>OY754948.1:12121477-12516581 GCA_963576515.1 Cryptocephalus primarius | reverse complement strand
GGTGTGTGTTGGGTGTGTGTGTGTGTGTGTGTGTGTGTGTGTGTGTGTGTGTGTGTGTGCCTATGGAAACGCGACCGGGTAATTTCTCATAAATATAACGTCGTTTCTTTTATTCTTATAAGCAGGAATTCGGTTTATTAAAGGAAACAAAATTTCGTACGTTTTCTTTCCCAATTAACTCCGTAAAGCCCCTACGGATTCGGTGGGTTTATATTTACGATTCGATTCGATCAGATATTTTTAAGGAGAGAATTATTTTTGAAATGTGCGAGTTTCAAACGTTATAATTTCGTTTTTGGTTTCTAAGGCTTTCCGTTTATTGCGTCGATCGTTCCACATCCAAAATAAAATCTGAAGAGGCGTAGATGTTTCTTAATTGACTGAACCTATCTGCCAAGTGTCAAGTATTTGACAAATATTTGTGTTTTCGAAGCGTTCTCCAAGACGTCAAACGTGGATATTTTTAAGATAAACTATTTTTTCTAAAAAATTTCTGATACTTATAAAAATGACCGCATATTATTGGGCTTCTCTAATACTTCTTACCTTCCTTGTGTTCCAGGTGACGGTGCTCTCGTGCGCGTCGCTCCTGGCGCTGTCGCAGCTCCTCCTCGCGACGACCGACGCCTCGATATGCCCCGACAGGCAGTACCTGAACTCTAAGCTGCAGGCCTGCGTGAACTGTTCCGAGTGCAGGGACGGCCTGGTCGTCCTGAGGCCGTGCGAGGTCCACCGCGACACGCGCTGCGGCCCTATCGGCGAGCTCCTCGGCCCGATCCACAACCACCACCGCCACCACCACCAGCAGCGCCAGAGGGGCCGCGAGGAGGACGACGCCGCTTCGGAGGCGACGCCTCGGCCGCGCGACGAGGCCGTCTCGAGCTCCGAGGCGCCGTTCTCGGAGGCCGAGGCGCTCGTCTGGGACTGGCAGGCGGTCGCGCTCACGTCGGCCGTCTTCACGTGCATACTGTTCTTCCTCGTGATCGCCGGGTACTCGCTGCACCAGGCGAGGCAGTGGAGGAGGCTCAAGGAGAACTTCGAGGCGGGTGAGTGGGCGTATTTACTACTTTTGTGGTGTGTGGGTTTCAACCTTTACTAAGAGCCGAACCGAGGCGTTGCCTGTAAAATGGCTAAGTCTATGCAGAGGCAAAGCACACCGATTTGAACGACATCGGAAGAAGCTGTTCCATGTACCGTACGGAAATATGATAGTGGCGGTAATTTTTTGATGATTGTGCGATTATGGGTAGCGTCATTCTAACTCATCTGACGACTACACATACGCAACAATTTGATACAACGTATTGCCCCTTTTGAATCTGAAACATTAATCCCTATCCCAGTTTATGTAAACTGATTGTGATGTTTCAAGTCGTCGATAAAATATTGTTTGGTTTGTATACGTGCTTCTGTGTAATCCGCCCACATCAGACCTATCGAATGTCGCCGTTTTTCCACGCCAGACCGATATTCCGAAAAGATGAAAAGAAAACTTTCCCGTGGCACTTTTCCAAATTTCCTCTCTCTGTGCGTCTCTCTCTCTCTCTCTTCCCCTTCGTGATATAATCCGGACGGTATTTATTTTAACAGCTTAGATCCGATGTTACAAAAGTATCTTTTCCTCTCTCGCTCTCTCTCTCTCGCGCTCTTTTGAAAATGGCGGTTTATTTGGTCGAACCGCGGATTTCCACTTTGTAAATAAACGATCCGGCGGGGCGCGTTTGTTTGGTTTACGGGGCAGGTGAAAAAACAGGTGAGGAGGTTTGTGGAGCGCGCGCGAGCCGCCGCAATTGTAAATTAAATTATATATTCTCGTCAGACTAAATATTTACGTTCTTCGTTTGCTTCTCCACGGGCTCCGGCGAGCGACTCCGCTTCCTCCGAATAACGAAAACGAACGTTTTGCCGAAAAGATTTGTTGCATTTAGCTCAGATTTTGTTTTGCATCAAACTTTCGGCGATCCACGAAGATGTTGTTTACAGTTAAAGATATTTATTTGATCCTGGTACCTTGGGTACCTCAAGAATAAATGAAAACCCCGCCATCATCCCATTTATTTCATTTTTTACCTCGACTAACCTTATGCTTCATCCACCAAGAACTTCAATAGGGTTCGCCTGGTACATCTGATTCCTTAGAAGTACCATCGTTAATTAAATCGATTTTCTTTACTGCTTGAGTTCTTTGTGGGACAACGCGACCGTTTCGTTCGAGCTAATCGCGCGCAATTAAAATTTGACATCCTTTCCAATCGACTGATATAAGTCCTTAAATCGCACTCTCATGTATTATTGTTAATAACAAGCGTACTCGTTATGCGCGTCCATTTATGGTCGGCCCATTGCGACATGCGCTTAACCTTCACTTTTCGAGACGAAATGACTGGTACAACAATGCAATAGTAAATTTTTTTATTTGGATTTTATTCTTGTAGCTTGAAAGTTAATTTCAAGAAAAAAGTATTTCAATGAGGTTTGTTCTAGTTCTAGGAACGCTTGGACTTTCTGGGCAATCTATTGGAACAAACCCTATGCACCCGGGGTCAGTGTGGTTGATGATGATTTTGGTGACGGTAGTGGTAATGTAACTGGTTGAAGATGTTGAAACACGAAGCTTCATTGGTTGAACCAAATTTACGGTTTCCTTTGAAACTTACAAGGTACTTGTTGCTCATCAAAGTAGTACGCAGTAGTAGCCAAGCAACTAGTTGACGATTTTGAAGCCATGAGCTTCATTGGCTGCAAGCAAATTTGTGGTTTCTTTTGAAACATGTGTTGCGCTTCAAATGCATATATTGTTGCGTTTACTCGTGATTTAAAGGTATGTTTCACTCAAGAAAGTAGACTCAGTAAGTGTCACGTGACCAGCTGGAGATTTTTGAAACTCAGCGCTTCATTGGTTAAAGAAATTTGTGATTTCTCTTGAAATGTACCTTGTATGTTAAGATGCAAGTATTGTTAGGTTTCTGCGTGGTTTTTAATGGTTATTTCTTGCTCATGAAAATAGTGCGCAGTAGTACTCACGTGACCAGTTGAAGATCCCTGCGCTTCATTGGCTATTTTAGCGTTGAGATCTGCGTTCTGGCAATTTTATTAATACTGGAGACAAATTGAGAAGCGTCTGATTGGCCTGTTTGTAACAAACCTCACATTTTTTACTACACACAGGTATAGGTACTTTGAATTTTAAAAAACTGGTACCTTGGTGACTTTCATCAACTATTTTGAGGTTAGGTTTCACTGGTGAAACCATTCGCCGACGTTGCATCGTAATTTGGAACTTTTTATGGCGCATCGATTAGTTTCGTGACGTTTCGATTAGAAATCTCATTATGCAAACGCTGGACGCGCCCGCGCGCGCGTGTGCCGCTTTTATCAATGAATTTGACACTTCGTTAATTACGATCACGACTCCATCAAGCGGCCGTTATAAATTAAACATGGTCGCCGTGCCATTCACAAACCGATTAATCGAAACGCGATAAGGACATTTAATTTTGCGCATCTGTTAATTTTCTCCGTGTCGCCCGACATTCCATTTAAATAATAACGCCCGTCTTGTTCGAAATAGCTGGCCAAAGAGATGTGTAAATCGCTCCTGACAACCTTGACATGGTACGACTTCGTAATGGGTAGTAGGTACTCGTTCGTGGAATAAAATGTTCAATTTGTCGAGGTGACTTTGGTAGTAGTGGGGGTTTTAATTTGAAACCAAACTTGGCTGTTTTTGAAAATATTGGAAGGATAGAAAGCTTCAAGTTTTCTGAAAGCTGTATCATGGAAATATTCCTTAAAGGCTCTATAAACGTGGATTTGTGAAACTCCAGGATTTTTGTTGGATCTCCCAACATTTCCCAAAGAGGTTCTTAGTAGTTTCTAGAAAATTATAACGACCTTCTGGCCTTTTGTAGGATTTCAAATGAAGTTTGTGCATGCTTTGTACTAAAGGCAACATCGCTCATTGTTGCCAACAAAAAATATGCGTATAGCAGTTATACACCTCCTCCGAGCTACGGTTGGTGTACGTATGACATCACCCTATGACAAATTTTACTTTATTTACACTGTTTTACAATTTTGTACGTCTATAACTGTAAATCTCTGTTTGTAAAGTCGCTAGATACTTTGTTGTTTGTAACACTTATTTGTTGTTTATGTGAGTGTTTTTGGGACTTAACAGGACCGGTTCACTGAGCGTTATTGACTTAAGCAACGTCGACTCGGGCGAGGAATGCGCCAGAGATCCTTTTTGGACGTTTTTAGACAACAATCGCCCGTCGATTTTCGCATTCAAGCGTCGTCGGTTCCGCGGCCTTCGCGCCTTCTTATCTCCACGTTTCCCTTCACGATTCGGATTTCCACGCAGTTTCGATAATTCCGAAGGATTCTTTTGGAAATACGCCGATTTGTTTCGACGGGAATCGTCGATTTTCGCAAGGCCGGAGCCGTCTCGCCGTTAATTTAATAATAGGCCCGTCAAAACGACGGCCCGGATTAAAAATAGCCGAAACCGTTTTGTTGGATGTGCTGTAGACACGTAGAGCGAGAGGGGGCCGGGAGGGGGGCGCGTGTGTTTATTATGCGGTTGTTTTTCGCGGAAAATAATTATCGGGAAAATTTTCAATCGATTCGATGATCTAAATTGGGAAGTTTCGATGGAAACGGGGGTCGACACGTGTTTACCGTTGGTGTTGTAGCTCCCTATAAATTTTAGATAGCGACCTTCTGTCTCCCCCTCGCAACATTCGACAGGGCCGTCCCATGATTTGATTTGACGCTGCTCACGTCCCTTCTAATATTATTTCCATGTTACCTTCACATGGGTTTCACCACCCCTACAGCTAATGAGTAGAAACACGTGGCGGTGGTTACCCTTTCTTGCAGTTCGGACGGCTGTTTCATGATTTTTCTCGTTGTATGTATTATGAGTTCTGACATTTAAAGTTCATGACATTTAAAGCAACCTTGTGAATTTTAAAAGGAGCACTTTTAAAATTCCTACCGCTCCGCGTTGTAAATCTTCCCTGCAGTTAATCGGGACGCTCATATTCTTGGCTGCGGACCGGGCAATTTCCCGTATCGAAAACCTCATTCCGCATGCCGCGCGCGTCGCTTGTCGGTCGTGTAATTAACGGCAATTTTTCTCTCGTCTTGTAACGTCGTGGCGTGCGGTTCGCGGTTTTCCCGAATAGATTTTCCTCGTCTCTAATTAGACGGCCGCCGCGCGGGTTCAATCCGCCGCTAATCCGACGTAAGCGCACGCCTGCGTACTCACGCGGAACTCCACGGCGCGGCAGGTACTTAACCCAGATTTAATTCACGCTGGATTACCTCGGATTTACGGGGTTTTCGTTATCGCGGGCCTAACAGCGGAGACCGAAGGGTGGAGGAGTTTAATGCGAGACGTAAACGTATCCAGGGGTCGATTTGGTAAGGGGAGAGTTTCTCTTCTCCGAACTGCAAGAAAGGGTAACCGTCGACACGTGTTTCTGCTTATTGGCTGTTCAAGCAACATTGCGTGGACCAAAGGAATCTGGGCTAGAAAGGAGGGAAGCCTCAGGTTAATTTAAGGGTAGTTGGCAAAGTTTTTGATCCAAAATTTGATCATGAAAGTTATGCCTTTCAATTGGGCCGTGTCAAATTGCAAATTTGGATTACCACTTACCACACTGGCATTTAACTTTGTTGTTTCTGAATTAAACTCCATCAACGAAACCTCCATTTGACAGTTGAGAATCCAAAATCCTTTTACATCCAAAGCTGGATCAAACGATTATTTTTCGCTGCTTGTACTCTACTCCATTATCATTACGAGTCCTTGCCGACTTAATTTTCATCACGTACGCGGCTCTGGAATTTTTTCCTCAAACATAACTGTACCGCCGTTGTGTAGCGTAAGTATTTCGGCCATTCATAACATGTGAGGTTTAACGCTTGAAGCTCGTGTTTCTGTTTCGATTTGGGTTTCGTGTGGAGAAACGTTTTGAAGCCCGAAAATTGATAAAAGCAGGGACGTTGACCGTTTACCAATTGAACAATCGATCGCCTAATTGCAACACAAATTGAATGGCGCTTTCGACCGATTAGAAATGCATTGGGTCGGTCGCAACTGGGGTGAGACGATTTGAATCCTGTGAACTGGAAATTTGTGATGTTTTTCGAGAAATAACCGCACTGAATGACATGGTGTTGCGTCAGTGGTCACGAGATTTAAGTCATAGATAGTTTTTCTACTTAAGTTAAGTACGTTTTCGTTTAAAATGTATGTAATCTGTTGCGGTTCAGTAGTTCAAAGGTGTCTAGAAAAATCACGGAACGAAAGTTATTACGAAAACTTTTCACAACGTAACTCCGAGATTATTGCTATATTTTTCACGTAAACAGATCTTTATAAAAAAATTTTTTTTTAGTCTATACCGAAACCTATATCCGCCTTGACAAAATGGCGTTACCAAAACGAGGACGACCACCTGCACCTACGATAAGAGGAGAAAAGAATTAACATTTCTTCAACCGGTCGGCAAGACCACGATACAGCTTGGAACCATGTAACGCTCTTCCAGATTTGAAGAGAATGTACAAAATACATGAGATCTTTGCGTTAGGAACAGACACGTATAACTCCACCAAAAACAGATTCAAAACAAATTTCGGATTACTTATCCATAACGGCAACAAAAGTTGTACAGTGGAACTAGCCTAAAGACTACGATAAAGTAGCCGTTTTAAACGTGACAAAGAAGAGAGGGGGAAACTGTAAACGTGATCTAATATAAAGTCTGTTTTCAAAGCTTGTCTTTTCGGTTTTTAATGTATAAAGTTGTAAGAGTATCTTTTCAACCCCATTTGTCATTTGATTTTCTTCTTTGGGCAGCAAATGGCAATTTCTTCCAAAAATGTAGGAATTTAGTGTCAGATTTTTCAGTAGCAAACAAATGGGGGAAGATTTTTCATACAGCGCAGCCAAGGATGAATCTCGAAGATGAAAACATTTTCTCATCGACGGCCTCGTCGAATTTTAAAAATGGAGACCGTCGCGTCGGTTCATTTCAATCTCCTGAAGCGATAAAAGGCCGCGTTCGGGTAATCTCCCTCGCGGCTTACAATGTTCTGATTGTATTGAAGCGGCACCCGAGCGGAATATCAAAGCCTCGCGACGCGGAATAAACAAAACGAGAAACGGGAAAGAAGAAGAGGAGGCAGAAAAGGAGAAGAAAGACGAGCACGAAACGTCACTTCCGCGACCGACGTGCGTCGCATGCTGACGATCGGAAGAGAAACGGCCTTTTTCCGTATTGCGGCGGAACGTGGAAACCGAAGATCAAAGGAAGAAGAAGGAGAAGGGGTGCAAGACCCAACCAAAGTGGTGCTGTCGCGCTAGAAATCTGTAATAGAAATCCCAGAGACAGCACAGCAGGATTAGAATCTCCAATCAGTTGAATTGGTCTTTAAAAAATTTTGAAAAGTCTTATGCGTACTAAAAACTTACCTGGCGCAGTCAGTAGGATGCCACCTTTCAACCAAGACGAGAAATCACCAATGAAGAATATTAAACTTGACTTAAACTTTAAGTTTGCAATTAGAATACTAAGGGGTTAAATTTCCTCCCAAAAGGATTTGGTTACAGTTTGGGCCTTACCAGTTGATCCAATGGGCAATGGGTATGGCTCAACTAAAGCGTTTGATGAAATTTAAGGACTTAAAACTAAGCAGCAAGTAAGTGTAATGAGCGATTGGTCAAGTTAGATCATTTGATACAGTTAGGCTTAAGGGCTCATTCTGATGAGGCAAGTAAGGGATTTGGAGGATCCTGAAATGTTTGCTTAGTCTTTTTTGTAGGTAGCTTTTGGTTGTTACTAGGCAACCTGCAATATTCATTCAGAGAAAGCCTGTAGAATGTTGATGGAACTTTAAACTTTTCACAACATAACCTAACCTAAAATTATATGTAACGACGCTTGTTTTCAGAAAAGTTTCTGTTATAAAAACGTACCAAAATTTAGGTTTAAGCTTAAATTTGTTAACGTCACCGCCCGAATTCGTCCCGTACAGTTCCCTTACTGCGGCGACGGTTAATTATTTGTTTGAAAAGCGAGCCTACTTCCGAAACACTCCCGTATACCGCGCGCACGTAATTTCCGATAAATATTTGGCGTCAAAGGCGGAGAGACTCGCGTAAACGTGTCACTTTTTTCGTTCTTCCGTCGGCTGCGTGCGCGGGGAAAAATCTGGGAGAGGAGAAACGAGATCACAAACATTAATTTCCGTTCGATGGCGGCCATGCACGCGTTCCTTGTAAACAATTAATTAACAGCGTCTCCGACATCTGGCGCCCTTCCTGGGTCTAATGACCTATTGCGCAAAATGGGGCAGGTAAAGAATGACAGCTGTCAACGGTGGAAATGCACGTTGGTTTTTAACTGAATATTAATTTTTCAAAAAAAAAATACAAGTATTTTGCTTTAAATGTCTTCAAAATTATTGTACATTTTCCATTAACAAGATGAACAAGGGTTTCACAATAAACGTCTTACCGTAGAAAACCTTCTTATCCTATAAAAGGAAAGGGAAGACTTCCAGCTGTCAATTACCTTTTCAGAAATTTGTGGCTTCGATAAGAACTGCTTTTGCAATTATTTTTGGTATAAAAATCAACCTAATGGACCAAAATAAACGAAATATTCATTGTAGGCAATAATTTCTGAGGTCGACCTAACCTCAACCTTTCATTCAACACTCTCAGACGTAAAATTGGGATTTTTTGACTTTTGTGAATCATCTCAGAGCTCAATCTTGCAGGTTTCCAGTTTGTAGTTGTTCAGTAACTACTGGTTAAATTTTACCCCTTTTTCCACCGCCTCAGTAATTAGAAATCGGGATTTTTGCATCTTTCTGAGCCATTCGAGGGCTTAAGCTGTAACTGCGCCGCCCCGGAACGAAGCAAAAAGTGAAAATAAATATCAACCCCATTTTTCACGCCCAGAAATGGGAAATTCGGGTTTATACTGTTTTTCTGAGCCATCTTGGAGTCTAAGCTTTATCTTAAAATGAATGTCATTCCCTCTTCGACCCACTAGAGGGAGATCACTGTACTGTACCGAGTTTACAGTTTCTAAATCTTCTACAAATGCTCCAGACTAAAACCCACAAAAAATTAGTTTCATCCCTATTTTTCAACCCTTTGCTTTTTGTACAGGAAGGGAAATTTGGAGTTGGATCTGGGTTGCAGGAGGACCAATACTGCTATGACCACGAGGGCCGTGGATTAACCCTTGTAATTCAGTGCCCGTCGAAGTGCCAGGGGAGTAATTGTTTAGGGCGA
The DNA here is from genome assembly GCA_963576515.1 of Cryptocephalus primarius. Taxonomy (NCBI): domain Eukaryota; kingdom Metazoa; phylum Arthropoda; class Insecta; order Coleoptera; family Chrysomelidae; genus Cryptocephalus; species Cryptocephalus primarius. Next base: position 12,507,259 of record OY754948.1, on the reverse strand, counting down.
ATCTGAGTTTGTCGGGTTAGGATGAGGGTGTTTCTGTTTACGTTACATCCGGCATACCACAGGGGTCCACTTTAGGCCCCTTGTTGTTCCCGATTTACACTTTGACAGGTCTAATCTGCCCAAAACTAGAAAATGCAGCAAATTGTATTATTCACGACTAAGAAAAATTGTAAACAATTCTTTTATTGTTACCTATATTTGTTGAATAAATGGCGACCACTTTTTGAAACTCCGTCCTTCTTTCAGACGTGGAGGAGCTCTCGGCGAGGCTGAGCCTGATGGCGGCCGCGGCGGCGGCGGACGGCAGGGACGAGGCGTCGTCGCCGCCCCCGAAGACGTCCGCAGAGGGCGTCGTCGGCGCCCGCCGCTGTCCCACCCCCGATTCGACGGCGAACTACCTCAACGCCAGATGTGTCTATCTGGAGCAGCTGCTCAGCGGTAAGTCGACATAACCAAAAAGGGAAACGGGAACGGCTGCGTTCCCCCTCAGGTGTTGGTTCCGGGGGGTGAGGGTTGTAAACTCCGGCGGACGTCGGGGTGACGTTAATCTCAGGGGATGTTTCGGCAAATGCTCACTATCGTCAGAGTCAAATTTTCTGGATGTGTTTGGGGAAGCTTCCACGCATAATCAAGAGGGACAAATCCTCGGGTTTCTTAAATGTTTTCCAAGTTTACACACAACGTGTAACGTGTACGAAACAAGATTACGTACAGCTACTGGAACAAACTTTTACGTTGAGGGTTCTGAATTCAATGGAATGGTGGCAGCGTCGTTATTATTTCGTTCGCCATTTTATATTAATATTAAACTATTTTATTGCTTCACGTAAAATCACTTTTGAGTAAAAATTTTCTGTCATAGATGCTTCAATGTATTAATTGCATATGTTAATTCCCCTGTCATTCCATCATTGAATCATTAGATTTATATATCCCTCTTCTATAAGTGTTGAAAAAAGGCAGTTAAATATTGCAGTATAAGCAAAAATTGTCCAAAACTCCCCTGTCTGTCCAAAGAATGCCCTTTTGAAGCTCTCATGTTTTAGACAAGAATCTTAAAGGCTGTAGAAACGTATGAATCTTAATTTTTAACCTTTAACATTGCTCTTTTCTGCACGAATCGCTCGATTTTACCTCGAAGAAAACCCAAAACAACACCAGCACGTTTACGTAAACTTTTTTCCGCTACAGTTTACAGGAAGCTCTAGAACATACCCGTAAATTACAGTTAGTAGGTAATTTTTCCCGTCGTGCGTCGAATTAAACGAATCCACGTCGACTTTCGACTCGAACAACAAACAAAGGAGGAAGTGTTTGTTATTTTTTCCCCACATGCAGCAAGACGAGAGAAAAATCTTCGGAAGGGAGATCGTAAATTGCGGCGGAGGCTCGGGTGTTTATAATCGTACGGTGGAATGAATCGCGCCATCTAGTGCAGGAACTAGGAAACGAGAACGGCCGATTTGGCTGGTTAACCCAGGCATTTACTGGAACTATTTCTTATCGTTTTCACAAATTTCGTTATATTACATGTACACTTAACTTTTCGAAGGGGGGAGGGGTTGTTTCGGTATCTAGGGACCCCAGAACGGAAAACTGCATTAAAATTTTCAAAGTCCCGTCTTAATCCCGCCAGCCTTTCGTGACGGGATTAACTTTCGAAGCGTCTCTTCCCCTATAACGAAGTTCCAACTTTCGACTCCCATCGGCGGGGAAATTTCAGGAAACTCCAAAACTCGGAGGCGCGTTTCTCGCACGTCTCTCAGCGCGTCACTCGTCGGCCGAAGCGGAACTTTTCGGCGCGGAGCCAATTAAAATTCAAATTAAATCCGTTCCGAGCGGAATTTTCAGGCGGTGCCGAAAATCGACAGGAAGTTCGACGCTGTCCGCGTACTCCTCGGGTTATTTTTGAATTCCTGACCCCGGGAACGTTTCCTGTTTCGGATGAGGGAGCGTTTTTCGGGCGCTCGCGCGCGCCTTTCCGCGTTTATTTCCAGCGGTGCCGTCGGGAAACCTGTCGGGCGGACATGGAGAAATGCTTAAGCATTTTCCGGGATTTTCCATGGAAAGCGTTATCCACGCTGGTTAAATTACATGGTGCCATCTAGCGGCAAGAGCTGTTACAGGAATTTCCACGAGTTGCCCTGCAAATATTCCTGCTCAAGTATTCTTTGATATAACATCTGAACTCGAAAAAATACCCACAAAATTTTGTTTGCAGTTTAACTTTTTTGGCACTTATTACTACTTTTGACACAATCTTGACGGATTTTGCAAAGATATTGTGTAAAAAAATTTAATAACCAACTGATGTCCCTTTTAATCTTTTCTTCTAAACAGTTATTGAAGTATCGCACATTTCTCAATTAAATAAACATTTCTGATGATATTCTAGAGGTATTAAAGTGAAAAAACTCGAAATTTGTCCATTTCAAATAGATAGACTCGCTTGGTGGTAAGAATAAGAAGAGATCCAGGTAGTTTGTAGCTTTTTACTGTAGATGGGGTTGAAAGGTAGTGGTAGAAAACTGTAAATGATGTAAATTATAACTTCATTATCTACTTTATTTAAAAAAAAAAGTCCATTTCCCCTACCATTTGAACACGGTCCCAAACTGTACCTTTTACAGTACTTACAATCTTATAACAACCCCACAAACTTGCCTATTAATTCTGTTTTGTTTCATTTCAGTGCGGAATGGCTACAAAATTCGCACCCTGCCCCAAGGTAACCTGTACATAGAAGAGACCAAGAAATCGAAGGTATGAGGTCCTCGAGCGATGAGGGAATTTTCTAAATCTTCTCGTACGTAGATCTGATCCAGAAAAAGTACCTTCCCGTTCATTGTATGTTTGTAGAAAATGTAGATATTTCGTAGGGACGAGATCGATGAAGATTCGGTGTAAATACGTTTAGGAAGTCGGGAAAATTGCCGAGGAAACGCGCTTCGCCTAATTTTTCAAACTCGAGATGTGATCTGTCAAATTTTTGGTATTATTACTCACCTTAGTTAAATAGATAATGCAGTACAAATTTTTTTACTACCTTGAATAAAAAAATATTGTAAGCATCCCGTTTCACGCCCCCTGTTCACTTTTAGCAACATTTCTTTTTTCGAAGTGTTTAATTTTACAACTAATTACTTGCGATATGGAATTTGTATTGTGTAATATTTGTTGTAGATAGTCGAGACTCCAAGTACCTATTTATTGTAAACTTGTACACTTATATCGATTGTTGCCAATAAATGTTATTTATTACACCCTCTTTCCTTCGTTAACATAAACGAACGGTCACCTTTACATTGCTGCTAAATTATTGCAAGCATATTACATGTAACAAAGGAAAAGTGTAATGTAAATATACCCTTGACAACCTGAAAAATGTAATAACGTGTAAAATAAAAAATTATTTTCAGTATAAATGAAAAATGTAACTTTTTAATTGCTGCTAATTTATTACGCACATACTAAATGTAGCAAAGTAAAACTGCATTACCATCATTTAATTTTCCATAGTTCTGAATACAGCGACATAGGAAAATGAACCTTTAACCACCTAAAAATAAAAACATAACAACAACGTGAACAAAATAACGCCATTTAACAATAATAAACTAGTAAAGCAGCTATAGTTGAAGAGTTCAATAATAAAAATTTTAGCTTATTTCTTATCTTCCGTATTGAGAAATTTTTGCTGCTCCTTACCGCAAGCCAAGTAGCTAAAGTCAGCGGTGAGAATTTCCCAATGGTTAAATAAACGGTCTTCTGCATCCTGCTCATAGTAATCACCATACCTTGTTTAAACCGCTTGCTGGAGTTCAACCATTTCCCTCTATAAAGGCAGTAGCTAAAGAACGAACTCTGAAACAAATTACCAAATTTGAAAACATTCCGGGAAAAATTTCCTCCGTTTTGATCTGCAATTTAAACACATTTCCTCTACTTTTGATTCGTTCCAAAACACCAAAGATAATATAAAACATTCCAACAGATTTTCAGGCTTAAGGATCCAGCTTTAAAGATCCCTGTATTACCTGAGTGGAGATCCCATTACCGAAATAGCAGACCATCGACAGCTGCGTCATGACAGCACTCAACAGGCAAAAGATAGAGAAAACCTCTGGATCATTCAATGGCACCACAGTAAAATTATAGAGCGACGATGCTAACACCAAAAGAGATACCACCAATTGCCCAAGGGTGAGGTAAGTAAAGAGGCTCTCTACTTCCTGGCAAGTCCTGGAATGCACGTTCAAAACCTTAACCCTAAATGTAAGAGTGCAGCACTTACTTTAACAAAAAATTTAAGTAACCAATGCAATCCTTTTGCTCTTTATACAAAGCGTTCTCTAATTGGGGATTGTCCTCGTCCCTAAAAATCTCGTACTCCAATGGGAGGTTCAGCTTCATTAGGGTTCTTTCTCTTATGGTCTCTGCGGCACCGCAAACGATGGTTAATTTGCTCTTGATGCAGGTGGTAATAGAGGAAAACAGGATGTCGTAAGCTGGAAGGGAAAGGAATTCGATTTAGAAGCATCTTTGAAGTGACCCAACCTGAAGTTAGAACAAGGATACCACCCACTTTTGGACGGTTTCCAGAATTCAAAATTCATCAGGTTTTAATTTGAATTGGTTCCACTTTTGAGCTATTGGTTTAATGAATCTAAATTGGCAGAAGGTAGTTTGAACCTTGGGATGGTAACCTGATGAATTGCACTTTTTGGCTTGAAGTTTAACATTAATAACCAGTTGAATCAAAACCAACAGACACCACCCACTTTTGGACGCCAGATGTACAGTTTCTGCCAGTTAGGTCTAAGCCATCAGAACCTTTAGAGATAGCTGAACCTTCGGTTTGCAGTGTACATCCAACTGAATCCTCATCGATGGATACTTTTACGTTTACCTGTGATATAATTGCACTGGATGACAAGTGCGCAGTACATATTAACTAGTGCCAACTGACAGCTGAACTTGGTAGGCGTCTCGAACGGTATGACGTGAAAATAGGGCAAGTAGTCGAAGCAGGTGACGTTCCCGTCGAAGTACTCCTCCGTCTGCCTCAGGCTTAAGTTCACCAACGCCGATATGAAGCCCGAGGTCGGTACCATGTTGTATACCACGAAAACCGTCATGGCAAACTTCGAGGTGAACGTCCTCGACGCCTCGAATATGCGATCGGGTCGGTAGTCTCCCACAGGAGACGGCCTGTAACGGTCGTCCTGGAGGTCCCGTTCGACCTTCTCTATCCTCTTCCTGTAAATGAGGATCAGGACCACCTTCGCCATGCCGAGCAGGTGCGAGAGATTCAGGCCGAGGAACCTGGAAGGGGACAAAGAAGTAGGGTTGAACGTTTCCATTAAAATTGGAAATGTAATGAGTTGTATTCAATCGGGAATTGACTTTGAAACGGTGTCAATGGAGAGTGAAACTGCCCTGGTATACATACAATGAATGCCCAATTCATAATGGAAATATGGCTCCATTATTTCGCAAGATATTTCCAATGGATGTCAATGGATGACATGAATCCATGACAACTGAAACTAGGGATGACTGTTCCAGAAACATTGAAAAATAAGCCTCTAATTTTTACAATAGGTACCTGAAGAGCAGTTTGAGGTTGCGCAACATCCTATTCACCACCATCACTTCGCATATAATGTAAAACGTAGCAAAAATATGGCAAATGACTGCAGCCAGAATGTAGGCGCAAGTCATCAACTTTCCACCACCTTTCTTTGGCAGGGAAATGCCGCAGAACTGATGGATAAGGTGTATTTTGGAAAAGAAATCGTCGTCTTCTGGAAACATTTTTGCCTCTTTGATCCAAACGAATGGGACACGCTTTTATAAGTAACTGGATAATTGCTGTCTTAATTGTTATGCAATTACACAGGTGGGTAATTATTTGTGTGTTCTCATGGAAAACAGGCGATGTGTTTTCATAGCGGAATTACCTGGGAGGTAATTGGCGTATTAACGCTAATATATTTATGGGGGTTTTATTTATAAATTGGCCTGGACGTGTATTCTAGGAAATGGAATTTTTTGAAACTTGAACACAATTAGTATCATTTTTAATTCTAAAGTTCTAAAAATTGGAAATTATTGAATAGTTGTGTAAAGATAATACATTTATAAGATAATACATGGGGCATAAAATAGCCTTTTCAGACAGCAAGCTACCTTCATGATTTATCAAAAAATAAGCCACACTTTAAAGTCCTGATAATTTATTAACTGTCGCATTTTAACTAAAACAACCTATACATTATTTGTACAAATTTCATCTAAGTTGAGCTTATTTTCAGTACAGAGTTTGGCAGCAGGTTGAGCGGCGTCCTCGACGCCGGCACGAACGGCTCGATCAGCTGCCACCGGGACGGCGGCCACACTATGCACGTCGCCTTGGCGGTGATGAGCCCCATAGAGACGGGCCCGAACTTGTTCGAGTCCAGCGAATGGCCCGTGTGGTCGCCCTCGAGCCAACAGTGACCCTCCGGCACCCTCACGATGTCCCTCTTGTACCCCAAAGTCGCTATGATATCACCTGTAAAGACACCGTGAGCAAAGCGAGTGCTTTATGTAATCGAACACGACCTTCGATCCCGACGACGCGCTTGATGATCTTCTGGGTCGGGTCCTTCGGGGAGATCAGGGAGATGATGTCGCCCCTCCTGATGTCGTACGACCTGACGACGAACCGGTTCAGGAAGACGTAATCCGCTCGAGACTTGTCAGGGTTTAGGGTCGGTTGCATCGACACACCGTCCACCTTGGCAACGTAACCGAACACATCGACGATTGTCACACCTACTGGGATACCGAGAAGTACGCTCTTTACGATGTTTAAAAACTTCATGTAAGTTGTTTCGAGCGGATTTTAAGGGGTTACTGTTTTGAGGTTAGAATAACCTCAAACTGAAAGCGCGCCCTGGAACATTTAACGCAAAAATTGAAGGTCAGGCAACCCTTAATACGTAGTGAATTTTCTTCTCTAAATATATGAAATTCAGAAAATACGTATACAGCGTTTGCTATGGCTAAAAACGTAACAAATCGCAACTATAGAGCTGATTCATTTTATGTAATAATAAGCTTACAGACCTACAGATCTAGTTCCATGGTTCACATAATGTACAACACAAAAGAGTGAGGTTATGTGTTGCTAAATAAATATGTCAACAAAGGGATTGTTGAAGAAATACAGAAAAGATGTAGCAACGATACGACAACAGGCAAAGGCCGCCGGTCTGACCGACGACGACATAAGCTCGCTCGAGAAGGAATGCTTCCTTGAACTTAAAGTAAAAAATGATAGCTCAAAGCCTACCAAAGCTCAAACTGCCTGCCATACTTTTGGATACATTTTTTTAACTCTAATGGTGTTATCCGCCTTCTCATACGTCCTTTTGAGGGTGCACCAGCCGACGTCGAGCATCGTCCTTCGGAACGTTCAGGGCCTCACTTATCCGACTCTGAGAATCTTGAGGCTGCTCTTCGTGCCGATACTGAAGCTGTTCCCATCATTCACAGGTAAATAATAGGCTTATACGGTTAAAAGAAGGCTTATGGGTGTTGCAAATGTGTACCTCTGGAATTCTCAACTGACCTAATCACTGTTGCTGTATTTATGTAATTGTAGATATTTATGATGAAACTTGTCTCGTCGAAAATCCGTACTTCTTCATTTCCGACATGGAATGTTGGCCCTGTGAATCCACCAATGCTGTTCTGAATGTTACCAAAGTCGAAGACAACTTATTTAAGTCGGGAGCTGGTACCCCATTTGTGGTAAAGGTTAGTCCCTTTCACTATCCCCTACCCCCCAAGAGACTCAAACGTTATCATTTCCAGACTGATCAAAAGGAAGTAACCTTAGAAACCTTGAAACTCTTATATGAATCGAACCAGGAGATCTTCGATGCTGAACTTCGACGCTTTAAATCTTCCGACTCCGTGACTACACCCGCCGAGCTCTTCTCCCACATGTCTTCCAATACTCATGTCTCCTGGAGATTGAACAAGATGTCCACGGCAAGGGTGATCAGGTCAGTGTTCCCGAAACCATTCTTCCTGCCCGACAGGTCCGGACAGAGCGTCGAGAGGTTTGTCCTGGTGGACGGCGCCAAGGCCGCGCCTTACCTGCTGCCAAACACTGAGTGCAGTTACGTGTTTCTTGTCCAGGGTTCCGGAGAGAGGACTATCGTGCTGAAACCATCGAGAGAGTGTGCTGAGAAGTGCCGTACCGTATCGGTGGTTATGAGAAAGAACCATGTCTGTAAGTAGAGAACAACGGAATGTTTGCTAGCTGTTTTCAAGTTAATGTAAATTGTACAAAACCAAAACGAGGTTTCAAGTTCATCCATCCACTTTGAGAACCTGAAGGGGTTACATAAATAACCTTTTCTTCAGTAGAAGTTTTGTAAACTGTGTAATGCATTTCTTTTTTTCAGTGTGGTATAATTGGTGGTATTGGAGACCAGTCAGTCTTCCAGCAAAAAATTCCACAGAAACTTCGATTGCTTATATCAATTCGTACTGTTAAATATCAAAGCGCCTTTTTATATGGATTTTAAATGTATTTTAGCTGTTTGTATTATTTTTTGAAGCCAAATCAATTAGTACAAAAATTAAATCTTATTGTAATGAAAAATATCTCATTTTTACGAACATACTAAAAGAAACTGTAGAAACGTGTTAAGGACAATTTTATTTATAATTTATTGAGCTTAACATTGTCTCATTGTGCTATTAATTACAATCAATAGCTAGTAATTATATTACAAATACACATAATACGGTTTTCCCTATAATTGGAACACCATTTATCACTTCTGGTACACATTTTGTTGAAGTGTAGCCGAAAAGATCTTAAAACTTTTCATCCTGTGGGACCCTGTAAGTCTCTTTATAACACAAGCTGTGTGAAGCAGCATACGCTAGAAACATTTTTCCATCAGAAACGAAACAATCTCTTTGAAACAAACTAATTTACATAAGTATTCATGTTTATTACTAAAATTTCCCGAACAATTTAACAAACACGATTTAATCGAACGCATCCTATCCCTACGAATAATAAATAAAAATAACGCCACCCCCTTAATCGACCTTCACGCGCATCCTGTTTTTCCACACGATGGGCACTAGCGAGACGATCCCGAACAGCGCGAGCCACACGAACGACATCGTCCCAAATGCGCTGTCGTTCTCCGTCATGTCGTGCAGCGTCTGCCCGCCCTGAATGGCGATGAACGATGGCGGCGCGACGCCGACGAACGTGCCCAGCGCGAACGGCGACAGCGGCACGCCGATCACGGGCGCCGTCAGGTTGATGAACCAGTTCGGCAGAAACGGCGTCACCCGTAGGAACACCATATAGTTGAACATGTCGTCACGGTGCCTGTCGACCTGTACGGCCCACTTCGCCGCCCGCTCCGGGAAGAAGTGAGTCACGAGCCTCCTCCCGAGCAGCTGGGACAGTAAAAAACATAGCGACGCACCGAGCATCGAGCACGTACAGACGAGAGCGAGCGCGACGAAGAACGGGAACAGGTACCCGGAGAGGATCGACAGGAAGAGTGAGCCCGGAATGGCGAACGTCTGCAAGCTGTGCTACTGTTAAGGGAGAATATGAATTTGAAGGTGATTCCAATATTTCCAACTACCCTGATGATACTTAAAAAATTTTGAGTTCTTTACTAAAATATTTATGGAATGAAACTGAAATTAAATTAGGCAGACGTCCACAAAGAACGACTGCCACTCCGGCTACCATAATATAAAAGGATACAATATATACACTGTGAAGACTCCTGCCATTACTTGGTAATAGTGGTCCCGCTTATACCTATTCAAAACAATGCCTAATTGTTTCGCTTCTTCTATATTCCAAGGAACTTTAATGTGTCGTCTTTCTTCTCTGGAAACACAAAGCAAATTTGAATTCATTTCACAAGCACCTCCCAAGCAATACTTACTCAGTAACATTCGGAAATGTCTTATAAACTAACAGCAGTGCCATCAATGAAACCGCAAATATAATCGCGACGGATAACAACGAGCCTCTAGTCGAAAGCTTCATTTTGGTTCCTGAAACAACAACACACATTTCTACAAGTTGCCTCCAATGTTGAGAACAAACATGAAGGCCGAAGACAATACATACGAAACCCGTCGGGCATCAGCGAGACCCTTCTCGTCGCAAACGGAGGGTTGGAGGGTAAGTTTAATCGTCTAAAGGACTGTCTGTAGGGTGCACGTCCGCACAATTGAAATTTGGACTTGAATGGGCAAGAGAAGCAGTCGGATGTGGAGGAAATGATTGGGACTTGTATACCTAAAGTCTCTCGCGGATCCATCCCTCCTGTTGGCAAAGTTCGTCGGACTCGTTAAGGGAAAGACACCAGGAATTTGCTAAACATTACTCGAAAGCCAAAAACCTCCACTTTAGGGTTAATTTCGAGCAGACATGACGTGTATTTTAAAAAACATGGGACGTTTTCAAATTATTCATGAATCTTTAAACGGCTACGACGCCACGACGGCGAACTAACGAACTGTCGGTATAGGACAATAAAAGTATGTTTGAAGAGTTGTCGTTATGCTAAAAAGTGTTGTTCTATGTGATTACCAGTCGTTGCACAACCGCTCGTTTCACGTTCAGTGATTATAGACATGTTTAGAAGGCGGTTAAGGTTATAGGAATTTTATTTTCGGATTGCCGCCGTAAGAAAGACACCTTCCTTCGCTCGAACTAGGTAAGTCCGCCGTGGTCGATGGTATTCGTCGTTTAACCACCGTTTTCACTCGTAGGGCGGCTTAAATCAAGACATCCTAATCCGCCCCCACCTCTTCGAGATGGCCGGGAAACGGACAGCCTCCAGCGATTTGAACCACGACAATTGGGACAGGGACGAAGAGCCCGAGCAGGCCGGCTCGTTCCAGCGGGCGTCCGAGGATCAACTCAGGGCGCGAGTCATGAAGACCGCTCGAAGGAGGAACCCCATATCGTCCGTTCGGGTAAGAAATATATCCCTGAGAGAGATGGATTGTTGTTTAACTTGTGATCTAAATTAGAGTAAGCCTAAATTGGTTTAAAGTTTCCCTGAAATCAAAAAGAATCTCTATCGTGTTGTCTTTTCTAGAACCATGAGGAAACCAGTAAGCCTAGCGCCTTCTCCGGTTTCACTGGTTTCTCAAAGCCTCCGACAACGCCTACCTCGAACGTCTTCGCGTTCCTATCGAACATAACGACCCAGTCTGGCCAATTGAAAACGAACGGTTTCCCTGAAAGCAAAACGAAACTCACCTCCAGCACGTCCACTGTACCGTCGACGTCGGTCGACGCAGACAAGAAAACCCATGACTACTACTCGAAACTAAAAGGACTGAACGAAAGTGTGCTGAAATGGATCAAGAGCCACGTCGATGCGAACCCTCTGATCGACCTGCAACCGATATTCCGGGATTACGAAAAGTACATGAAAGAGATCGAGGCCGAAAAGGAGTCCGCCGAGGCGGTGAAGGCGTCGGACAAGAAACAAGAGACGCAGACTACGGCGATCAGCAGTTTCGTGTTCAAGCCGGCCGAGAACATACCGGACAGTACGACTGAGAAGGACAAGCAGGAGGGAGGGAAGGGGGAGCAGGATAAGGTCGTGCCCAGTTTCAGTTTTGGCACGAGCGTAGTGGCTTCGACGCCATCGACTAGTATACCGACGTTTAACTTCGGGAGCAGTGTGCCGCTAAATACCTACAACAAAGTCTCATTTGGTGAGTATTAATAATTTATTTTATTATATAATTGATACTAAGTACATCACTGTAATAAATGTGTAGGAGATAACACAGTTAGTTATATAGGTAACTTAGTCTAGCATGAGTGAATGAACCTATTGAATGTTTCAGTAACAGGTCCAGATAACTCCGCAACTATTTCTTGGTTTATTTGGTCAATATTTTAGTTTTTTCTGCGCATTACCTCTATTACATTATTTCATTACTATTTATTTAAGGCGCGAATTCCACTGCGAGTACTCTCACCATCCCGAGCACTTTCTCCTTCGGCAGCACGTCCTCGACCTCGAGCTTCAGCTTCAATACAGGTTCACCCCCGCTCGTGTTGAGCGGAACGAAACCGTCGTCGTCCGAGAACGAAGGCAAGAAGACGGATGACGAGGACGACGAAGCGGCCCCCGAACCGCAGCCCGCCAAAGTCGTCGAGTCCGACCACATCTACACGACGAGGTGTAAGGTTTTTAAGAAGAAGGACGATAAGTACATCGTGTGCGGCGTCGGGGATTTGTACGTCAAGCCAATAGAGAACAGCGAGAAGGTGCAGGTAATCGTTAGGGCCGACAACAACCTGGGGACGCTACTGTGTAACTTCGTCCTCTCCGCGAGCATTCCGACTAAGAAGATGGGCACCAAGGACGTCATGTTGGTGTGCCTTATGACGCCTGACATGAAACCGCCCCCCGTGCCGATCATCATCAGGGTGAAGACGACCGAGGAGGCCGATCAGCTCTTGGAAGTCTTGGAGAAGCATATAAAGTAACGTATGTTTTTGTGGGGGTTGTGTTTGTTTTTAGTTGGATAATTCATTAAATGCAATAAAATTATAATTCTTTTCCTAAACTCGGATCTTGGTTTTATCAAGTCAAACAAAGTTAGTCACGTAAGCCTATCATAATGCCTGATCTGTGCAGATGTGAATGGTGAGGAGTATTAAAAAAGGTCCTTTGAAAATAACGATAATAATAACGCTAAAAAGCCGCTTCATCAAAGCAGGCAATAATTTGAATATCTTAATGTGAGTTGAATTTAGGGTGAAACTGCACTGAAACTGTGTAACGTTAAATATTTCTTTAACAATGATCGACTCTACTAATTTCTAAAACGTGTGCGCGCGTCTTCATTATCCCAATTTGAAGTCTAGATTCTGCGAGTTCAAATAAAACGCGCTAATATCAGCTGTACAATAATTACAATATATTAAAAAACTCCCAGTTACACTCTTAAGAGATAAAGCCATAGAGCTTCATATAAAATATACACATATAACACACAGTCTAATATAAAAATTAAATTTAAACTACGGACAAACTGTGATTTAAAAAAAGCTATGAATAAAGAAAGTTATTGCACGGGAAACCGCTAAAACTTATTCTAAACTCCCGAAAGACGATGTAACAATAAATTATTTGTAGTTAATTCTATAACACTTCCATTGATGCAACTACAAGCCTCTATAAAGAAGGCAAAAGTAATAGTAATGAAAAAAATTTTATTAGCAGTCCAGGTGGTGTGAACAATTATTTCAACAAATATAAATAATATGTATTTCTATATTAAATCTTAATTCACAAGATCTAAATGTTATTAATTCTGTTGGTAACAGTATAAATAAAGTAAATGAAAGTTGTATAAAGTATATAAGTTGAATTTTAATAAATATTCAGAAGGAAAGAATTAATACATAACATAGGGTGCCGTTTTTTTAAAGATTGGCCATGTGTTTTCAATTTGGTATCAACTTTCTGTGACATCCTGTAAGTCAAATATTGCTGATTCTAGTATATCAATTCTATAAAAAAGTGAAAAACAATTGAGCAACAACTAAAATCTCTTAAACAATTAAAATTACTCCATGATTCTATTTAAACTTGTCAATATTATTTTAGTTTAATGTTAATAAAATGCTTGACACATGTTACAAACATTTCACACATCCTCCCCTGAGCCTTTATCACATCACAAATAGATGACTAGAAATACGTTTTCTGCTTATTAAAACAAACTTGTTTTAATTGCCAGTTGATCTCTTTTATAATTTATAAATTTTTCCTAAGTCAAAATTTCAATAGCCTTTCTTTCACTGTTAGGCTTCAATCAGCAATGAGTCCAGTCCTTAAGAAACTAGGAGTTGTGCTAGGTTATGACAAGACTATCGGATATCACATTAAGAAAGTTAATGCTAACAACATCTATCACCAATCCAAAAAAAAACCCATACGGCACATAAAAAAGTATATCATAAATTTGACAATAACCAATTACCACATAACCGACCAACGGGAACACAATTACATCGTCTTACGATGGGACACCATTGCCGCATCGAAAATAAATCAAATGTCGACGTCTAAAAAGTTTTGTACAAAGGAGCTATTAAAAAGAATAAAATTACTTTGCATCACATCTTGCCGAACAACAACCTATCAACGTTCGTCTGTCCATCCTTATTCAGTCCGACTTCGATGTGCTTCATGTGCACCTCGATCTTTTCCTGGAACACCTGCTGGTTGCTGAAACTCAGCTTCCTCTTGATCTGTTCCATCGTGCCGTGCAGCACCTGCAGCTGATAGGCGTTCTGCTCGCTGCCCGAGATGCACTTGACCTGCAAGAGCAGTGCCGTCAGGTCGGTGATGAGATCGAGTATGGACGTGTTCTGACACGGCCCCCTGTCGGAGGCGATGACAGAGTTGTGCCTTTGTACTATATCGGAGGCTTCCTCGCGGCACTTCTCGCGGAGGTGCGAGGGCGCGAGCATCGCCGCTACGCTCGGCTCGGGCGCGATCTCCTGGCAGTGCTGCTGCATCTCGTCGAGGAACTGCTGCAGGTCGCCGTTCAACCTCTCGAGGTCGATCAGCGTCGCTGCGTACTTCCTCTGGAACTCCTCGGGGATGTCCCGGTTGTACGACAGGAGCTTCTCCGCCTCCGAGTTGAGGCTCGCGAGCGTCCTGATCTTCACCCGCTTGATGTTCAGGATCTTCGTCACGAGGACCATCCGCTCGAGCAGCTTGGCCGGGTAGCCGCCGATCTTGCCCTCGCTCGACGCCTGCAGCGGCGCCACCGGCCTGTTCAGGTTCGAGCCCGACAGCAAAGGGTCGCCCTTCAGCGATCCCTTCATGTTGTTCACCACGTAGTTCTTGTTCAGCGGCGAGTAGGGCGAGAGGCCGTTCCTCGGCCGGAACTTGTTCTGGAAGCTCGTGACGGAGATCGTGTCCGGGGGTTCATTCGACAAAACCTAACAGAGATATTCGTTACAGATGGGCTTCCTTAAAGTGAATGACATACATCATTCTCTGTACAACAGGATGTCAACAGTTTGACATCCTGTTATATAGAGAGTGGTATAAAAGTGTATTTATTTAGCACCATTTTGTGCACAATGAATGAGATCGATTAGTATTACTTCCATGTTCAATTTGTATATAAATATCATTATTAATACCTCATAATCTGGCACAGAGTGCGTGCCGAGGCCCTGCCTCTCAAAGGTAATCCGGTAGGTGTTGTTGGAAGTGTCGACGGCATCTATGCTGCCGGTGAACAGGCCGTCCTGAGGCTTGCGCAGCCTGGCTGTCACCTTCGTACCGATGACGAGCTGCATCGGTATCTCCGCCGGCAGATCCTTGAAGTTCGTCAGGTCAGTCGCTTTCCTCTGCTGGAGCGCCCTGATTTTCTTACGTTTCTTCTCTAATTCCAGGCGCTCCTCATTGAAGAACGCCTGTGAACACCTGGGAAACATAAAATGATCAGAATGGCATTAGAAAGGGCTTTTAGCACCTAATTACTTAAGAATATTGAACTGGTTTTACCTGCGGGGTTTACCCATCATCCGCCGGATTTTCGTCCACTCTATTCTGCTGAGCTCCCTTGTCTTCAACTCCGGGAAGTTCTCCTTGAGGCACACATTGAAGTCATTCTCGCCGGAGAACAGGCACCTATCGATGTTGCTGTAGAACCACTCGTAGCACACCCACTTGTGCGCCTTCGGCAGCTTCAGCAGGTTCCTTAATCTGAGTCCAATCTTCTGCCCGATCTTCCTGTCGGGAGAGTTCAACGGCGGAGGCGTCGTGTTCATCGCGTTCTTGTTCTCCTTGCTGTGCTCCTTCCTCACCGCCTTCCTGTCGGACTCATCTTTCTCCAATTTGATCTTGACGGGGGTGTGCTGCTTCTGACGCCGCATCGGGGACGCCTTCGGCTTCTTCGCCGAGGGCACCCTGTGGTGGGGTGTGTTCACGATGTCGTCATCGAAGAACAGTTTGTTCTTCTTCCGGATCCTCGCCGGCATGCCGCGGGCGTTGAGGATCTGCGCGGGTTGCGAGGGCGGCGGCCTCGGGGGCGGTTTCGTGCCGACCCGTTGCAGACCGAAGGCCTCGGGGCCCAGTCTCGGGGGGTCATCGTCCATCTCCATGTCTTCGTCTTCGGTCATCTCTTGCTTAACTATGATGCCGTTCTCAGTGGACATCACTGCTGGGGTCAGGTAATGTTGAATTATCTGAAACGCAAGACTTTTAATCTTCCAGGTCCGATAGTCTTATTGCAAGATGGAAATTTCCCAAATTAATGAACTGTAGTGTAAGTGTAACAAGTCTTGTTAATTGATTTTGGTACGAGTATACTTGGAAAGCTAATATTTGAATGATACATTTTTTCTGTGCTTGCAAGCAAAGCACACACACTTGATTTATTTTGGTAATTTAACCTTTTTTGTAATTGTGATAATTCCTGTTTAGGCGATTAAAGTATTTGATTACACGGTGGTAAAGACATTAATTGAATTATTCCATGAAATTTTCTTTTGTTTATTATTGTTTATATAGAATGAATTACTGTTTTAATACACAAGGTATTTCATTGTTATCAGACTGCAGAGACTTTGTATGAGCAACTATGTCCGTTTAGTGTAAATAAATAAATTCGAAAATTAGGTCAAAACTAATTTTAAAATAAAAAGTGTCTTAAAGTCGCATTCTTTCAGATTACTAGGTAAACGTATGTTATCAAATCAATATGGGTTCCTTTACGCAAATATTTATTTCCTATCATAAACAAACAACATTAAATCAAATAAAAACGAAGTTTCCCATCAAATTATAGCAAAGTTAATGGGATAACATTCACCTGACTCCAATCATTACTGAACAGGAATTACAATTTACAAACGAGACAACTAAGAAAGTTACACAAAAATCATATTAATAGCACAAAGTCTTTCTCATATCAGCACGTCACTGATTTTCACGTCTCATTTGATTCAATCAAAATTATCTCCGTGATCTTCTGAAAGTTAGAATGGATTTTCATTGTGAAAACAATTCCTTGAAGGTTTTAATAACATTGCATTATTGGCAACTTTTCACTGTGATCGAACTATCTCATTTGTGAGCTCGATGCTCCTATATCTAACCAACAAAACCAATGTACAATGGAAAATTTAAACTATATAGTTTCAAGTTTGATTTTCCCTATAGATTTTTAGTTAATTAGAATGTTATACCATGGCATTTGAAAGTATCTTCCAATGGGTTATGAGTCAGCTGTTTGGTCTGAATTTTTTTGGTTAAGCATGTTTAAACTTGAGGAAGTAATTTTGTCCAGTAGGGACTGATCAGTGGTATGATAGCAGGTGACTTCGGAAAGCCCGAAACGTCCGATTCTACAACAACAATAACTTTATATAAACGCAACAAATACATTGTTGGATAATGTGTATGGATAATATCCACGCCAGGCGGGCAAGGGGACACGAAGGCGCCCCGCGTGCCGGGGGCTACGCCGCCGCCGCACGCCCGTCCCGTCGCGACAATCCCCACGCGAAATTTAATTTAAAAATATTTGAATTTCGTGGACCCCATTTTCAAAATTTGAAAGCGACAATACTGAAAAAACAAACGGCGATAGCGCGAAGGCGGCGCGGGCGCGAGCGCGCCTTGCCACCGCCCGGGGGCGCCGGGGCGCCTCAGACTCACCTGCTCGACGATACGGGTCGCGGAGCCTCAACAATTTTGAAATAAACGCCGAAAACTTCCATCAGGACTTGCTATCAGCTACGTCCGCCATATTGATTGGTACGAACCAGGGAACTGTCGCTATTGGGTGAGCGTAAACGATCCCTCGGTGAGGCCGCGGGTTGAAACGGCGCGGACGGCGTCAGGACTTCGAGGACTGCGAGCGGGAGGCTTCGGGACCGGTGACTCGAACGGGCGATCGACCAAGTCCGAGGGAAGACAACGAAAAGTTTAAAAACGCAATTTAAATTCAAAAGATTTTAGTTTGTACTAGACGAGTGCGCGTGCGCACCAACTGTTGCCAACAGTCGACGTGTGCCGCGAATCCGTTTGTGAAGCCACAAAACATTCACATCTGTTACGAAACGCCACGCTCGCCGGAGACGTTCCGATAAGGCCGTGCTCATGCTAGAAACGCAACGATATTCGTCAGCTCCAGTTCTAAATCATTCGACGAATTGCTCGTTTCTCACAATCAGTTCCCCACGTACGACAAACACTTCCCTTTTGAAACTCCCCGCGTTTTTCTGTTTCGTGCACGGGCGTAGGACATGCACACAATTAAATGGAAACGAAAGCCGCAATTGTTTACGTGAGTAACGTTATCTTAGTTAAAATCTGTATACAGTAGAACATAGAATTTTATCACAGCCAATATTTCATTTCCTAAACATCGACTTCACCAGAATCCGTTTCATTACTAACTTTCAACACAAAAAAATAATTCATAACGTTAATTAGAACTGTCGGCTGTTCCGGGAATAGTATGGGACCTGTTGGGAACTAACATAGCATCAAGCATTTTGGTCATGCCAGTAGATTAGGTAGATTGTCGACAGGTACCAAAGTCTCATTACTGGATGAATTAAATTCAATGCTAAGGGGAACTTCAACAAACTTATTTTGATGAATAATTCAGATAATTACTTTCTATACCTTGAAAAAAATTGTATATGAGCTGTTTGATATGTTCAGAGATGGTTCCTAAGAGGTGACTTAGATACTAGATTGTTTTTACTACAACTTTCTAAAATTTGTAACAGCTGGACTCATTAAAAGTGAGTCCCATATCGTTTGATTTGCAACCGGTAACACAACATAAGCAAGCATTGTTCTAATGCATCAAGGATGCTTTAATTCATTCTCATTAAGTTATCGCCTCGTTAAATTTAACTGGTTGTTACAATGAAATTATCTAAGAGCAACAGTAACGTACATACGCAGTTACTTATGAAATAAAATTAGTATATATGTCTCATAACAAAACATTGTGATGACCGTTTAAATTAAAAACGCCACGTTTAACGAAAAACCGATTAGTACTTTCCTAACAGTCTTGAATCACGTACGTACCGTTCTTCAAGGTAAAAAGAAGGCCGAGCGCAAGTGAAAGTTTCTGTCATACTCGAGCTGCTGTTTGTTGGAAAATGTTAAAGTGATGAATGAAATGTTATCAATCAGTGATGAAGATGGTTGATTCGCAGGTCCTTAAATGCCTTGGAATTTTAACGGTACTAGTGGGATGCACTGAAGGTGAGTCAGTATGGTTTTAGAACGTTGAACTTTTAGCATATGCAAATCATACAAAGGAAACGAATGCATTTTTGTAGAACAAACAATGGAAAGTTTGGTACTGTAAGTCAGTTAATAGTTGACATGTTCTTTTAGGTTTGCAGAGGTGTTTCATGTGCAGATCCAGGGGCGAATTGGGGAGTTGTAAGGACCCGTTCGATGTTAATGTGACCAGAGTAAATGAGAAATTAGAAATCGGTATAGAAACTATCCCCTGCGCTTCAGGATGGTGCGGGAAGATCCTCGAAACGGATGATTCATCTAGAGAAGGTAAAGAATTATCAGAATTAATGAAACTCGAGATAAAAATGTCTTCAGTTAAATCTAATATAATAAGCTAACAGGAAGTAGTGCAATGCTTACATTGTTTGAACCAATTTGAACCAGGTTATTTCCTTAGGAAGCTCTAAAAAAGCAACGATAAGCGGGTTGCCTGAAACTTATATATTTGATTTGGAGCAATTAATCCAAGTATCAAGCAGCCAGTTTGTTAATAATGTTGAGATAAAGAAAAGACTACCGTAAGACTGTTTACTTGGTGAGGTTCACAAAGCTAAAGAGGCAGTCTGTATGTTGGGTTGCCTATAAACTGGTTTTTGTACAATTTATACCTAAAATAACGTTTGAAGTGGTAAATTCATAAAGTATGGGTAAACCATACTATTATTCCCTATAAAACATATCCATGATCCTCCATTGACAGCTTCATGAAGAGTCGGTAACATCCAAATATTGTTGTAGAGTATGGTGTGGCGACTCAGAGAATCTGCCTCCAGAGGGGCCCCTCGGACAGCGAGGACCGGTGTGCCTACACCAAATGGAATTACAAGAGGGTCTTAATGTGTTTCTGCCGTGGGGACCTCTGTAACTTTGCCTCGAAGGTTCATATAGGTATTAAGTTATTATTTATTACACTCATTCTAACTTCCGCTAGCGCAATTTGGTAAGAATTAAAATACAATATATGGACGGTTCTATTTAATGATAGTCTTAACGCTACACAGCCGAAACTTACTGCTAGTTCAGTTCTAAGGTCCGGAGGAAAGCAAAAGGCTTTGGGATTGAATTAGGAGGTGTATCATCAAGTAAAGGAGTTTCTTTTGTTAGTAATTAATGGAAGAGTTTGTGTTTAAATTTAAAAAGGGAATTTACAAAGCATTCAGGTCTTTTGTAGTGAAGTAGGAATGTTTCAAAATAGTAGTGATACTGAGGTCTTATCTATGCCATTGTTATCATTCCATTAACTGTATTTTTCTTGGTGTAAAACATCAAGATTTAACATTATATCTTCAATTACCTCATGAGCTGTTCACCAAAGTGGTTGTCCACCTCCGGTTCAGAACTGATTCATACAATGAACCTCTAAAATATAGCCCAATTGAACATAATAATATTTTCGATTATTCTATGAGTTAATTTTGATTTTGATCATTTAAGTTGGTCGTGCGAGTAGCATTGAACCCACATAATGTAACTGTGGAAGCCCAATCGAGAATATTACACCACACTACAGGTTCATCCCAGCAGATGTTTCACACCAACATTTCATTGGTTCTGGAGTAGCTTTATTGCTGAGTAGCTGTTTGAACCAAAGCCCAATACCTGCCTCTGAAGCTTAAACCTATCCGCTGACCGCCCTCGCTTCTGGTATCTCGTAATTTATCCTGATGGAGCTGAGGTTATGATCGGGGAGGCCGTTGAGGCGCCTCAACTCTTGATTGTTGAGTATTGCCCTCGTATGAGGAATGTCCCCGAAGAAGAGCTCCTTGCGGTACAAGAGTCGGGCCGCCCTCTGGGCCTCTCGGCCGGTCAGAAGGTGAGGATCGTGGACTGCTGAAAGGAGAAATAATTGTGGCAAATGATTTTAAAGGTGTGGTTGTGTTACCGTGGTGATAAGGGTGGTCGTGAACAACGAAATCTGGAAAGATGTCGGGGAAGAAGGTTTCCGTCCAGTACTCGAAACTTTCGAAAGGCGAGGGCGTTTCTTGTACAAATTTTTTTTTATGTAGTAGATGGTGAAGATGGCCGGATCCATGTATCCTGCTTGGGACCGGTACGGACTGTACTGCTGCCAAGAGACTTAATGTGATCAGCCAACAAAGGGTAATCTAGAAGATATAAATGAATTAACAAGAATGGGTTAAATGAAAGATTTTTTAAGTTATAATTATAAACATTGGCATGATGGACACCATTGTTAGGAAGTACATTTCCAATGTATCGGGATGTGGTATACAAAGAACTAAGAACATAGTTCTTGCATAGTACATTTGCAAATGAGAATAAATTTCTTTTTAGTAACAATCATCCCAGGTTCCTTGGAAAAATTATTTAAACTTCCAGTATTGTGGGTTGTCCACCTATCTGATGAGCCTTGGTTAATTGTTCATTGTGTGTAATGACAATAGATGGAAAATCCTTCGCTAAAGGAGATTCAGGATAACAAATTTCTAGCCATTTTTGAATTTCCCTCCGATTTTAACATTGGTTCGAAGGCTCTCCGCACGTGTATGTTTTATGTTCTATACGTTCCGTACTTCATCCGGACATAACCTCACTCTTTCACCGTGTCGTCCGATTTAACTTCACGAGACGTCGTCGGCATCGTATTATGAAGCATGCCATTGCGGAAGCATACTAAAATTGGATTGAGTTGGTAAGTCCTTGTGCCAATCGTCTCACTTCTACCTGTATCCTTCGATTTTCCTGTAGGGCTCTAATAACTGTCAGCGGCGCTTTCCTCTTCTACTTAGCCAAGAAAGATTTGGACCAGAGGCGCTATGAAACTATGAAAATACGAGAACGTATGCGTTTGTCGAACACGGGTGAGTACCAACCGAGCTACAGGAAGTTCTCCACGACGATCGATAGTTAGATACCGACATGTCCGCCGCGCAGAAGGAGGCCCAGAACCTCCAGCTCATCCAGGAGCTGGAAATCGAGATGATGGCCGACATGTACAACAGACTGACGGCTGCCTGCCACAAGAAATGCATCTCGCCGGTATACAATGACACTGAGATAGCGAAGGGCGAGGCGGTGTGCATCGACCGGTGCGTCGCCAAGTTCCTGGACATACACGAGAGGATCGGTAAGAAGCTGGGGCAGCTGTCGATGCAGGACGAGAGCCTGTTGAAAAAGTAGTTGGCGGGGGCCGAAGCGGCAAAGTAGTTTTTATTAGCAAGGGGGCTGTGTGAGGTTTTGATTTCTTGAACATTAGTATTGAGTTCACTGCAAGAATACCATATGTACTTGTTACATAAAGGGAATGGAATTTTTGTTTAATTTGAAAAGTTGATAAATTTGTTTATTGGTTGTAGTCATGAATATTAGTCATGAATATATTAGTCTGAATATTCACAGGTTTAATCCTGTAAAAGTCCTGTTGAAATATTGGTGGATATGAAAGAAACAAAACTTTACTTGGTTATATAACAATTGTTAACGTATTTTGTACAAACTGATAGTAACGTAGTTTGTTTTATTTGATTGCAATAAATTAATAGCTCCTTATATGAATTAAGTTTCTAAAGACTTGACACATGCGCTCTACTACACCGATACTAACATTACCGATAAATTTATTGCATATTTAAAATATGTACAAGCAATTTAGGTTTCCGGAATGCGAAAATGTATTTAAATACAGAAAAGTGCGGTGTTGTATTTTATCCGATGGCACATAGGAACTTATACAAATTCAATGATTTTTCTAAAAACCATACATTTTTTGACGTTGTTACAATGGAATTTACTTTGTATTTAAAGCTCTTACAAATAATTTAAATTTCCTCTAGTCAGATGTTATATCAGCTGGCACATTTGCTTTTGCAAACAAATTTAAAACGTTATTAGTGTGACTGCACTAGAATTGTGAAACTTCTTCACGGTTGGGCAACATTAACGACGATAGGTCACGGAAACTCGTGACTATCAGTTACCTATTCTCTTTTTTTTCGCCTGTTATAGTTTCACAACTCGAGAGAATAAGATAAAGGATCACACGTTCGAAGATTTACAAAAAATAAATGTTCTATCGATCGACTAGTTTTCCCATAAAGATATGACCTTAAGGTAGAAAATGGAATAGCAGCAATTTCAGGTATAATTGATATGACCTGATTACGGATAATGTAGAGCTGTAGAGAGGTTTTTACAATTTGTAGATGTCGTTTATACACACCTAAAAGGCATACAATCCGTGTGAAATGTCATTAGGTCAGCTAAGATGTAAATAAGATTGATTTAACCAAATTTTACATGGGTGTTTCCATGGGGGGTCAGTTATCTTTTCTGGGCCTCGGGGGCAGTTCTGTCTTTTATATCTGATTAATTATGTACGTATATAAGTACTGTTATATTTATAAAATTGAAACTTGTACCTGTCATGCAGGGATTTCTTATTATTCGACCGTTCTATTCCTCATTAACTTTTGCCCCCCCCTTTGGAGGAAAGCTGGTTACGCCCATGGAATTATATCATCATTTCTACTCACAAAATGTCGAACTCTACCGAAAATCTAACAAAATTTCCATCAGTCTGTTTACCAACCTCTACAGTTACCTACTTTATGCAAGTCATGAAGTGATAACTTCCTCTCAAACTACGACCGGCGTGATTACGCAATAACAATTTCTTAAATGTAATTAACGTCGATTTTTTTCTGAAACCAATAGAATAAAAGGCTCTTGTATAACATCAATTTATCATTGTTCGCTTTTTTTGAAAATTGTTAGTGCAAACGAATTTTAAGCCAACATCAGTGTA
Organism: Cryptocephalus primarius; assembly: GCA_963576515.1. NCBI lineage: Eukaryota > Metazoa > Arthropoda > Insecta > Coleoptera > Chrysomelidae > Cryptocephalus > Cryptocephalus primarius. Next base: position 12,483,109 of record OY754948.1, on the reverse strand, counting down.
AACACATTAGGTAATTTGCTAGAAGTCTTGTTTAGTTGACATAAAATCGACGATTTTATCTTGCAATGGGATTAAAGCAAGTAGATTAGATTATTTTTAATTTAACCAGAATTTCCTGGTTACATTCCTTCGCAAATCAAAAATAAATTCTGGAAGTTGGATTCAATTTAATAACCGTTAAAAAACTCAAAATCTAAACAAGCTTCACGTTTCTGTCTATTTTCTCTCCACAATTATATTTACTACTTAAATCATTATAATTAAAAGCGTTTCTTAACACTGTTCAAGGATTTCCCTGCCTCATTGCTATATCCTTTCTTTTTCAATTTTGCCATTATTTCCCAACTGTTTCGGTGGTCTTTGTTTTCATTTCTCTGTTTTTCGACCGTAAGTTTTTCTTACAATTCATATAAGTAAATGTGCAAAAAGTGAAAGGAGTAGTATGTCCAATAGCGCGACGAAATACGCGTTCTTTTCTTCAAATTGATGAGCAAACATTGACAATGTATCGTTCCGGATGACATATTTTTCAGGTTACCAAATGTACTTATCATTGAAGTTCCTTTTAACCAGCGTAATTAAATAGTTGACACTCCTTTAAACTTCCTCGCTTGAACTTGAAGGTTCATTTGAGCTTGGGGCTCGCGTGCTGGTACCGAACTCCGTTGGAGTTTAACTGGTTACTGAAACTTTTAATGAGAGCCTTTGAAACTTCTCTTTTCAGCTACATTTGAATTTACCACATTAAAAGTCACACAAGCTTTAAAATCTATTTTTAAAGTTTTAAATTCAATGGAACTTTAAGTGCTTGCTAAAGACCTTTAAATGAAAACCGTTGACAGTCTTTTTTATTACAATTTGAATCACGTTGAACGCTTATTGCATCTTTAAACTTCAATACTTGGAGCTTTCAACTGTAATCTTGAAAATATTTGTTTGTACTTAACTGTTGAAACTCGTTTTTTGAAGTTCTACATTCAGTCAAATTTTTAGCAAATTTAGATTAAAACATTGAAACTCATTAATGAAATTAATTTGTCTTGAACTTTAAAACTTTATTGAATTTCAGAGCTCAATGTAACTTTGAACTTCTTGCAGAAAACGTTACGTGTTTTGTTATTTTTGTTGATTAAAAATGGAAACTACAACCGTGAATATGTCGCAAAAATAGCGTCCCACATTAAGTTAGCAACAATTACATACCCATATAGAAACATGTTGCAATATTAATAAAAATTTATAAAGAAAACTTTTCTTATAATGACGTATTAATGATTTAAATTCTACTTAAATGTTTCTAATTTCTTCGCGCTTTTCAACTACTTACCATTACAATTAGTTTAAACGAGGCGCGCGCGCAAGGCACTAAAGCACGAACCTTCACTCGTGTACATCTGCAACAACAATAAAACCCATCATTTAACCATTACCTCTACTCCTCTTTCTTTTCTCCTTCCGGATGATGCAGAGTCATATGTGCACGTTGGATTATATTTTTCTGTGAAATCTGTAACGGTTTGCTGCGGGCTTTGCGCAATATGAAGATTTATGGATCGTAAAACAAACAGTCGTCTAAATGTTAATGAAAAATCAATAAAATATGAATAATGAAAGGTATTATTTATGTGACAACGCAACCTTAGTGTTCAAGGAATTTTAAGGAATCACGGCATTTTCTTTTTAATTATTAATTATTTTAATAAAAAGTTTCGATATAATTTAAAGTCAATAAAACATGAGGAATGAGAGATGTTATTTATGTGACGACGCAATATTGCCCTCGAGGTATTTTAAGAAATCGTTATATAAACTAATCATCTTTGAAAGTAAATGTAGAAGTCTGAAGATATAAGACGTAGTTCTCCAAAGTTTCAGAACATTGTTACAACCCTGTGGAAATTATTTTTGGTCCATGTGGAACACAAACGGCTTTGGTTTACCAAATCTTTTTAAAAATGGTTGTAAAGTTGAGGGGTTGTTATTAAAAGAGTGGAGTTGCAATGGACAAATACAGACCTGATTTGTGTGGCTGCAATTTTTTTTTAAATCTTTGTTAAATGAAGTTTAAATGAACGTGGCGGCAAAGTTACATTTGAAACCAAATTACCACTGTATTTTGGGTTGCCTGCATTTAACAACTATCGTGCCATCTACCACCGACACCCACAACTAAATAAAACGGGCATTTTCTAATTTTCAGGGTGATCTGTGTTTTACTTCAATACGTATTATTTAATAAACATGTCATAAATAAATTTTTACACTATATACATAATACAACGCTATCATCAATCCCACTTGGATTTCTTCTTGACAAACTCTTCTGTGCCGTCCTCCTTGACCGCCCCGTAATATCCCATTCCTTCGTACTTACTCCTCATGTAAGCTATATACCCCGCGCAACCTGCGATCGCAATTATCCCCAAACCCATAATAACCGCGTTCTGAAAACGAAACTTATTTAAATTAAATTTCAAATATTTGAAAGTTCGCTTACAGGTTTGGCGTACAGCTCAAAATTGACAGCTCTGAAGAGGGACGTCGTGCGGACCGATCTGAGGCCGTCCCCGGGTGCCGGATTCTTTTTATCGGTCATGTTTTCGTTTAAACTAACGTAGTATATGTATAACCTCAACCATTTGGCACATAACCTCAATAGATTCATTCACAATGGCGGCGCTCACAGGACACCCGAGATTTATCACAGATCACCGAAAATACCTTGGTTCCTAAACTTTCATTTCGTGAAAAATGGCGGACGAGTCTCTAGTGGACGTTTCCTTGAATATATCCAAACTAAAAGTAAGTAACACTAGTTCTTTTACATCGGTTACGAGCCACGCCCGAAGCTCCTATCTGGGTATCGTGAACGGATATTGAAAGTCGGGGGAATCGTAACACCATCGATACCAGCTTTAAGGTTATGTTTTCAATGTTTTCCAGGTGCAAGACCTTAAGAGGGAATTAAAACTCCGAGGCTTGACCACGACGGGTAACAAGAATGAACTCGCCATGCGGCTACAGAGTGCCCTAAAATCGACAGACGTTATTAGCCCAGACTCTGGAGATGATCTCGAGGAGGACCTCTTGAATGTAAGTCCAATCTGTTATAGTATGTTTCATCGGAGCACTTGTTCGTGGGATATACGTTCTCTCGTACATTTAACGAGTAATTTAAATTTGCAAACTCTATTGTTTCCAGGGCGACGACGATGAACACCTGGAGGCTAGCGATTCGGTCATCTTGGAGAACGATCTCGACGATTCCCCGAAGACCCACAAACGGAAATTGGACGATGATGGCGGCAGTGACAAGTTGACGATTGAGGACAAGGCCACGACCTCTTCACCCCCTAAGAAGGTCATACTGAACAGAAACACCGCCATCGAATTAGACGAGTTCATTGAGAAGACTCCGGTCGAGAAGGAAGTAGAAAAGGAAGTGCCGAAGGAGGTGATATCGTCCAACAAGGAGGATAGGAAGATAATAAAACTGTCTCAGTTGACAGCTAAAGAGGTACTTTTGATAGTATAATCGTTAAGAGAAAAGATACAATTGGTCAATTGTCGTGTGAAGTTAATTGTAGGCTGTATTTCCGATCACTCTCATATTTTTCGCTTCCACCTTTTCTATCATCGAGTTTATAATTGAACGAAATAACACGTTCATCTGCTTCCTGGAACAAATTTATATCTTGATTTACTTCCGTCAGAGATTGGAGATGAGGGCTAAGAAGTTCGGAGTGAACGTCTTCAATGATGAAGCGAAGAAGTTGGTCCGTGCCGAACGTTTCGGTACGTCCAGCAACTCTGCAAGCAGTATTTCATCCAATAAAGTGGTATGGAATGATTTAGTAATGTGTTCCTTAATATAAGTGATGTTCCCCATTTTGTTGCAGTCCACAAGTGTGGATGTGCTGAAGCAAAGGGCCGAACGTTTCGGGGGTTCAGTGTCATCGGTCCTGTCTGGTTTGGAGAACCAGGAGAAGATGGAGAAAAGGAAAGCACGCTTTGGTGTCAGTAATGGTTCATCGGCACAGAACGACAAAGGAAAACTGAGCTTAAAAGTTTAATATAACGGTCTTTTATAAAAAAATGTGTTTATGTATACATTTTTAACTGTACGCTTTCATAAGCTAGGTTTGTACAAACTACGTATGGTTAAGTTTTTCATTTATTTTGGATTAATTTCATTACTATTTGGTCCCTTCATTTGGTGAAGGAACGTATAGTTGGTGAGGAATTTTTATGTGAATGATTTATCTTGAGAATACATTTCTACAAATGGGTTTTACTTATTATTGTTGGGGTGAATCGTTTTGAACTGGCAAAGAAACCATTAGAATTTTATGTGACCGACTCTCATTTCTAATATCATTGTTTCTAGGGCGACGACGATGAGTGACTATGTGAGGCATAGTCCGGATCCAGAGGAATGAATACAATGAGTCCCCAAAGATGCACAAATGGATACCTGGACGATGTCGAAGACTGTCAAATGTACTACCCAGGGAAAAAGTCACAGCTCCAGGGCCAGTTCACATAGAAGGACTGATCGAATTGGTAAGTGAGGGTAACGACAAAAGAGGTGACGTCGCCTGGAAATGAGGAGAGGCGATTGTAAAACTGTCACAGTTGACGGGTAAAGAGGTAGTGAATAGTTTGGTAGTGAAAGGGAAAATTGTAATTAGTCAATTGTCATGTGGAGTTGGTGAATGATGATCTTGTAAAACATTTCTACTAACTAGATTTCATTTCTTCTTTTGTTTTATTTAGATCAATCGTTTTGCAAGAGCGAAGAAACTGTTTGAATTCTTTTTAATGGATCATTATAAATGCATGGTTAAAAACATTACCAACTTATGACTACTTTTGACAAAATAATAGTTTTGCAGGTTTTAGCTTGTAAATATAAACTAAAAATTATTGTGATTCGTCTATAAGAACAATTTGGTATGAGGACTCAGCATATAAACCTCCTTCCAAACTTGCATTCGATCACTCTCAGGATTCCTCTTCACGCTTAGCTCTTTATCAATTTCCAGGTACTCCATTTCATTCCTGAACGTCGGCCATTTGGTACCTAGCGTTCCATCATCAATGGACGTCGGGTCTCCATTCCTGGCGAAGTTGGTCCACATCTGGACGAAACGTCTGGAATAAACATAGTCTGGGTCGCCCCTCTTCAGCTTTTTTGGCAGCATCCTCGTCTCAAAAAGGTATCCGATATCGTCCCCATGAGAAGCTCTGATGGTCGGGTCTTGCAGAGTCATCAAGGTTCTGAGCATGTTTCTGCCAGCGACAAGTGACATACGGTATAAGTAGACGGGTTTCTGTGTGGTTTTGGCGTGGTGACGAACCGAGGCGATTATACCTGTCACAAAGAGCTCGTCGCTTGCAATCTGAAAGGTAAGAATTGTAGAACGTGATCGTGTGCTCATATAATAGTGAATTCCTTATAGTATGTAGATAGTTTAATGCATACATGTAAAATTTTCACAAACTATAATGCAACACAAAAGTTATCATCCTCCAGCATCAGAACTTTTAAACTTTTGAGAGGTATCAACCGAAAACTTACCGCATACTTATTACACCTGTTTTTCCTGTCAAAGTAAAAATTCTCAAGTTTCTCTACTGCAGTCTTCCAACCGTCATCCCCTTTAGTCAGTTTCATCTGATGAGGGATGAAATCCTCAGCTTTAATTTCAAGGGGTTTGACAACTTTTCCTTCCATTTGTGCTTTGGTGTTTTGGAACTCCACTAGCAGACCCTCATCAGAGGTGTAACCGTGGATCATAGGTACATGGTTGTAATCACCCGAGGCTAATAACTCGATGGGAGGTCTGGTGAGGAAGGCTGTAGGGTTTGGAGCTTCGATCACAGGACCGAAGACACCTAGCATAGTTCCTCTTTCCTGATAAATGAGATACAATTGAACACTCAGTGATTTGTAGGGATTTATTTACACTTTAGGATGGGGTGGTTGTGCTTACTTCTATGTACTTATCCTGTGCCTTCACTAGATCGTCCAACGACGTATTTTTCAAGATCTCGTACAGCTCCTTATCGTTTTTGGGTTTCTTACCCAATAATTTGACGAATTCGTTAGATTTCTCGTCTCCATAAGGCCACGGATTTAATACTGACCCACTCTGCATAATGGCTTTATGGAACAACCCTTTTGAAGTAGGTGTTAGGACCTGAAAGTGGACTGAAGCGCTTCCTGCGCTTACTCCGAAAATGGTCACATTGTCCGGGTCTCCGTTGAAGGACTTGATGTTATCTTTAACCCATTTCAGGGCTAATGTTTGATCTTTCAAACCAGCATTGCCGGGAACATCCAAGCTTGGATCTGACAAGCTGAGGAAGCCCAGGACTCCTAAGCGGTAATTAACGAAAACCATTACTATATCCTCGGTCATTAAAATCTCAGGACTTTGCGTGGTGGAGCTGTTGGAACCCATCATGAAACCACCGCCATGGATCCAAACCATTACCGGTTTCAGCTTCTGTTCCTCATTGGGTAGCTAAAAATGACCAGGCAGAGGTTTCTTTAATCATGTTTACATTTCAGTAGGCGTCACGGTATCATTATATTGACTTTCTATTGGGTGTTAAATTAAGCAATGAATCTAGAATAAAGAAGCAACGTCTGCTTTCTTTATAAACGAATATACTTACGGTTCTAGTGAAGACACTCAGGTGCAGGCAGTCCTCGGATCCTTCGTAACCAGAACCAAACATTTCTTTCTGATAACACTGTGGACCATCTTTGGTGGCGTCTTTGACTCCTTTCCAGGGTTCGACCGGTTGAGGTGCCTATAGGAGCAAACATAATTGTCTTGATAAAATCTTATGGTAATCAGCTTTGAGAAGGTTGGTCAGACAGAAATTTTTATAATCTGACATTTGGAGTTCGCAGAATTTCAGTCGCAATTAACTGTTTATAATAGATATTTGGATTTCGATTGGAACGCAATAACATTTGTACAATTACATACCTTGAATCTGAGCTCTCCCACGGGCGGTTTGCCATAAGGAATCCCATAGAAACAGTGGAAACTCTCATCGTGCGTGTTAAGGAGTGTTGTGCCTTTAATTTCCCCGTCTTTGATTTTTAAAGTTGTCTCTGCCATGTTCCTACAACACGAGTTTACCGCGTTAACTGACCTTGTCAGCCAATTACTGCTTTTAATACTTGTAATAATGACAAGCATCAATTGAAATAATGCGTGGCAGAGCGTCTGAAATAATCTGATGGGATAAGATAAATAACAACTCGACAAAGTGTGTGTGTGTGGTGTGTGTATATAACACAATCACAAATATATATATATATAATTTTAATTATTTATCGAAGGTTGAAGAGAGATAGAGAAATAAAATATGATCCATGGATGGACATTGCAATGTTAAAGATGATGCAACACATTCGTTTTTGTTTGTGAATCAAACCATTTTGTATATCATCTAATTATTGTCCATTGTGAGCTTTTCAGTACTGTTCATGATCTGTAACTACACTGTTTTGCCACGATGAAGTATTGATAAACCTAAATTATAACAAATAAATAGAATGGGTGTAAGAGTAATAAGTAAGTTACTTTTGGACTCAAAAGATACAGATTTTCAGGGGAAATTTTCACATATATGTGATATATTCTGAATAATCTTCACTTGGGAATATCATTGGCGAAGTAAAAAGCAAATAGATTATAATTAAAGCTCGTCCAAACTTTTGATTGCCCATGTATTCTCGTTGCAAATGTTGGTTGCCTAAATGACTCACAAATTAAATTTAATTTCACTGCTTTACTACAGATGGCAGCACAGACGAATCACGAGTAAAGGTTAAGTTAATTTGTTATTTAGTTTAAGTGAAAGTGTGTTATAGTGTATTTAGAATTACTCAATTGATTTTAGGTAAGCCTTGATTTCATTTGATCTTCATCTCGAATGCCGTTAAGATGAATGACTTGCCAAAATCTTTTATAAACGAAGAGGCCTCAAACTATGCAAACCCTCCCCTATTGAAACTAAAGCGTGTGTCCAAAACATCCTCACAATGTTAATTATGGTATGTTTTTCACAGGGTTGTATTATGCAACAGATCCTCGACAAAATCAAAGGTTTCCATACCATTTTCTACACTGACGGACAGGGCATGCAGTTCCTCACCAAATCAGACCTCCCCGCCATGAATTTTTCATTTTACTTCGCCGGGGACGAGGATTCCGGAGAACTGGCCTGGCAGAATGAGCTCAGCGCTCCCAAGAGGAGGTCCTGGACTTTCAGAAGGTAGGCCACTGTCGAACTTGCCCGGTAAGGGGAGTGAGGGTATTAACTTGGTAACTAAATAGATAATTGACTTGGTTATATTAACTATTGTTAATAGTTAAGTAACGGGTACTTATTGAGATGTTCCCTTAAAACGAGGTAAAATGTTTTAAACTGTGTATCAAGGTTTTGAATCATTTTTAGAATCTTTGGAGTGGCGTGACTTTGAGATCCCCATATGAACGTCAACTGTAAACAACACTTTCGGATTTCTCGGTCTTGGACATTGAACAGAAAGAGACAAGAACTGTTGTCTGTGTAGATTACTTAGGCAGCTACTACTACTACTACTACTAACTGATGCAGTAAGTTTATAAATAGTAATTTACATACATGTACTACATAACATTTTTAAAACTTCAATTAAATCTCGATATGACTATTTTTACATGAGGTTTGTCTTTCATTTGCAGCAATTGGGCCTCTTCTGCGACCTGAAACTCGAGAAACCCAGTGTAGAACCGACTCGTATGCAGTCTAGAGATGTAGTCGCTCATGGAACTTCACGGAGGGAGCTTCGGTTGCCATTGAGGTGCAGGAAATTGAAAGAGTATGCCAGATTATTAGATAATTCATTTATTGAGCAAACTTTAATCACAATTAATAAGTTTAATGTTCAAGTAATCAGTAACTGGTGTACATCTTTTATTTTCTCAATGTTTGACCATACTTATTGTTAGTATGATTGTATTTCTATGTTGTTAGCTCCTACTGCAACTTCAATTAAGTCTAAATTTCCTTATCACTTGTCTTCTTGTAATAACAAATATTTTAATTAGAAGTTTCATCACTGCTGGCTCATCAAAGCATTATGAATCAAAATTTTGAAAGAAAATATGTCTACTTTTTTGGCTTTCAGTAATAATAGTGAAATTTCAGTAGGAACAAGTCCCATTCAATGAATTGTGTTAATTTAGACGAATGTTTTTCCTGTTGACTGTTTAGGTATCCTAATAGGTATTTTGAGAAAAGATTTATGGTCTTACTCGCATTTTAAACGTTTTAAAACGTATTTCAACGTTAAAAATGCATTTTAGCTTAAAATACTTTAAGAATGTGTTCGATAGATATAATTAGTTTTGTTTTGTATATTTTTAACATAGAGGTAACTATAGTTGCCTTATTGAAACACATTCTAACGCGTTTTAAGCTAAAATCCATTTTAACGTTAACATATGTTTATGAATATGAAGATTAATGTCTGGTTAAGAACAAATGTACCAAAACATATTAATATTACTCCAATTGCTTAAGTAGGTTATTTTATAAGCTTAAACAGAATTTATCTGAACGTGGTTGCTTTGAATTAATAAATAACATCACTTATTTGTATGAAAGTGCGTTAAATAAAGGTTAAAACAATATTTTTGTATCATTTACGAACCTATCCCGCACAAGTTGAATTTTAAATTTGCCGCCGAAAAGTTTGGCTTTTGTGCTTTTCATGTTCCATGTCAAATTTGAATTTCCCGCGAAATACCTCCTGCTACAGCATGACCTCCTCGCTCTTATGTTATCCTGGTACCAAATTTTGCGTCCAAAATCGAGTTTTCGCCGATTCAAAAATTTGAATTTGCGTATAAAATCCGAATCTTGGTACCAGGATAACATAAGAGCGAGGAGGTTATCAGGTAATAGGAGGTCTAGAGTAATATTCTCTAACCCGTATAAATTTAAATTTGCCGCCATTAGAGATTGACTGTTTTGCGCTTTTCATGTTCCATGTCAAATTTGAATTTCCCGCGAAATACCTCCTGCTACAGCATGACCTCCTCGCTCTTATGTTATCCTGGTACCAAAATTCGGATTTTATACGTGTATTTTAGCAAATTCAAATTTTTGAAATGGCGAAAACACGATTATGGTCGCGAAATTTAGTACCAGGATAACAGAAGAGCGAGGAGGTATAGAAGGTGTGGAGATATTTCCCGCCATTCTTACTTACACAAAACTTTTGAATTTTAAAATGGAGTTTTCTGGTGACGTCCCCCGGGGCATAGGCAACCCTACTCACAGGTAATAAATGTTAAAAGGAAACAACTTCAAATCGAAAAATGTTTATTAATTAAAAAGTAATATATAAAAACATCATTACACAGCTATATAGTTTCAAATACAACATTTTAAACATGGTTATGTAAACATCAAAGTTACGTGAGTCATTAATACAGTAATAAGTTCAAAAATGAAATATATGTTTTATACAATACGTTAAATTAAAAAAAGGAACAAATACATATTACTGACCGACATTGTGGGGCCATCACAAAGACTATAAATGTTCAGTAACGCGATAAACAAGATCTCTTAATTCCAAAAATTACAAAACACCTTTTTATTTTATAATTACCTGTTTTCTCAGGTTATATATTAAAAATTCATTTATGACACAGCTAACTAGCTGTTAATCTAACTAGATTAATAAACTTGAAAACACAAGTTACAAGCGGCCTACAGAAACCTGGAATATGAAATTTAGGAAAACTCCAATGTAAATAGTTTTAGTCAAATAGTTCTCTATTCCCTCTTTGGGAAATAAAGATAAGAGGAAATCAAAAGAAATCCAGCTTCTTTAGAATTGAATTTCCTAAGTAACTTGTGCATTAATGTAACTTTTAAGAATATGAACGATTTGATTGCCAGAAAAACTTTCCCTTACATCAGATCGATGAACTTCGACAACTTGAAGCATCCGCTGAGAGTGTGAAATCGAGCTGCTCAACCAAAAGGCTAAACAGCAGTCAAAGAGTCCATCTTTCCTCTTCAGGGCAGTTGCCTTCCATGAAGTAAGCCTGTAGAACTCCTCCTTGGACATCGAAACTGCTTCATCAAAGTCTTCAGAAGAGAGGCACAAGGTTCCTGAAACAGGACGTATATTGTTTAGTTAAACAGAGCCTCTGAAAGGTTTTATGTACTTATGTATTGTTATGTTTAAGGATTACTTCTAAAATAGCAGATGTGGGTGAAAATTGTGTATGTTACTGGAATTATTGCAACTTGCATCTTTCGTATATCTCCCACAAATTGTATTCGCATCATAAAGGTGCATAATCACATGTTTTACAAGAATTTCTTTAACCATCCGAATACAGCACATAACTGCGATTTTTCAAAATTATAAAGTGGAAGGAAACCTGACTAAATTTATAGAATATGAAATGTATCTTGTTGAATTGAAATTAAACATTTTTGACACAAATTTAACATTCAGAGGAGGCCTGGTAAGCTTCATATGATCTTTCAAAATTTTAAAAACCAGAGGAACCTACAAAAACCGAAATAGTATTTGTCGAACTCAAAATAAATGTTCTTCTTTTATTACCTCTAAATTTAGAATTGCATATTCTTACACATGCATGTCATTAATTTACTTTCACCCTACCAAGGCAAATGCCTTGGCAATATTTACAATATCTGATTAAGAGGGAAAGAGTTAAATGGACAGGATCTACAGTTTAATGTATTGTACCCGTCGAAGGCTGTCACCCCGTGCCCTACCAACTACGACTGTGTGTATCTAAGTTTCGTCTTCCCACAGGATATCTGATTCTATCCGGCCTGGTTACCGACAAGAATGGACACGAGATTTTGGATACCTTTTACACACTTCCCGTGACATGCACAACACCCATGTTATTAAGTGGAACACAAACCACGACCGTGATAATCTGATTCGAAACTCCTATTATCTAATTAAATTTTGAATGTAATAGTCTCTTTACCTATGATGTTCCATGTTGGTCATGACGAATGGCGACAATCGGTTCTCTCTGTAGTATTGCCTGGGCCCCTGAATGATCTCTCCATGGAACTGAACACTGCCTGATCAACTAATAAGGAATGTCTCTCCATTGTGGTCCTGGAATCTCTTGATGCTTCCTTCATTCCGTTCATGTTACATATAGATACCTAAAATTAAGAAATAAATTTCAGTTAGAATGAGAACATACTATAGCACTTGTAGCGATCAAAAATAATGCGATGACCACAGTACAAACTTTCATAGATACTTTAAATAAAGGTAAATTTAATACTTTATTTAAAGTTTAATGGTTTCTAATGAAATTTACAAGGATTATTAGGAACCCATGGGGGTTCCACTCAGAGCTACAAAGGGGCTGTGACATAAATACCTATAAAAAGCTAGAGGAAAAACTACCCACATCACACAGGCCGAAGTCTCTCCGCGAATGCCACTAGCTGCAATCACCACGATGGTGGATAACGCGTGGATTATTCACTGGCTAGTAACGGTAATTACAATACACTTTCAACAATTAGGTAAAACAAAATCACGACCGTTTTCACGAATTTTAGTTACGATTAGAATGAGGTTATGATGACAGTATAAGCATCACAAAACATATACCTTAGCATAGATAGATAGTATAGCAGATAAGCATGCATAGAACGTGAAATGCGAAGTGGAGAATGACAACATGATATACGAAGCGACATCTAATGGGAACTAGCAGCGAATACTTACTGAAATCTGTCTTGACCATTTAACGCAATCATTTATAAAGAACAATTTAAATGGGAGCTTAATTTTGATGTCTGGAAGGTTCTGTAGTGGTCACTCTCAAAACGTCAACGATCTGATTGAATTCTTCCTAGCATGGTGCAGAGAAGTCTGGACACTGCACTCTAGATGGCGCTCTGCCTGGTTACAATGTTGTTCTCAAAAGGTGGGAACTGTTGAAAAAATTGTAGACGTAGTAACAGATCGACTACTTCTCCCTAATTTCCATTGTGCGAGAGAGACACGCGCCTTTCTCTTCCTAATACTCCAGAATTGGTTATTTTATGTTTACCTAAAGATGGTCGCGTGGTAGCTAAGCCCCGCCCATTAGAAAAGGAGGCAAACACTGCCGACGTCATTTTTCTCTCTCGCACTCGGAGAATGGACAAGGTTACGGGCAATCAATCTGTATCTTAATAAATGTCTATAATTTGTTTTAAATAAGTGCCTTATCTGATGTGCATTTAGAATTACTCAGCTAATTTCATTTCATCTTCAACCCTCGTACGTCGTTATAAGCTACCAAAATGAGTGACCAGGTGAAACTTCCTCTAACGAACGAAGAAGCCCTGAAGCTGTGCAAACCCACCCCCATTGAAACTAAGGTGAGTTCCTAAAACACCCTCACATCGTTAATCAAGCTGTGTTTATTCACAGGATTTTATTATGCAACAAACGATGTACAGAATTAAAGACCCGAAGGTGTCCATACCATTCTACACCGAAGTCCTAGGCATGCAACTTCTTACTAAACTAGACTTCCCCGCCATGAAATTTTCATTGTACTTCGTTGGGTATGAGGACCCCGCGGAGCCAGCATTGCAAAATGAGCTCAGCTCTCCTGCTAGGAGGTCCTGGACTTTCGCGAGGAAGGCTACCATCGAACTTACTCAGTAAGGTTTATTAATAAGCTTGGTGTAAAGAATATCCGACTGGTAAAGGGGTTTTGCAGTTTTGCATTATTTTTAAATAGGCATTGGATAAAATTTGTTTCCTTTGCAGCAATTGGGGAACGGAGAACGACGAGAGTTACAAGCCACACAATGGGAATCAAGAGCCTCGAGGTTTCGGTACGTGAAAGAATGAGATTTAAACTAAACATTATTTAGACTCGAAGCACACGAACAATGCAGGAAAAATCCAGCATCGGGGAGTCGGTACAATGTTTGAAATCAAAGTTTACTCTTTCCAAACTCAACGTAATGTAATACAATCCCCCAAGAAAGGGTTCGCACCCAGTACAGAAGTGGAATCATGACACCCTTGGTGAAGATGTACATGTGGTTATATAAATTCATGTTTTTGGGTTCTTAAATTGGGTTTGGATGGATGTAATCTTCAAAACACTTGTTAACGTTACCTTTAAAAATGAACTTTGTTGCTTACCATTTTCAGGACATATCGGCATAATGGTACCGGACGTGTACAAGGCCTGTGAGAGGTTCGAGAAGTTAGGAGTCAAATTCATCAAGAGACCTGACGATGGTAAAATGAAGGGCTTGGCTTTCATCACAGACCCCGACGGCTATTGGATCGAAATCTTCAATAACAAAACAGTATAAATGCTTGAATTTTAACTGAGAAAATTTACAAATAAAAAGTATAATCTACAATCCATTTTTGTTACTTGAACGAATTCATCGTAGTATTTAAAAATAGAGAATAAATAGGACGTCTGATCATTTTTTGTTGAAAGACGACATGATTGAAAAAATGGATTATACTCAGTCTAGTGAACGTGCAGAACGGCTAAGGTTTAAAACTAATCACAGAGAAACCTTTGAGATTTATAACAAGCCACGTGAAATAATTTAGCTGATGCATTTACCCCTCTGGATGTTCTAGAATCCAAGTATAGTACACCTTTTTAAAACATTGAAAATTCGAGCTACCAATTCAAGCTAATTTGACACAGTTTACTAATAACCCGGGTTGGACTTAGCACTCTTCTCCTAATTCTTTTCCTAGTATTCAAACAGCAAAAAATTAACCAGGAGAATGTAACAATAACTCTTAACACTAGTGACTAGTTCCAATTCACCTTAATTCAAATGTAACTAATAAAATTTTAGACTATACACCAACAAGTAGTCAGTGAAAAAGCAATATGTAGTTCATGAGGCGGTGGAAGTCTTGTGATAAAGTAAACTTCAATCTTTCTAAAGATGAATATAAAAATATCTTGTCTATCAAGAATATACTTGAACATTGTTAAAAAAATACTGGACCATGTTTAGATAAGTACTTAGTTTAATATTTTTCGGCAGAAAACTCGTTTAAAACTCGCATTACCTAATGAATTTGTTAAATGTTAAGTAAAGTTACTGTACTTTAAATGACCTGGAAAGTTAGCTAAAAATTGCATATTCTATGCACAAGCGAGTCATGAGTCATTTAGATCAACTTTCCTCCATTTTGTAATCCTTTTGATTTCATAGTTCAGTCTATGGTCTATTTTGAAATGTACATATTGTTTTTTCATTAACTTGAAATATTATCACACTGAAGAATTATGTTACGCTGGCAATAAACCTCGGCCATTCCAATCATTTGTCATATGGACATATTGAAAATAATCAATGGTGCCGACATTTCTTGCCAGTTATTAAACTACTAAATGCTTTTAGTAAGTAATGTGATGGACAGACCTTTACCGTGCCTGAAAAACGATGCAACTTAAAACCGAATCTTCCCTAGGACTTCTCATTCCTCGGGCACCGTCGCTCGTAACAACAATAAACTTCGCCAATTCTCTAACCTAATAAGGAATTTGGTTCTGATAATACTGTAAAATATCATAAGTACGAGTTCTGAAGTTGAGGAAGCTGTTCCTTATGATCTGCAACATGTGTGTGGCCGCCTCTTTGTCGGTCACCCCTGGGTTGAAACGTCCCTTCAGCAGCTTGATCGTCTGGCCCCTAAAACACGGCAGACCCGTGTCGAGCATCAGGGATACCAGCGATATGATGGCTTCATGGTGCGGCCTGAAAAGTTACCATAATAACATAGTAATTAGCGACGACTGCCGATTTGTTACTGACCTCACGGCGAGATATGCCTGCACGCAAAGATCTGAAAACCATCGGAAAGGCGGCGCCTCCATCTTCCCTCCCATAATCATCACCATCTCGTCGGTCAGCTTGATGTCCGGTTCGAAACCCAAATTACCGCCAGGCGAGGACTCGAACATAAAACCAAAATCTGAAAGTATACACACCATGCTAACAACTGCTATACACTTCAAAGTGCTCATAGGACATTCGTTGATTTTGTCAACTTACCGTTTCATCAAACGTACTCACCGATATGAATAATGTGACCATCAGCATCTAACATAATATTTCCGTTGTGCCTATCCTTGATCTGTAAGAGGTAACCTATCACGCTGTAGGCGGCCATCGATATGATAAAGTTCCTTCTGGCGTTTTGGAAGTCTTTTGTACTCTCTTCACCGTACTTTTTAATAAAATACTCATACATGCCGATGTCAGTTTGTCTTCCTAACTGATCTCGAGATTTAGCATTGGGGACACATTCAATGACCCCACACTATAAACGATAAAGGCAGCAAGTTTTACAATCAGGTTGAGAATAAATCTTTTAAAATCGACTTACCCCCGGTGCCGTAGCAACAACTCTATAAGGAAATAAGTACAGATCCAATCCGACGGTTTGGAAAACGTTTTTGAAAATCCCAATGACTTGTAAAGCTAACATGTCCTGTCTGACGTCATCTCCTACTTTGAAAATGGCCGCTTGGGTAAGTTCCGGGCCGAGGTTTTTTAACTCCACATGCTACACAAAGACATTCAGCTTTAATTAACCGAGTTCTTATTATCAAATTAACTGTACCTGATTGGCGGAAATTGCCATTGCAATATTCTCTAGTTCCTTGATTCCACATTTGGCGACTTTAAATCGAGCCAAGTATGGCGCTTTAGCCGCACTCTGCATCGGAATACCACTTTTATAGTCAATGTCGAGTACCATTGCCTCAGGATTGCTCGGTAAATAACAACCTGGTTGAACCTACCAATGAAAGCGGTAAATAAAAATTAGTGAAGTAACGTTTGAACGTAACATACCTTGATTTTACTGAGGGCCTCCAAGCAAGCCTTACGTCGCTCGGGCCCTTTGGGGTAAGGTCGAATCTCGCCAGATATATTTGTGATTTTTTCAAAGAAATCGAATTCCCTCTCGTAGAAGAGCTTAGCCGGTCCAGACAGACCATTAACGATACTGTTTGTTAGCGAATCAAGCATTTCATATAACACGGCTGCAAAAAGTGAGACGGTAATGCGACTTTAGGAATTTAAAAGGAACAACTCACGGTCTTTCTGCTGCATATCTTCGTCAATGTACATATTAGTTTTCATGTTCCAAATAAGCTGGTGCGCAACGATTTGAGATTTCTTCGAGATGTATTTAAAGAACTCCGTAAGGTAACCCATCTGAAACAGACAGTAGCTTCGTGAATCGTGAGGTAACAAACAAAAAGAAACACTGTACAAATACTTCACTTCACCGCTCTTACTTTGTCGTGTCTCAAAGCTTGAACGAGTTGTGGAATATAAAACAAAACAGCGTCTGCTGGATAGGAACTCAAAACTTTGACGGCGTATTGCGCCGATATCGGATGAGGTGGGAACTGCCTGCTGAAATAAGCTAGTGCCTGAAATATAAACATCAGAAACTTGTGTTATAATATCAATACAAATAGAAGGTCGGTATTAAACATAAATGCATGGGAAGACGAATTCTAGAAATCTTGAATATCCTTAAATCCAGTTAATCTCCTTCTTAAGAGACTAATTTCAGAACTGTCATAACATCTACTAAATTTCTCTCAAGTTTAGCTAGCTACAAATCTAAAATATTGTTTTTGAACATAAGTACTATTTTAGTACATGCAGTTGCTTGGAGTATAAATGCAAAACTATGATACTGCCTTACAGAATATTTTTTTAAATCTAACTAATCTAGGAATATTCCATATTTTTCTGAAATGCGGTCTAGCTTTCCCAATAGACTGGTAAGTTACTTTTAACATTCCAAGGTTATAAAATTAATACAAGTAAAACAGTAAAATAAAAAATAAGACAATTACATTTATGGGAAGACAACAGAAGCTGATACTTTCATAAATTCTCTATATTTTAGGAAAGGTACCGTGCCTGAATCTATTTGTTAAATAGAATGTACCAGCTCACTACATAAGGCAGCACAGTAAATATTTCGTTTGCTTAATACAAATCCTAATGAATTTGATACCACATTGTGTTTTTTTGTGATTCCAAACTCTAATCCTGACTGCAAATTCATACTCATTCTTACGTGGATTGGTGACACTCGAGCCCAAGTCAGCATGTACCCCAACTTCGGACTATCGGCCAAGATGTATTCTGTGGTCGCTAAGAACTGCAAAGCCTCAGGAACGTGAGCGACGCAAGTCGGATTCGCGTGGATCAAACCTCCTACCTCGCTATTTATCGCGTCGTTGTTTTTAAACCTGTCCAAAGTTGAAAGAGTTATAAACCAAATTAGTTTTGAAAATGATAAATGCAATACCTTGTGTGTAAGTACACCGCCAAAACAGGAGAGATATCCCAGGCCAGACGTGTGTAATCCTTCCATTGCTTTTCAGTCACAGTTTTGGACTTCCACGTGGCTAAGTTAGCTTCAGCGGGTATCGACAGCTCTTGTCTCGAAGCAGGATTATGCCAGACTATCAGAAATTCGATTTCCACAGCCTTGAGTAATAAACATGAATACACCTTTAATTTAATGGATCGAAATCTCTTACCAAGAGATCTAAGATTAAGTTCCGTTTTTTCAAGTAACACTTGACAAAATTATCAACTGTCGGTGCCCTCCTGGATTTAGCTGACTTCCTGCTCAAAGTTGCGGTACTGTTGGATAGCGGCACGGTGTTTATCCAACCAGTGGTGTTTCTGTTGTAATCGCTATGTTTGGTGATTTCGTTGTTTTGGAATGTGTTCAACGAAGGAGTCGTACCTAAGTCCAGATCTACAAGGTGAGAGTCACACTGAGAAAGTTGTTTACATCACATTGTACTCTAAAGCAAATTTGAAACTATGGATGAAGTATTATTTGCAACCTGCAGCTTACTTCCACAGCAACAAAATTTTCGCTTTTGAAATGTGCCTTTATGACTTATGCGATGCTTTTGACTTCAAATGAGAGCTTGTAACTAATATCAATTAAATGACAGATTGTTGACGAATAATAAAATCTCTCCATCTCACCTCCAACGTCGGAATCTTTTAAGTACTTCTTGTCTGAATGTAAAGACTGCCAGAACTTAACCACAGTATTAATGTCTTCCCTGAGCTCTGCGTCGTTTTGTGTGGGACAAGTTACCGGCTTGCAGAAATAATCCAAGCAGCTGCAATAAATCCTCTCGCGGAGGACGTTTTTCGCCAAACTTTTCGGCAAAATGTCTCCTTGCAGCAAAGACAGACCGCACATCAGAAACCTAAAAGGGCACTGATTTAAAACTACTCGACAATAGGTGAGTTGTAAACATGCTGTAACCAATAGAATGTTACTTTTAGTTACATTCTAAATAAAAAAACACCTTTCATTGGTTCTAACTAATTCAGTACATCTGAGAAGGTTTTCATACTTGAAACGAACTCCTATCGCAGCTATATGCCTGGTTTGCCCAGGTGGTTCCACACCTACGCACATCGGTAATGACTCATGTATTAGGTTCGCTATCATCTCCACTTTCTCATAATTGCTGTACTTGATAGTTTCAACGAGGTCGCAAATGAACTGCACCCAAATTCCGTGCGGCTTAACGAAGGGTGGATCTGGTTCTAAGTTACAACCTAAAAAGTAAAAGTGGACGTCATTTGATGAATAATCAAGTCATAGGTTACAAACCTTCATAAGCTGCTAATGGGCTAGTTTGGGAGGAGGATATTGAGAACAGACCCAAACGTTTTTGCACCGTACATTTCCATGCTGACACCATTTCCTGGAGGAAACGGATTTCTAATTCGGGCTTCGCTGCTATTAACCACTGCCAGCACTCGACTGCAGTCCTCATCGCTTCCTCGGTAAACAATTCGATCTAGACAAAGCAACACAATATGTAACATTGATGAGTCATAGATTATATAAATAATATTGTCGAAAATTTAAACTGTGTGACAAAGCTCTTTACCTGCGACCAAGCTATGCAGTTCAATAAATTTCTGTCCAGATTCTTCGTGGATATTAAAAGAGCTGTAGCCTGCCAAAGAGTTTTCCTATGCAATTCATTGGACCTGGATCTGCAGGCTTCCCTGACGTTTTGTATCGTTAAATTGATCAAGTTCAATCTATCCTTTCCAGTCGCTGACTGCATACCTATTACCTAAAAATTTAATAAAACCGAAATTAACCTTACCACAACAATGAAAACATTTTGTGTTATTGATCGACTCATGAGGTTTATATACAAAAAAATGTTTATCAAAAATGGCATGATTATAATGTTTCAATTACCAGGTGTGTGATTTCAGCTCCTCAAAGTCTTGAAGAGCAATTCTGTAATTCACCTTCTTTCAGTAGATATTTAACCAAAACGAAAAATAAACATTCACACCATCACTACGTACCTGTCCCATGTACTTGGCTCTGTTAGCAGACATGACGTACAACTTTGGGGTGTCGCTGTTGACGCACTTCGGCCGCCTTTCCAGAGTCGTGGCGCTCAAAGGCAAGCTGCAGGGATTGAGCGGACCAAACTCGACGGCGCACTCGATCGCCATGGCGACGCCGCTGTGGTGTATGTAATCTTCGGCCGGTACCTGGTTGATGTACTTGGCGATGTGCGATCGGGTCCAACCGGGGGCCCAGACCAGGGCCTCTTTGATGATGTTCTTGGAATACGCTGCGAAATCTTTGACGATCGACTAAAAATTGAATTTTGTAACAAATGTGCGCGTTAGTGTCTCGACTTTCCGATTACCTCTCTTGCCTCCAGAGTGTCCATTAGCTGTATGGAGTAGGGAGTGCCGGGTATTCGACACGTCGGTGTTTCCTTATTCGGGTCTAATTGGAGGGAATGTGACAGCATTTCTAAAATGTCGAGCATCGTCCACAGAACTCTAAAAATGTAATGTCAATTGAACAGAGCGTTTTCTCAAGCGTGTTCCACATTTACTCATTATATTATCATAAACAATTAGGGCTTATTAGAGAGTAACCTCCCGCATATTTCTCCTCTAATGCAATCAATTTTATTCCCAAAAGTCATTAATAACAAGATATGAAGAAATCTTTAATGCTTCTTCAATCTCCAGTATTTGATTTATTGTACTCATATTGTACTTCTACCATCAGAACAGCAGTAGAAAAGAAACTAATTTTGATTTGACTGTACGGCAGAGTCCTACGTGTTTTTGATTAAGAGTAATCAATATTTTCAATACTTTACAACAAAAATTATTGAGAAAAAGCTTGACGAAAACCGGAATTCACCATTTACTACACTGTATGTACTAATTTTTTCATTACCTTCTGCTCCAGAGCAAGTGTGGAAATTTGTCCACTAAACTAACCAGGTACTTGTCCGCCATCCTCCTGATCAGCTTGTGTTGGTGAATGAAATTCACTAAAAGGTACTGAACGTGTTGTTCCAGCTCGGCGTCCCTCTCTTCATTCTTGGGCTTATTCTTCATCACTTCTATGAACTTATCGAAGACCCTTTCGCTGACGGAGGACACGCAGTGCCACATCCCCGCCTTGTCCTTCTGTAGAGCGGAGTCCCACAGATATTCCGATATGATCGGGACGAGGCTAGGTTCACCAGAATGTTCAACCCTTGAATGAAATTACGATTAGACCATAGCAAAGACAGTTCATCGATAGTACCTCATCGTCTCGATCCAATACACGCTAAGTAAAAACGTGCAATGCGCGAAGGTGAATTTATTGACATGAGTGGTGACATCGGCGGGATGCCTCAACAGCTCGAGTATCTGCGTCTTCAAATCTTGCAGTTCTGCCACAGAGACGCTCTCATTCCTAACGGCGCTCGAATACTGCAGCTCTCTCATCTCGGAACGGCTCGACGACGACGAGATCAGCGCCGGGGACTTAACGGCGATCTCCTTGACGCCCTCGTACCAGTCCTTCGGCCACAGGCCCGAATCAGAGGCGGTGAACCCCATAATGACGCAGTACAGCCAGAAATCTCTGAAGAGCTTGTGGAGGCGCGGCTTCGGGTTTCTTATCGGAGGTAGTCGTCTTAGCAGAACAGCGATGACAGGTATTAAAACGCCCAAGTTTCCGGCGGAACTCGACGCCTTAAGCGCACCTAACAAAATTATAATGATAATAAACTTTGTCTAACAGGTTACAGAAACCAGTTACAAGACAATGTGACTAAAAACAGTACAATCTAGTAATTACAATCACAAATTTTGGAATTTATATAAATGAATAAAGCAATTAATCTGCATATAATGACAAATCAGAGAAGAGGGACCACAAAGGAAGGCCTGTGAACTCCAATGCCCAGAAAATAGAAAAAGCTTTACCTGGGGACTTATCGATGGCCCTTTTCCCTTCTAATCCAAGTTGCACAAAGAGTTCCAGCAGCCTTCCTAGTAATTCATTCATTTGTGCTTCTCCTTGAATGTTATCAGCAATATTGGCTAGGGCGTTGATTACGGACCGTGAAACATGCCTAAAATGAGAAGACCAACTACTGATTCATATTCAAATCCTTTCCCTTACCTGTACTTAGCTTTTTCTGTTGTGGTATTCCCATAAGCAGCGCTGCTTCCACCGACAGTAACCATTGTAAACATCTTCATAACCTCCTCGTGCACATGAGGTCCGCATTGGGCTATCAACATGCAACCCATCTGATCTACGATCAAAGTGTCCAGTTCAGACGGTACCCTACAGAACCTCTGTATGAAAAACTGCAAGATGGTATCGGTAGTTTTAGGAACGCCCTTCATGGAAACGGCCACATGTCCCAGCATGATCACGATGTTGGTGGAGATTAAAGCCGACTCCCTGCAAACATGATAAAGTAGTTATGGTTAAAAGTATGTGATTACTGCCTGTACCCATCGGTTTTCTCAGCAGTGAAAAGTCGGTTAGAGACGGAAGCGACTAATGCTCTGACGCAATCGGTGTCTAATGTATGACATGCGCCCAAGGCGTAGCAAAGGTTTTCTATGGCGGCGTCTCTGAGATGCTCGAACGCAGCTTGGACAGGTAGTATGTTTTTTCTAATGATCTCTGGTTTCAACTCCTTTTCCTGAGCTGAAAATGATGCACTGTCAATCATACAGTTCATTGTTATTGGGTCCTTAAATTAAGTATTTTATTTTATAAAGAAATTTTATATTATGAAATAAAGAATATAATGGTATTGATTGTTAATTAAAAAATATTACTGAACGGATTAATAATTCAAATTCTGACTAGAACTTCAGTTATCTTATATTACTAAACATGAAAAAAGGTACTACTAACTATTAAAAACTATTATTTTGGTGTGCTGATGCCAGTTTAGCCTCTATTACATCAATGGATCTTCCCAAATTTTTCAATGGAAAATATAACAAAAATTGCTTGTTTTGTCAAGCAAAAACACGTTATTATTAGTTACTCCTCTGCCACAAATACACAAGTTTGACATTTCTTGCTTATCACATGCTTACCTTTGTCACTGGCTTGTTTGTGTAATTTCAACAAAATGGGAGATGGAGTTATCAGAAAATCCCTGAGGCAGTATATAGAAGTGGAGGCGATGTTCGGAAACTTCTGAGCAAGCTTGCCGAGACCTTCCAAGCAAACCATCAGCAGCGGCATGTGTGCCAAGACGAGCTTGTAGTTTTGGTTCGAGTTTATTTTTTCCGTCAATCTGCTGCAGAGACTGTCGGCGCCTGCAATCACAAAACTAACATGGGTTCCAAAAAATCACACGATCAAAGAGCAAAACTGAAAAAATTCCACAAGCAAACTTGAAAAAAATACAACAGGTGATTAAAATATAATCTTCAACATTTTTTTTATTTAAAGCATTAAACATCTCATAAAAACTGTGATTACTCGTGTGATTCAATTGATTAATATTGTTTTTACATCAATATAGTCGATCAGAATTTTTATGAGAAATGACGAGTGAGATTTTTAATTTATGAAGGGGTCATCTAGAAAAACTGTCAAACAGCATGATCCACACTCAAAAAAATGTTAGTACTCTTTGTTTGTATAAAAAAAAAATTCAATCACCTATGACGATCATTAAAAATCGCAGAAGTGTTGAAAAATTATATTCCCTATCAACTGAAATAAAGAGAGAAGAGCGATTATTTATGTGTTATGTGAATTAACCCTCTACAACCCATAAACTTAATAACAATTAATGTAGTTATTACTGATAAATCAAAGTAATGTTTAAAGTTTATTTTTTAAAACATATCCTTTTTTCGGTGAGTTAGAGAAAAGTTTATTTAGGAATAAGTGTAGGTGTCAATCCAGTTATTTAGTTTATAAAATGCTTCTTACCTGTTTCATCCCCTATAGCCCATACAAGTAAATCGACGCAAGCCGCATTTGCCATAACGTTAACTTTAAATTTATTGACTAAAGCAAAGTTACTTTCTTTATCTTCTCGTTCGCTGGCGTCATGGTTTCGACTTTGTAATTCGGTTTGTCCATTGAGATATAAACCTTACAAAACAAAAAATTAATCATGTAACACTTGGAGGCAAACAGGATTCGCTTACCTTTGACGAATTCTTGTACATCTTTGGTGAAAAGAGCTGGCAAGTCCTTTTGTGGTTGCAACAATTCTCTCATGAGGGTAACCATCACCAGATTCATCGTCTCCGAGAAGGTTTTGTAAGGGAAAATCTGAATTTTCCCTGTGGCGTATATTTCCATGGACTGCTCGTCAAGCAACTGCAACATGTCCTTTGTTAGAAGTTTTTTACTGAGGATTAGGATCGTCTGTAAGTGGGAATGGGGGAAGATTATGTGAGGTTTCTTATCTTTGGCATCGTTTATCTTCAGATATGGAAACTGGTTGAAGCTAGAGCCGAATTTTGAGAAAAAGTGAGTTTTTGGATCGAAACCCCCTGAATTGTGGTGGATCGAACCCCCTCGCTTAAGGGGCTTGGTGTAAGCTGCCGCATCGGTCGTATCATATCCACCCTAAAAATACAAAACTAATATAACAATCACAACTTAAAAATAAATACTTATACTTACAGCCGTCACAGCGAGGATATCCACGGCGGAGTGTAAATTCCCTGACAGACTCCTCGGAATGATATTCCTGAAATTGCTGAAGCTCCTCTTGAACGAGTTGTGCCGATTGACCGCCACCTGACTCAACGGCGGTTCCGGCTTGGGAAAGAGCCGGCACGTCAGAGGCGGGTCGCTCATGCTGAACCGCCCCATCGCCCTCGCCAACCCGAGCAGCGTGGGCAATGTCGTGCGGCATAGGAAAAACTTGGCGGCACTGTTGATCGTGTCGGAGTCCTGGACCTTGATCACCTGGGTCGTCAGCGATACCAGAGACTCCACCTGAGTATCGATGATCTCTTTTCGGTAGTCCTCACATTTCACCGCTATGTCGCTGAGGAGTGTGTGGAGGCAAAAACTGAACTTTTCAGCTATCGGGATACCTGGAAGTGGCATGGAAATTAAGACAAGTACAAGAGGGATAGTGTAGAAATGAGGTGATAGAACTTTCATGCCGTTTTTATAGTGGTAGGACTAAATCATCTTTTCTCAATGAAATTTGCCAAACCCTGTTACTTACGGTCGGTAGGATTCAGCTTTATTTCATCTTGCCAATGCGCCTTCTCCAGCCACCTCGCCAGTCGTAGTAAGTATGGCAGGATCTTATCCTTATGCTGAAGTCCAGATTCAAGGAAGTAAATCCCGAGGGCGACAACGGCATCCTGCTGCCTGCAGTTAATGAACAGAGCACCATTCTGCAACTCCGACGGACAAAGGGAATATAACGTGTAGACCTGGAATTAAGAAGAAAACAAAGTAATTACAAGTAATTACCAGTCCGGTGCAAAGAGCAAAGTACTTGGAATTAAATTTTAATTAGTCTTTACCTTCTCCCAAGGGGTGTTCTTTATGTTCGCCAAAGATCTGGCCAGGTGCTGCACGGTTTTGTGAAAGAATTGTTTGTCCTCCCTGGACATTTCCAACTTAACGGAGACCGATTTCGAAAAATTATATGTTATGGAAAATCGAAAACTTTGTTTTTAACACCTGTCACCATTCATTTCTGGTTACTGAAGGACGATGACATGAAACACGCCAACCATGGAACATGAAATCAACAAATCGATGTGTAATCCATTTGAGCGCGCGGGCGGGATCTATTGGGCAGGTTCTGAACTATGAATATTGAAATGTCAGCAGCACCACTACTTACCACAGTAGTTTCCGATAAATCTTTGAGTTCGGACATTATTCCAGAGAGGGCGCCCCTACACAATGCGGTTAATTCCACGTCATCTAGCGGGAAGCTTCTCAACTCGACCACACGACATGCCGGTAATTTTGCAAGTTACTGTAATTACGAAGTAATGCAGTAGTAGAAACTGCTATATAATCTTAATACAACTGGATTTAAAAGAAAAATGAATTACCAATTGAAATACTATTTAAACAAAGGCAGAAATGTTTTCATTCGTATTTAAATGCATTGTCAAATGAAGTATTTAAAACACAAGGTACCCAAATATATTTTTAAAAGTATTTTTAACATTGCTAAATTAAACAAACGTGTCACGTTCCCATTATGAGTCAGCAATTCCTGTAGTGACTAAAATGACAATATTTAAACTATTTTACACCTTTATAATGAACATTCATACAGCTTTACTAATGGACTCCTTAAAGACCTCATGTCATAAAATTAATCATTACTTCTGCTTCAAAATTTGTTTCTCAATGTTTTTTTTTTGACTATGGCCATAGTTGGCGATGTATTTTAATGTTTCCTCTTAATTTTCTCTCAATAATAAACCTATAAACTGTGCACTAGTAGAGGTAACAATTTTCTGCATACTTTAGATTGGGTTTAAACTGAGCACCCAAAAAATCTAATAATTACAAAATTTATTTAGATGTAAAAGTATATATTATACAGTTTGATTTTAAATACTAAAATAAAACTTTCAGACAGCACGCAGATAGGTACCTCTAATAAATTTAATACTAGATATTATCTAAACCTCACCTCACTATTTGAATTTCAGATCTACCACCAAAGCCAAGTGATCAGACGGGAAAAACTCGTTAGGCAGGCCCTCATACTTCTGCAGCTCTTTCTCGCCCGTGAAGGGGACGACTTGCGTTACGATCATTTTCGTAGACTCGATAAAAATATAATCGAGGCAATCCTTGAAGTCGGGGGTGTAGTTGGTGTATTTGGGCGTACCGCAAGCGCTCTTAAAACGGAACTGGTGACTGAGGGTTGCCTTCCCGTTACTGTTAACTGGATGTCAGAAAATTAATAACCATTAGTTAATTAATTGAGTCATAGAAGATTTCGTTTCTTTAAAGCAAAGGTTATCGTTTCTTTCTTAGTTGAAGTTATACGTATTACACAGGGTGCTGCATCACCCCGTATTACTTACTTCTCATAGCATCTTCGTGATAAGGCTGGAGCTTCCCTTGTAACATGAATGGGAGCAGAGATTTTTTCGGAGAGCTGTTGAAATCACCGCAGAAAATCACAGATACATCAGCATTCATCTAAAAGCAAAAACCATATTAGAAATAAATTCAAACTCTTCCATCCTCAGTACCTTGCTGTACTTCCTTTTTAAATAATTCAAGAATGAAGTTGCCATGGTAGCTTGCAACAACCTAATATGATTCGCATCTGGATGGTAGTAAAGATGTGTGTTGCCTACGATGACGTGCCTGTTGCTGTTTCTCATCTTAAGAACTGTCACTTGTAACGAAGTAAACTGTTTCAGGAAGTCGTCTCGTAGTGTGGAATTTTGTCTAATTAACTTCAAGAGGTGACCGTAACTTTTGTTATTTTCGATATCGGTGCTGTAGATCATATGCTTCACCTCGACCTGCCTTAAAAAATAATATGATGAAAACTGCTCATCCCAATTTTACATCAAGTGTCTTTACTTAAAACGCTCGTTGTTGAAAAATATAGCCAATCCCTCCGGAATACGGTTTCCCTTCTTGTGGTAGAAACTATTGTAGCCCTTTTCTTTGAGTTCTTTTTTAAAATAACCAGTGTAGTGCCTATTGTCTACTTCTTGTAAACAAATTATATCTGCATTATAACCTATTATAAAACAATTTAGTCCCGTTTCTGTCGCTTGTTATATGAGTACTCACCCAACAACTCTTTCTGAATAAGTTGCTTCCTGTAATCCATCGACAAATATCTCGGCTCGCAGTAGTTGTAGTTTTCATCAATAGTCGTATACCTTTCAGCCAAAACATTGTATGAAACCACTCTGATCCTAAAATGAAATAACAATATAATCGGCACTAGTTCGAAGGTAGTTTAAAAATTGATAAAAATCCACAAATTAAATTGTGTTATTGACGCATAACGGGATAAATATGAGAAGTAGGCATTGTACATGTGACAATCCCACAATTGTCGAGAGATTAGTAGAGTGAAGATGGAAACAGCACTACTAATGGGCAAATGCATTACGATTGGAATCGTGCTAGTTACTGTTGTAAACTGTTTATTACTAATGGATAATCTAACATTGAAGTTCAAAGACAAATTCATAGCTGCTGTAATAATCATTGTGTGTTCCAGTATGAGTTGCATAATTACAGTGAAACTGTCTTACTGGATATTCATAAAGAAGAGGATCAAGTACAATGCTGGACTGGAACTATTCTACTGCCTACTGTTTAACATTATTGTCTTGGTAGACAGCTTCAGCTCCGATTTTTCATTTAGAACTGCACACATTGTGTTAACGCTTACAAGTTTTTTAATGATATTTGGCCTTCTGTGCTCTATTTCCATTTACACCAGTACCTTCAATGAGACTATAAAAATAAGTTTGGAAGATGATCCAGAGCTACAACCTGGAACGTCAAGCGGAGGTCATTTGTATTATATACCCCTAAAAAATGGAATGAAGCAATCACAGATGTCAATATGACATAGTTGTATTGTATGTTATTAACTTATCAATAAATCTTTAAAGTTGCAGTCAAAAAGGCCACATTACAGCATTCGGTATAACTTTACTTTCAAATCACAAGATTGTAGTAGGAATATATGATTTCTGAAGGGTTCTACTTACCCTCCCTCCTTCAGTTTGTCCTTAGTAAATTCATGTCTGCTTTCAAATGGACAACTGGGTAATGCTCCCATTTTCTCAACGACGATATCGGACACGCATTCAGCCAAGGGTCCCTCGAGGCCATAAGTATTCTTCGGGATACAAGTGACCCTTATGAAATGCCCCAAATCCATCTCAGTCAGGGTGTATATAAAACCACGCCCGATTTCCGTCCAGTCAATCTTATCTAGAGATTTGTACCATGTAAAAACACACTGCTGCTTCTCACTATAAATCGAATGAAATTTCTTAGGTTGAATGCTGAAGTTCACGAAGAAGATGGGAGGTAACTCCAGCACCTTGACGAGAGGAGCGTTGCAAGTGACAACGTAGCTCTGATCGAATACTTTAAATATCACATAGTCATGCCGCTGGAACACTGCTGGCAGGTTTCTCAGCTCCGTACCTGCCTTGATCGGTTTGGTGTCCCCTCGGATGGTACAAGGGATCTCCAGGTCTTTAATAAACTCTTTGCTGTCGTCTTCTGGAAAACTATCTTGCAGGTATTTCATCAGTTTGTTGCGGGTGTGCTGCAACAACGAGGAGACCGTATCGCTCCTCTGCCTGACCGACTTGAACTCCTCGGACACCTTCCCGAGATCGGGTAAATCCGTCTCCAATTTGAACAACAACTCGCATTGGTCCGTGTGGGTGTTTTCCCTGAAGTAAGCGATGTGGTATCTGGCACCGTTGATCTCCATTCCGGCATGTAACTTAAAAGGCTATAAATATACTGGTCGCGGTAGGCGTTACGGATGTTACGATGAACTATTCCAGTTACAAACATGGAGACAATTACTATTCGGCATCACATTCCTGAACACAATCGTAGGACGTAACCTCACTTCTAAAATTCACTCACAAAACACTCACGTGCTTGCCTGTCAAAACGTTGCTAAACTAAACTTCCAAAAACGGTGCTCTGTGAGTACAATATAGGTCATGTAACTCCTATGATTGAGGTTATGATCGTTTGGCCAAATGTTGCCCCAATTTTCGAAGAAGGCCACGATGGTCGCCATCCTGGCGGGTTCTGCTGTGGTACTTCACTTCGGGAACTCCATACTGAAGCCGTTCTTCGTCAAGCAGCCGGAACAGGAGGACCTGAACGCAGTCATGAGGAGAAAAACATCAGAGGGCGTTTGAAAGATCCGGAACTAAATGTATTGTTAAGATATGTTAGGTACTAATTGTTACAAATACGTAGTCTTTCATTTTGTTTCTTTACCCTTGTTTAGATCTCGCACTATTTGAACGTTGCTTGCCAAGCAATACAGGAATACAGCAATATAGGTTGTTACAGGAACCAAAATTAAAAGTATAATAGACCAGACTGTTTAGTACTTTATCACCAAAATGAATTAATATGTAGTTACTTAGAGACCATCACCACCTACTTGTATAATTAGAAACAAATGGGAACTAGAAAGAACTGTTCGAAAAAAATACAAGTTAAACTTTCACCATTTTGATATCGAGGGCAATTAAGTGACACTTTTGAAAATATTTATTATTTTAATTCATACCAAATGCTTAAATCGATTTTTTTTACATAATACCACATAACAATATGTGAGTGTTCACTTTGGGTAAAAAGTTTTGGTTCTCACGGAATGGTAGTAAGAGAAGGTACTTAGATCAACTCATCCTTATCTTAAAATGTCTTATCAGAACTATATGATCGAAAATTTGGGAAATAAAACATTCAATATTCATCAAAATAGCTAATTTCCAGACACCACTACTTGATGCTACCGATTGCAATTTAAAACATGAATGCCTCATTAGAATGAATTACACCGTTATGGTTAGACCGACGTAGAAATTAAAAAAATATACCATTTCAATAGATCCTAGTCGTCACGAAACAGCAGCCATTCCATTCAATAAACGGTCTCGAGATCCACCTTATCGACCTCAGGGCTGAGTCGTCTTGAGTAAGCTTCCGTGCATCTACATCAGTCTAACTTTCTGCAGATCGAAAAATAACCATCGTTATATGACTAACAGGTAAGATATAAGGAATGTTAAGTGTGCCAGAAATAAAATTATCAACCCGACCAGCAGATCTGGACACGGAAACAATCAGGTCGCCATTATGTCATACTCGACGATGAGCTGATTGTACTTCTCCTCGTCTTTAGCGTTCCTATCTGGACCCTGGAGGGTGGGCAGGGGAGGGTCCTTCGGTTGTACCGGAAAGCAACACCATAGTATGAACGCTATAAATGCCACCAACGTTCCGATCAGAAGGATGAAGTCTTCTATCGTCTGGAAAAAGGACAACACTCGGTGCGTTAGTCAAAAAATTTAATTTTGGCGGAATGCCAAATGGTCCCTATTTATACAGTAACGTCCATCGGAGGGGATGTGACAAGATCGAAAAGGGTTTTGGACGAAGTGTTAATAGTGACAGTAAAGCACATGTTTACTGAACACTATTTGTTTTGTTTTCATAACGTGTTTTGCTCTATGAACATTCAATTACCGATTCTAGTATTTCTCTTTCATTTAGTTTGTTGTTTTATATTACTCTACTCACCGATTCCCCGAGAACAACATTGTTCAATAAGTAAAAGAAATCTTCAATGGGACTGACAGCGACAGGGGTCGGTTCAACACCGTTCATCCTTGCGGATCGTCGCTCCTTACATGTTTGATCCAGGACTTTCAACGCTCCTGAGTAGCGCCCGTTAATTTACTTGGCAATGAGCGACATGACTAGAAATGACAGACGACAGAAGATCGACGAAACGTATACTTCAGAAGATCACAGAACGCGATTTTAAGGAAAGCGTGGGTAAAATGGCGGCGCGTTTTTGAATTGAATACGAAACGTGTTCAATGCCTTAACTTTGTTCGGGAGAAGAACCTCTGCAATTTCCTTTTGCGGTCTTTCTCTACGTAAGGCGGCCAAGCGTAGTGAGACAGTTTGAAACTTTGTGCCAAGCTCTCGCTTGAACAAATTTAAATTTTCCATTTATATCCGTCTTGATTTAGTGGTATAACTCCGATCGGCGACGCCCGTGAGCGCTCGGAGCATTCTTTACTTATATTAAGCCACTTCAGAGTGGGGGTTTAAGAGTGGGACCAGTTGGGATCAGTATAGTAGTGGCAAAACAAAAATGGCGACGATACGTAATAAGTGCGGAGGTGCGTGCGTGTTTTTGACTGGACTTTTCGTGATTTCCACGGCGCTTTCAGTAGACGGTAAGTATTTTCATTAGGAACCGACGTTTCCGACCGGAATTGAGTTGTTTTCTCGGTCTGGTCGATTTATATACGATTTTTGGCGTGCATTTGCATATCTGCTCTGCCCTCTGGTCTTTTATAAATACCTGTTATTCCAGCATGTGCCCATGAGTTTGTGCGGATGTTTTCGATCAGACTCGATTTTACGATACATTTTCCATATTACATTTTCAGGAGATATTTCGCCCAGAACGCTCGTTATCTTTAATTGTAACTGCACATTTTTCAACATAATAGCAATTTAATCGCCTCGCTTAATTTCCAAAAAAAGGTGATACTTTTCTTGCGTTAACCGTTTCCATCGTCAATTAAATAATCTGTAAGCACAAACTTGAATTGATTAATTCCCTGCAATTAATGCCGGATTAATTGTGGAATTGAACGCAATTTGTACTATGCAGCTTATCATCCTAATTGGTGTTAATTTAGAGATTCCTTGTTGACAAACGCAAATGCATACTTTTATTTTCTTGTTTCGACACGTTTAACGGGAAGGAACCACCAATGTTTGCTAATTACCGTTTCCTTGGCGATGGTAATCAAGTTTCAAAATTTGATTAGCCATGCGATCTTTTAATTTCTTTTGTAAGACACGTTCTTCATCGCCGTGAAACAATCTTAGCTGTAATTGGCCTCTATGATAAGTAGACCAATCCGACGTGACGTTTAGTGGCTGGATCAGTTCCAATATGGGAAAATTTTGGTCATACATTTAATCACAGTTTTCGTCCCAACTTGATGACTTAACATCAGTCGGGATTATGGACCTTTCAAGGTTTCTGCCCAGGTAATTTGTTTGTTCCAATCATTTGTTCATGTGACCGGTTCAGGAATCAAAACAGGAACTTTTTGGGCTCTTCTTTGTTCCATTGGAGGTTCTGAATTAATTCTGCACCGACTTTATCGAACTGAAAGCTTTCATAATTGCAGGAAGTTTGAATGTAAAGTAGAAACCATTTTATCAACTTTCGTCCTCCTTCCACTCCCTAAGCAAATTAATAAAAATTCAGAAGATAACTTGGAAACCCGCCTGATTAATCAGCATGTTTGTAAAGCAATTACGATAAGAACGTGTAACAATAATAATTCATAATCTTGATGGTTCTTGCGGGGTCAGCGACTAAGTCATTCTAAATATCCAATACTTGAATGAACGTATTATGGACTTTTTGGGACGTAAATTGGGGTTAAAAAGTTTACGTGCTGCTCGATAATTTTGTTTATGCTAAGGTTTGCGAGATTTCGAAATTTATATTAGGTCGTAATAAAAAAACACGTTTGCGACATTTTTATATGATAATAAAATCGTTGACGTTGCTGTGGCAAAAATAATCGATAATTTCAATTACACTGCATACGAAAAACTGAAAACGAAAACAATTAGACGAGAACAGTAATCGCCTGTGTAACAAGTACCGTAAATATGTTTATGATTAATGGCTGCACGAGCTATTTTTATGCCTTGCACTTCTATTCAATTCAATGGTTTTGCTGGTTATTGCGAGATACTTCCTCCAGCTCGTAGCAAATTAATTTCAACACTTACAACAGTTCACCTCTCGTATATCAAAGAGCAACAATGGAAATAAACGCTACAAAGACAAATTATTAAACATTAAGCACGTCGATAATTTACATTTAACGTCATACGGTTGCACAATTGACACATGTCCAATGTACAACGTTTCTTACAAGTAAAAATCAAAATTTCATCCAAATTTTGTGTGGTTTAAAGGATTTTTCTTTGATGCGTCGGTACTACATCTAGTATCGAAATATAACATGCACATGATTGATTGCCTGATGAAAATAACCCGAATACCGCGACCTGTAAGGTTAAATGTATGGAGACATGGAAACACAGACTGATAAACCAATAAGGATCGTTTAAAGCTGTTTGAGGAGAGCGTTTGGTTTCGACGACTTGATTTGTCTGTTCCATTTTTATTTTCTCAAGACTTTTTTCGTTTTTGTGTGGCAGTTTTTCCGATTTGCGACTCTAGACTTTGTAAATACATTTAAATGTTTATTTGTGCGGTGAATTTGCTTCATTTAATGAAATAAATATTCTGGATTCCCATGAGTATCTTGTAGACAGCGTTATCCCACTTCTGAACCTCTACTAGACCAAACTCCTTCCCAATCTTCCATTTCTACAAAATTTTTATTCTTGCGGTTTCCCACAAGCTTGAGTGATTCTACGACTTTTCCTTCGACATCTTTCGATGTGTCACAGCTTCTGACCGAAAGTGCGTGCGACACGACGTCTTTACTCGTCCGTGAAATCGGCCCCTTCGTCGGCGAGTCACGTAAAAGGAGGAAGCGGACTTAATCGTGATTCCCTCGCCGGTATTTTTATACTGCTTCCGGTCACATGTATAGGATGTTTGGGATTCGGATTGGATAATACGCGCGAGCGGTGATGTTGGGGCCTTCACGGTTTCCACCTCGTGAAAATTTTGTAACATTTGCGCTTGTCTCGTTTCTGTACCTGTTCCTTGTGAGTAGTGATTTGGAGAGAAAGAGGAAACGACCATTTCAACAGCGACCACATTGACCAGTACCACAGTGATAAAAGTGGCACCATGAATAGGATTCGAAGCTACAACTTTTGTGCTGCCACTTTTCGAGCCTTTTTCCCCATAGGTTCTATCATCCCTCGAGTTTCATCATATCTGCCAACACTGCTAATTTGTCACAGTTTGTAGTTCAGTTCATTCCTCTTAAGAATAATTTTATGTTAATTTTCTGAGCTCTAAGTATGGTCAAAATGTACAATTCAAATGGTATACCAACAATTTTTTATGATAATTCAAACTTCTCATGTGTCTACAGTTTTATATGTAAATGTAGGTCGTTAGCATATTATCAATAGAAACCATGGGAATGTCATTCACCTGTTGGTGAGTCAGAAACGATAATTATTTCGGTTCATGCGGAGTAATCCCGAAAGAAATTTAACCTTCATTGTCCATCTGATTAAGACCGCTTGTGCGAGAGCAAAATCTGGTTATTTCCGAATTTATCTCTTATATCTCAAGTCTGAACGGTATTGTCGGTACCTAAACGCTTAGGTCAATAAACGTTGCTTTGAGGAAAACCTTATTACATCCAATTTGTCCGAATTTTAACGGGAAGCGTTGAAAGCCTGTTATGACTGGACGGGAAGATTTAGCAGATTCCCAGTTATTAGCAGCTCATGAATTTACTTCAGCAAAGTTGAGTTGAGTAGTAGCCTAAATTTTCTTTTCTAGAAGAATTCCTGCAATTTGTAATCTAGAGACTTTAAAAATTCCTTTATTAAAGAACCCAAGAAGTTCCATTCTTGATTCTTTGTAGTGTTAAAGACACGGCCCTAAAGTAAAATTATTTTGTTTTCCACTCGCAAATGTCAGGCATAGCTATGGTTTCGAACGTTTCCCATCTGTTAGCAGAGACTTTTATGCACAATACAGAGTGGAACCTAACAGAACCCCTTAAAGTGATCTTTCGCCACCATTTCATTGACTACATTCCATTATTGTTTAACGGTATCATGGTTGAATACCAAAACCTCATACCTTTCCATATGAACGTTAAATTTACAATGGAAGTAGAAAAGGAAGGATCTATTCCTTTCCTTGATATACAAATCCTTAAATCTAACAACTCTTGTTCTTCAAATAACAGGACACTTACCCATACTAATTCCATCGCTCCATTTCACACTTTCCATCCCCGGTCACACAAGATGGCTGCTTTCCATACTTTGTTCAATAGATTCTTTGATCTCCTCTATCTGAAAATAATTTTGGAATTACAAACTTCTGTTCCACTTCAACCCCATGGTAAACCATACAAATATGTTTCCGTACCGTCTGTGGATAGGTATTTTAGAATTCCCCCCAAGGAATAAAATGAGAATATTTAAAACGTCTGTAAACCTTCTACATATTATAGCTTTCCAAAATCATGATCCTTTAGTCCTCTAAAACGAAGACGTTCCTAGATTCTACTTGAGACTACTTCTAGAACGTCTATTCTATATACTTAAAGTTATTCAACGTTTAACATTGAAAAAGTTATTGAAAGTTCTGTGGTAACAAGTGTTATATGTTATAAACGCGTTATTTGTATAAAAATTAATTTAATTCAGCAGATAACGGTAATCGAGGTTGCTTTGATTGCGATTATGACGTACCGAGTTATTTGAAATTGTTTAGTAAATGCATTAAGAATAAATTTCAATCCAAAGTCCATCATGAAACTTTTGCGTTCCAGATTATCATTTTTATCAAGATGACCGGCCGTACCTTAAAGATGAGCACGTGCTCGACGTTCAACTGCTGGATGGTGAGCACTTCCACAGCCTGGGCAAGAGAGCTGCCAGTTCGACAATGGCCCAAACCCAGATCCAAAAATCCCCGTTGCAGAAACAACCGGAGAATGGCAGTCAGGCCAGCGAGAGCCCTCCCACAATTCTAATACCGTCCATTTTAACACCGAATATTACTGAATCTCCTGATCTGACCAAGCAGGTAAGGTTGTTGCGATTGCTTTCGATGAATGTGATGAATGCTTTATCTGTCAACCAGTAAACCTTTGTGTACTACTAAGTGCTTACAGACTCTTTTAAACAGTTCGAAATTCATTCATTACGATCAATACTTTTTAGCTTGACAACTGGCATCAAATTAGGGTTGAATAGTTCAATAGACCACCCACTTTCTAGCCATAACCATAAAGGGCTGAGCATTTAAATATGAAACTTATTAAGCATCAGTTTAGCTAGTCGATAGTTAATTGGTAAGCTGAACTAGTCATCTCCAGGTCGGTCAGCTATATCACTAGCACTGTTAAGCATATTCATTTCTCTTACTTCATTAAGCGTTAACGACACTAATTTCTTAGTCATCGCGATGAGCCAATAAAATAGCTGACTCGGATATCTGGTCAGGTTAGTTAGTCAGTAAATAACTGGTTAGTAAATGCTAATAAGTGAAGCTAATTTAGTCAGTCGCCAGGCTGATGGTTAACTAGCTTATTGTTAGTCATTGAATAAATCAAGGTAGTTAATCAGTTACAATATCACTTAGGATGTAATTATCTGTGAATACTTATTTTCCCTTTATTTGTCTAAGCTCTGTTCATTTTTAGAAGACCGTGCAGTCGCTCGACAAGCCCATAAGGAACTTGGGCGAGAACGGTACCGGGATCCGACTGAACATCACCCAACCCACGCTGGAGCTCCCCCAAGACGGTATGACGCCGAGCATTCCGTTGGACGACGATATTATTGATTCAGAAACGAAATCGTTCAATGAAGCGCTCAAGAGCCACAACATCACCGACTCAGAGGAGGTAATAACACGATATAACCCCACGAAAAGTGTACTTCGCGCACGCAAGTCTAGGAACCGATCAATTAAATTTTTGTTTCCATTTCTCAGGATCCCAACCGATACTACAACAAAACCGTATTCAACGATCAAAAGATTGGCCAGTTTTACTGGATCGATATGACCAATCGAACGGACGTGAAGGTTAATCCGCTCCTATCGGACTCCCATAGGAAGGCGACGGTAAGCATGTGCCATTTAAATTATGCCTGTTTGAATAGTGTGGATTTGTTGAAAATTGTAATAAGTAGTGTGTGCGAAACTTGTTTCCAATTGATTCCAATAATGGACATCTTCAAAAAATAATCTATTGTGTAGATGTCAGGAAGCTAAGGTGTGTTAATTAAAATAGACGTGCTTTAACTGTTTGGAACATTTTTGTAACCTTGAATGTTGGGATTGTGTGTTTGTTTACATATTATTGTTGATGTAAATAAGGTGCACATAAAAGGAAACGCGTTTATATATTCGCAAACATAAAATGAGATAAAGTTCGAGAGTTAAATAAATATTTTGGGCGAGTCAAATTGTTGGTAATTAAGTATGATGGGAAGGTATCATTTAAGGTTTTGAAGTCAAAATGGTACCCTTCTACCATATAGGGAAGATAGGGACCCCAGTAAATAAAAACTGATAGTCCTCAAAGGATGATCATAAACCTCCGAATCGACAGGATTCATTCACCCGTTCAAACGTTTTCCAGACGGTGAAGCTCTCCTTCGACTTCCCGTTCTACGGCCACCTGATCAAGAATGTGACGATCGCTACGGGCGGTTTCCTGTACACGGGCGACCACATCCACTCCTGGCTGGCCGCCACCCAATACATCGCGCCCCTGATGGCGAACTTCGACACCAGCCTCTCCAATGACAGTTTCATACGGCACCTGGACAATGGGACGGCCTTCACGGTGGAATGGGAAAAGGTCACCCTGCAGGACAGGCCGAGCGACGGGGAGTTCACGTTCCAGGTGACGCTGTTCAAGAATGGCGACATAGTGTTCGTCTACAAGCAGTTGCCCATGCCGATCGATCAGATCAGGGAGCAACACCATCCGGTTAAGGTCGGGCTGTCAGATGCTTATGTCATGGATCATACCGTGTTTTGTAAGTATGGTCAGTCTTGTCGGCAAATGAACCTTTTGTTTGAAAGAAGTGTTCCGGTGTGTCCATGTCGGAAGGAAATTAATGATGAATGACCAGTTCCATAGTGACGTTGCTATCAAATGGTTATTTTGATTGGAAATGACATGGGTACAAGTTATATTTATTTAAGACAATGTATTGTAATAACTTCTCTTGAAAGTTATTTCAATTCACTCCCAATATAATGTCAATCATGTTATCATTTACTTGGATACCAAAACACTATTGTGCAATGTCTGAAAAAACAATTTTTTTCAACAGTAAATTGGCGCCCATCAGTACGTGCTAATAATATCAACATACCATTACTCACGTTTCTTATCCACCATGTTATCTATTTGTTAAAGTGGTAATTACTCAACAAATCCCATTTTCAGTGGTGCGTAGGAAAACAGTATATGAGTACGACCGTTTCCACCTGAACAAGACGGAGATCAGGAACTGGACAGCCATATATTTGAAAGCCTTACCAACCTGTCACGATTTCCACGATTGCACCTCATGTCTGTCGACAAACATCACTACAGATGTAAGTTTTAAGAATGGTCTCAGGTTCGTTCCAACGAAAATTCCAAATCGGTTCCAGTCGATGATACGTGTTTTGTTTTTTAATGTCGAACCGGTCCTATTGGGCAGAATCGATTCAGATTTGCCGTTGGAACAGTTGTTAATGTAGCACTTTGGGTTTATAATTTGATAGGTAATGCCCTTTGAAGAGAGTGCCTGGACGTCCTGTATCTAAGTGTCGTTACGTAACTGAACGCGGCAGCGCCATCTAGTGCAGCTCATTGTCAACTATTCTCCAGTCACGGATTGTCAAAGTTTAAAACGCTGTCAGTTATCAAGTTGCACCGGATGGCGACCCTTGAACAACTTTCGTCCATTCGCTATCCCATTTGGGCTCTCTTATCGACCCCCATTGATTTTTCTAACTGTTTGGCAGTGCCGCTGGTGCCCGTCGTTCAACAAGTGCTCATTGGGCTTCGACAGGAATCGTCAAGACTGGCTCTTGATGGGCTGCAGCAAACACAACTTCTCCAACGCGTCGCTGTGCTCTTTGGCGAACGTGCGGACCGTCACCCGGCCGAGCACCATCTACAATGAGATCCCCGGCGGCGCGCAGAACGAGCCGCAGTACGCCGGTCGGGACATGTACCCCTCCAAGGGGGACATCGGCGTGTCCAGCGTCATAGCGATACTTTTCCTCGTTGGACTCGTGGTCGGGATCTCGTTCTGGGTCGTGTACGCTTATAGGAACCCGCACACGACCAGTGGGCAGATGTTGATACGGGTAAGTCAAAAGAGCCCGTCGCGTTACAGGAGATTATAGTACGAGGGGCACGAAATTGTATCATATATGGAAACTTCCTTGACGTGATGACAGGAATCTAGTATGATTTTCTCTGTTTTAGTACCGTCCGAGTCAATGGAGGTGGCGAAGAGGAGAAGCGAGATACACGGCGGCTACGATTCATATGTGAAATTACCGGAACGAGCTCTCGACTTAGTGCCTTTGGTGTCTTCCCCCCATGAAACTAAAAATTGAACAACCAGTCTGGTGCAGCTACCGACGATCAATTTGGAATCTCTTTTTTTCAATTATTTTTTTGATTTTTTTTTTGTACCAAAGTATACCCTCTCTCTGTCAGTCTGCCCCCTCTCTTTTCATTTTTCTCACTCCCAGAGTAGTGCGTCTCAGAGCAGAGCGTTTAAATGACGAGACGATCGATCGTGAAATACCGGCAGTTGATTTCTGTGATAAATTTATCTTTTACTTCTCTAAATTACATTCGATGTTTTACTTGTTGAGTGCCTTAATATTACAGCTCCTGCATATGTAAATATTATTTGTGAATTTTTAAATCTGAAGTGTGTTAGTGTGTATATATAAATATCCTAGGAACTGAATTATTTTTTTACCACATCTCATTAAGCATACCTCTACTTTACAATTGTGTTGACGAAAAGTTTATTTGAGTGATTTGTGTTATCATTTATTTATTTTTTAAAAGAAATGTATCTCATCGATAATTAAGAGCAGACATAATATACTCCTTTTATCATAATTAATTCCTTTTATTCATCGACGACCCTTATTGTATGTACGTTATGGTTCGTTTAATTTTTCCAATATGTCGCCACCGATCGAAGTTTAGAAAATAGGGAAT
This sequence comes from Cryptocephalus primarius, assembly GCA_963576515.1. Taxonomy (NCBI): domain Eukaryota; kingdom Metazoa; phylum Arthropoda; class Insecta; order Coleoptera; family Chrysomelidae; genus Cryptocephalus; species Cryptocephalus primarius. Next base: position 12,441,952 of record OY754948.1, on the reverse strand, counting down.
GATCGGTATATCTCCAGACACATATTACGTGAATTAATAATGAACACAATATAATCTAACGACTTCAATAACGGTTTAATTTTAAAATTACGTTGATTGCGACAATCGATGTTCTGAATACAGGGACAAGCGGTTTATACCAACCACTTTTACTCCGAGCGTCATGATACCAAACGTTTCTTCAATAAAATTCCACCTCCTCTTCGGTAAACTAATATTAAGCGAACAGTACGAATACAATAATCTGAAGAAGAGATTCGTTAGTTGCAACACGGTCCAACTTAAGACACTTATCACAATATGTTCGGTGGTTTTAACGTACTTAACTTGGAGGGTGTCTCCCAAAAAATTTGGCATACAAACTTCCTTGAATATAAGCCACATGTACGGTTTCCTGTTCGCTTTACTATCGCTAATGTTGATCAATTACCATGTCAAAAATTACCATTGCGAGTTTTACAATAAAATAATCGAACTCGACGATATTTTAGTAAGATTAAAGCTCGATGGACGTAAGGAAAGGTACACCTTAAGTCTAATTCATTTCATGTTCGTCTCTGTGTACATCTACGGTCTTCTTTCTGGAAGCTGGCTCGGTTATTGCTCGGTCTACAATTGCGGTTTTAAATTATTTTTCATCGCGAGGCAGAGCGTGTTTGCTATGTTCTTCTATAAATTGGCTGTGTTAATAACATTGTGGCATTTGATTAGAGTGAGGATGAAGCTGGTAAACGACGTTTTAGAAGATGTTAACAAAGTACATACATTGTTTTGCACAGCTTGCATCGGGCAAAGTCTATACGAGTGCCCTCCAGGTTTGCTATGTGAACTCCATAAAATACAGTAAGTAAAGACATAAGTACATCATTGTCGTTGCATTCAGTAAGCCAAACACACCCTAAAATTCTAGTGGCGTTTATACCTAATCATTTTTTTAGGCTGGTTAGATATCTGGTCGACAGATTGTACAGTTTGATGGCATCTGTAAGGAGTTTAATGTTTCCGATCATGTCCGTAGCAATTCTGGGATTGGTCATGGAATTATACGTCCAGATGATCAATGCTTTTACATTATTCTTAAAGCTGTATGACGACATTCCCGAAAATTCTACAGAAGTGAAAATTATTGACGCAATGCATACTCTTGTGTTGCATTTTGTGGTGATCTTTGTACTTTTTCAGAGTAAAATGCTTACTGAAGAGGTGATTATATTAAGTCTGACTGATTGCATTATGACTACCAAATTCTGTCTGCTTGTTTTAGTCGAGGAGAACGCCAATTATCCTAAGGAGATTGTCCTATGGTGCGCTTTCTAATAAACGTTTGATGAACGCGATTATATCGTTTTCATCTCGTGTATCCCTCGAATTTTGTCCATTGCACATGATTTCGATGCGGTTGGACATTTCCTCGTTCTTACAGGTAAGTCAACCATCAAATTGCATACTTATAAACATGTTAGGTCTTACTTTTTTAGGTCTACAACTACATAGTCGAAGTGGCCGTGATAGGTCTGCAGTTTTCTTTATATAAACATTACCAAATTGACGTTAATTGAAAAATAAATTACTGTGACAATGTATGGATGTTGTACTATTTTCGTAAGATCGCCAGCTTTTTAAATAATATTATTACGTGCGTATAACCATTAAGATTCTTTTGTAACGATCATCTATTTAAATAAATACGTTGTGAATATTTGACTACAAACATGTTATTACGTATGTTCAGTGGGAATTTTAATTAGACGTACTTATAGACATCACTACTTGCAACTGAGCAGTCAGTTACAAGAGCAATTGTTTCAAAACTAGACAATGTATCCTCGTACCAAAATGGCAAAGGTGACGATCGATCGCATACATAAATCTTTCAAATTAAACCAATTTGAACGAGTTTTAGAGAAGGTAAGTACAACCCAATAGCTAGTTAAGCTCAGTGTGTAACGTTATTTCTGCAGGTAACTATAACAAAATTGGGAGACGGGAGATGTTTAGCGGAGTTTACAGTGGAAGATGAACATATGAACATGTTGGAAAGTTTACACGGTGGCATGTCCGCCACTTTAGTCGACGCCATATCCAGCTATGCGCTTGCGTCGGAAGAGAAAGGGGTTTTCCCTCATGTTTCCGCCGACTTGCATTTGTCGTAAGTAATAATACACTTACATAAAAATACGTGGGGGAAAAGGGCACCACATAATTACATATGTGGCCATCACTAGATAAATGAGCTCTCTGTATAATACATGCATGTTTTGTGTTCTCCTCTATAGGTATCTGAAGGGTGCGAAGGTCGGAGACAGGGTTGAAATCGACGCTAATACCCTGAAAATAGGCAAGACCTTATCGTTTCTAGAGGTGTACATCAGGAACAAAGTCACTGGGGATCTGCTCGTCAAAGGAAGTCACACGAAGTTCATGATAAGATGAAATAGACGAAATAAACAATGTTAAAGTTGATATGTATCAAAATGTGGTAGTGACAGTTCGAATTAAACGGCAATCGTTATAGATATGGCACATTTGAATTACCGCAAAGAAACTCAGAGTGAGCGAATGGGCTAACTAATTAATAAAACGTGCAAATTCTGTGCAAAAATCTGCCTTTGTTAGACAAAGTTTACAGTGCCTGTAGAATGAAGCTTTCATTAATTCATTCATTCTTTATATTAGTGCATCATAGTGGTGTTACACGTGCGTTTCATATCACGTAATGTAGATAATTCGGTTATCTAATAGACGACATCATATCAGTATTGGTAGCTACAAAATTCTTCCATTATGAAATCTAAAGGAGCGCTGTGAACTTCGTAAGATTAATCTCGACAAATCGTCATCACCGCCATGAGGAAGATAGGAATTGATTATCTACATAAATTTTTTAAAACAACGAAAATATTCGAAAAGGTTTTGGAGAAGGTGAGTAAAATGGTGAAATGGTAAGGCCTAGAACTTTTACATCAGATTAATCATGTAATGAAGACATGTAATAGACTTTTTTGTTACTATCCCAGTAAAATGTTCGGCAACACAATTTACTTATCAGGGTCGTCTTACAGATTTCTGCAGCGGACTTTGACACCGTAATACACGTGTTCGTGGATTAGATATAATAGTCCGCACTAATTAAAATCATTGCAATATATTAACATTACTTAATAAGGCGAGCAATCGTTAGTCTGTCTTATTTTTAAACTCAATCCCAAATCTCAATCGCCATGAGTAAACAAACAATCGATTTCTTGCACAAAATGTTCAGAACGACTAAACAATTCGAGAGGACCTTCGAAAAAGTGAGTAATACTTTTATAATTCCAGAATTCTAATGATAATTGTTCATACAGAAGTGCGCAAGTAGTAATGAGAGCTTTCGATTTAAAATTAGATGTATGACTTTGCTAGCTGATTTTGTGGCATTTCATTGGTTGATTACCAGTAGTGGATTATTACACTAATAAAGCTAAACCAAAAACGTATCGATCATACAGGTGATCTGCAATACAGCAAACAATTGCGAATAATATGATAGCTCACAGATATAATTTTATGACTATAGCAATAATGACAATGTCGCAATAGGTTCACATTCATACAGCTTATTTGTGCAATAGGTTTATCAGTCTCATATAATAGTATACTATTATACCTCTAATATCCCACAGGCAGATTTGGTCACAGATCTGCCAGCAGGTCTTCCTTATGAGTAATACTAAATGCCATTTACTTCTTCAACCATCACTACCCCTAATATGCAATTTTTAATTTGATTTTTGCAGATAGCAATAACGAAATTGGAAAACGGACGCTGTCTGGCGGAATTCACAGTTGAAGAGGAACACACGAACCTTATGGGTGGTTTACACGGCGGCCTATCTGCCACATTAGTCGATAGCATTTCGAGTTATGCTTTGGGATCCCTGGAATATGGCGCAGTACCTCACGTTTCTGTTGACATTCACGTGACGTAAGTATAAAAAAAAAATAGTGTGTCGTAAAGCAAAAATTCGCAAATGTTAAATGGCTTTTAGATACCTGAAAGGTGCAACGATCGGCGACAAAATCGAAGTCGATGCTAACACCCTAAAAGTTGGAAAAACTTTGTCATACTTAGAGGTGCTTATTCGGAATAAGGACACTGGGGACCTTCTAGTCAAAGGGAGTCACACAAAGTACATGATGAGATAAAAGGACAGCAGCGCTATATGGCAATGTTAGATATTCATTGTAAACACTAGACTAATTAGGGTTTACACCGATAATGGTATTATGAGTTGGTTTGTGGCCTTGAGCGTTAAACATTTTTGTAAATATTATTAGTTAATAGTTGCGCAGGTAACTAATTAAAGTAAATTGTTTAAATATATTCCTATACCAGCTTGTAAGATTGGTTGCATAAAACCTGATACAACTCCTTAAACATGTTGACATTCGGAATTGAGGTTATGTCAATGAAATCCAAACATTTATTTTTTGAAAATGTTCAAAATACTTCGCCCTGTCCGTAGACAGTTAAATACATTTAAAATTGCACTTCCACTGTCATCACATAATGTAATCAGATCCCACTTCGTAAGTCCTAGTTACGCTTCACTACAAGACATCAACTTATTTACCGGAATTGCACCAAATTCTATAAGGTTTTATAGCACAGAAACAAAAGAGATTGATATAAATACTTACGAGAAAGTGTGCGAAGAGACGTTGGAATCCCTCACCGAGTTCTTCGAAGAGCTCATGGAGAAGAACGAGAAACTAGCCACTTCCGATATATCTTACAGTGTAAGTAAAATTTGATGAAGTGTTCTTATGTAATTCCATCGTTTTTGTTTAGAGCGGCGTGTTGACTGCTAATCTCGGAAAGTATGGAGTTTACGTGATCAACCGACAGTCGCCCAATAAACAAATCTGGTTGAGTTCCCCACTGTCTGGACCAAAACGTTACGATTATGTGCCCGACGGCAGCTACTGGGTCTATAAACACGATATGAGGACACTACACGAGTTATTGCAAACTGAACTGTCTGAATTGTTAGGTGTGAAAGTTGACCTATCGATGTGTTTGCATTCAAAGAGCTAATCGAAGTGTGTTCAGCTTTAGTTACTAAATTAAAAAATATCTATTCAGGTCCATATGGAAGCTCTACCCTTCCTCCTCTTTCGTTAACAACACTCCAACATGAACAGGTCAGTGATTTTCTATCCATGATGTCAGTATATAGTCTGCCGGAAATGTGATCCATCTCGTGTTGTATTATCCTTGCCAGCCAACCCTTCGCTCTTAACTGAAGTGGTTGTCCATTTTCATCCAACCCTACAAACCATTACATTCTTATATTCTCTAATCTATTTTATTCTTTTTAGTTTTTTATTCTACTGAAATTAATTATAACAATTTAGGGAATATGCTCAAATGGGTATATATGACAAACATGTGTAAAAAAGGGTTCCTGGTGTTTCAGGAGAAATAGTAAATATTTAGACTAATTTGAATAAAAGAAGTTCTTATCATACTTCAACTACTTCATATATCAAATCAAACTAATTCTTCCATAAACACACAGAATTTCTACACATATCAGTTATTCCTCAGCAAATGAATAGGTGCACCCAGTATAGTTTGGGACAGTTTTAAAGAATTTCATCCTTAGACCATTTTCCTCGATGGAAATTGAAACGGGGGATAAGTATGTAAATTTGATATGTGAAAGTTACTCCAATAATAGACATTAACAAAAGGCTATTGAGCTATTAATGCAAGGGTGCACCAACCTGTGGACATAAAATGCTATCATAGATGATTAAATATACCTTTAATTTCCACTGCTTTATATCTCGGCACTTCTGCAAATAAACCTCGGACACTCCCACAAGCTTCAGGTAGTACAATTTTTGTGTAGTCTTCAATCTTCATCTCAGGATTTATAACGACCTACAACTATACTGGTTACATTCTGCACTTACCCAAATCACACCTGCTTACTGTTTGAGGGTATATTTCCATTTCCATATTAGAAAATTCAGCTTCTGAGTAAACCTCAGCGTGCTTCTTGTTGAATTCTATCACGAATACCTGAAGAGGCATCCCAATTTGAGCGGCTGAAATCCCGACACAATTATACTTCTTCATAACATGTTTTAACTTATCAATGAGGAATTTCACTTCCGGGGACTGCACCTGGTCTGCTGGTACTTTTTCCGAAAATTGCCTTAAAGTCGGGTCACCAATCTGTATGATATGGTTGTAGGGAGGGTGTAGTTTCTTTGGTTTGACGAGGCCGGCATACCAAGTTCTCATTGTTTTATAGCTCACATTACGGCTCTGTGTCCATATTTGACAAACGGTGTGCTTCATTTTTCTGGGGCAGTTCGTAGCACTCAGGAGCAAAAGTCTTTAACAAAGATATTTCTGTATTAAAATAAGAGCACTTTAAGAATAATAATGAAAGTTAGGAAGTTGGATTTTTTGTGGAATCCAACTTAGGCAACCTATTCAAAATGTCCCTTTTCCTCTGTAATAATTTATTCCTCGTCTCCTTAACAGATTCACATTCGGGAGCGTAACAAACGTGTAATATCCCACCGTAAAAGTTTCTCGTATCTAACAGTCTCTTAGCGATTCGAGCTGATTGTATGCGTTTGTACTGTACATGGTAGCATTCAGTGAATGGCTCGTTCGGAACATCGGGCACCACATGAACGTTCCATACCTCTCCATATTTGATGCACAGTTTTTTCAACTCTGCGCGTAGTTTTATAGAAGGGACCCCGTAAATATATAGATGTTGAGACTCCTGATTTACAGTATACACTTTGACTGCGGTTAGCTTTTTCCCTTGCCTGTAGGAGGGCCTGGTCGTGCAAAGGTCTAGCTGCACGTGATGTGAGGCAAGTTCGCCTTTATTGGATTCCATTTAAGTCAATGTAATGTGAAATATTAATACCTGTGAGAGTCGTTTTCATTTCAAAAACTACTGCACTTTCAGCAACAGCAACTCAACTTTAATCGCAGAGAACATCAAAACATTAACCAAACTTTCACTGGTATCAAAGGGGTCTATTGCTCACTTCTATTTTTTTTTGTGTTCTGTAGAATTGTTCTGTAACACGTGGATGTCTATCGAATTCTTAAAGATGAAAGTGTAACTCTTTTTGAGGACTGGAATATTTTTAAATTATGGATAAGTTCATACTTCTTATCTTAGTATTAGTTCAATTAGTGGGCAGAAGTGCAGCGTACTTTATCACGGTGGACGCTCATGCCGAAGAATGTTTCTTCGAGAAAGTAGAAGCTGGCACCAAAATGGGTAAGGTTATAATTACATACTTATTGGTAGCGATTTTCATGATTTTAAAGATATAACACATTAGAAACAAAGATATATAGATCGACTTTCCTTCAGGGTTAACCTTTGAGATCTCCGAAGGAGGTTTCTTAGACATTGACGTCCGGATAATAGGACCTGATGGGAAGAACATCCACCAGGGCGAGAGGGAGACTTCGGGCAAGTATACTTTCTCTGCTCACACGTCTGGCGTCTACACATACTGCTTCTCCAACAAAATGTCTACCATGACCCCGAAAGTGGTTATGTTCAACATGGCCATTGGAGAGAGCCCTAAGGCGGAGGCCCAGGAAGGGGAAACGAACAAGCTGGAGGAGATGATCAAAGAATTGAGCTGTATGTAACAAAAGTTTTCTGTTATTATGGCACTAAGATTTCTTATATAGAAAATCGCTTGTTTGATTATCAGCTTCTAAATTAAACATTTTGTTTTAGCGTCTTTAACCAGTGTCAAGCAAGAACAAGAATACATGCAAATTAGGGACCGGATCCACCGGAGCATCAACGAAAGCACAAATTCCAGAGTCGTGATGTGGTCGTTCTTCGAGGCACTAATCTTAGTTGCCATGACCGTAGGGCAAGTGTATTACCTGAAGAGATTCTTCGAAGTCAGAAGAGTTGTTTGAGTCTGTGTTCCAAGTTTCATTTTTGTATTGAATTCTCAGTTGTTTTAAGATTTTCATTTGTAATTAAATTAAAAAGTAAATTACGTGAATATTTATCAACATTTAACTACACCTTTCTAGCGGTACAGGTGATCTGCATGGATGTTTGCAGCAATTTCGGACTCCCATTTGTCGCCATTGTTCAATAGCTTTTCTTTGTTATATAATAACTCTTCGTGAGTCTCGGTGGAGAACTCAAAGTTGGGTCCCTCGACGATGGCGTCCACGGGACAGGCCTCCTGACAGAAACCGCAGTAGATACACTTCGTCATGTCGATGTCGTATCTAGTTGTCCTACGTGAACCATCTTCTCTTTCTTCTGCCTCGATAGTAATAGCCTAAACATACTTTCATGTTGTAAACCAAGAAAATAGATTAGAAATAATGGTGGAAATGAATAAACAGATCGATGAAATCAGAATGTTGAAGAAGAATATAGCCAAGTGTAAATTTGCATCCCTGGCACCAGAGAAACATGCCCTTTGGTTTGGCACCGTAATTTCGAAATCGGTCCGTTACTGGCAAAAGTCGCTAGGGGTTAACCTTTCTTTGGGCTTCAAAATGTGAACATTGGAATTTTGCAATGAAATTCGCAGACTAGAGGGTTCTAAGCCCTCTTAGTTTTACCTTGCTTTAAGACATGTTTGTATGTCTTATATCTTATTATAACTGAACCACCCATGAATTAAATAAATAAAAAATTCATACCTGTGCTGGGCAGATCGCCTCACACAGCTTGCACGCAATACATCTTTCTTCCCCAGATGGGTACCTTCTGAGCGCGTGTTCGCCCCTGAATCTGGGGCTGAGCGGGCCCTTCTCGAATGGGTAGTTAATAGTCGCTGGTTCTTTGAAGATGTGACCGAGGGTCACAGCGAAACCGCGGACGAGCTCCGTAAAGAAGATAACCTGTGCAGCACGATCTGCAAAAAAAGATATTGAACGTCTATCGAATGAGCTGAAAGAAAACTTGTAATACCCGTGATGTCTTTCATGTCCATGCTGGGTTCTTTGTCGTTGACGTAAATGTAGCCGTCTTTCGGGGGACTCCCCACACATCGTTGGGCGATCACATTCGTTGGCTTAGTGAACCTTAGTCCTGAGGAAATAAAAAAATATAGGAGACATTTATTGAGGTGGGAACTGAGGCCCCCGAATAACCATTGTTATGATTAGATAATTAACCTAAAAATGGGGGTCACTGTAATGAAGAGGTCAACTAAAAAATCTCACCTGATTTACCCACAGAGAAGATTCTGTGGATCGCGGGATTCATGCTTTAGGAATAATTACAAATTCCTTTTAATTCCCCTTCGAAATGATAATGTAACCAATTTAACTTAGTACGACAACAGGACACACAAACTTACGAATGATATGCACAGATCGAAATTTCTGTACGAAATTATTTCGTTTCGTCCTTCAATTTAACGCTCTGTGATAATATTAAAACAATTCGCGGTTTGAGTACTTAAGGATCTCAAAAATTGTAGTTAATTTCTTGACCTCCAGTGAGCGTAAATACGTAGTTAGTTAATCGATTATGCGTTCTCACCTATTTCAATTTGCTCAGAAGCCTCTGCTCACATGTCTTTGCGTCCCGAAACGTTCCCCTCAGACCCGAGGGGTCACCACTTCTGGAGAACCACTGGAACCCGTGAGTCTCTCTTACGCAACCTACGAGAACGCGACTTCCACCGTCGAGACTAACCCCCTTTTGATCATGCACGGTCTGTTTGGCTCGAAGTCGAACTGGAACAGTCTGTGCAAGATGTACCAGAAGAGGAGCCAGCCGCAGCGTAAGGTCATCGCTATCGACGCCAGAAATCACGGCGAGAGCCCCCACGACGACAACCATACGTACGCACACCTTGCGGCCGACGTGAAGGCGCTTTATGAACAGCTGGGCATCCAACGGGCCGCAGTCATGGGACACTCGATGGGCGGCAGAGCGATGATGCTGTTTGCTCTGAAATATGTAGGTATATTAGACAGTATGGCATGTGTTTAACTCAAAACGAAACGTGGTGTAACATCCTTGTTCTTCCATTCAACAGTTGTAGTTGCAGTAACAATTGTATCAACTCATGTTGCAACAGAAGGATACTGCCATGGCAATAATGAAGATTAATTCACAGCAGAGAGCACTGTGATATATCACAATATGAGAACTGTTAGTGTTTAGCCTAACGTTATTGTCGTGTGTAAAATTTCGATACATTAAAAATGAGTTCAGCGTCGGACTGGGCATACCCAGCAGAAAACTTTTCGGACAAATATTTCGAAAACCTGGCAGAAGCTAAAAAAGTTGGTACATTTGGCAAAATGAAGGTGCTCGCAGAGTTTTAAAGGAGTGGTAATCATTTTTCTTTCTTATGAGAAAAATAATTTAGGCATGATTCTGGATCCTTCATTTCTTACGAGTTCAAAAACCCTGGCACATACCTATATTTATGTTATTTTAAAATGTGCCGCTCTCATTACCACTTTCCATTATTCATATTAATATTGTAATTAAGATTAGAGTTATACGGCATGTTATTTCAGCCGGAGCTTGTCGAGCGGCTAATCGTGGCCGACATCTCGCCGGTGACGACCAGCCCGAACTTGGACAGCATGCCAGAGATATTCCGTGCGATGGAATCTGTCAACCTGCCGGCCAAGATCCCGATGTCTCGGGCCAGGGCTGACGTGGACCGTCAGTTGAGCAAGGCCATTCCCGATAAGGGCCTGAGGGCTTTCCTCTTGACGAATCTGATAGGGACTGATGACGGCAGGTTAAGATCCCCACTTGGATCTGAATGCTTTTACAATTAGGTTCTTTCAGTTATAACTGGAGGTTGAACATGTCCGTGCTCTTATCGAATTTCAACAGTCTAGCGAGGTTTCCCCTGACAAACGATCTACGTTATCCCGGGCCCGTACTGTTCGTGGGCGGGTCAAACTCTGACTACTTACTGTAAGTCCATTGACATGTAGTGAAAACAACAGAAAAGTCATCCTTAATCACTTTGACATCACTCGTATGCAATTCTAAATTCCCGTAACATCACCATAATGCTACCTCATTTACATCAGAACTGTTTGTTAGCCTTCATGAGATACATCAGCTCCACTTCGAGCAAAAAAATCGCCAGAAAAACCATCGACTCTGTCAAAAGCAACAACCTCGACTTGGCCTTCGCGTCTTACGAGTGCACGAAGAGTTACTCGGACAAAAATCCGCAACCGACACCTCTGTTTGTCCTTCACGATCTGTTAGGTTCGAAAAACAATTGGAACAGCTTTTGCAAAAGGATACATTCTGGCACTAAAGCCAAAATCATCGCCATAGACGCGAGGAATCACGGCGAGTCTCCTCACTTCGATCTAAATTCCTACGATGATTTGGTGTTTGATCTGAAACGTTTCATCGAGCAGAACAATATGAAGAAGGTTCGTCTATTGGGGCACTCCGTCGGCGGACGTACGGCCATGTTGTTTGCGTTGAAATACGTAAGATGTTTTAGTCCTTCTAAAAATGCGCCATAATTCTGAAAATCAGAAGAGAATGGATATAAAGCGAACAACATTTTTTATGGAATACCTTCGGGATGATGCCTAGGATAATGATCTTATCTTCCGAAATGCAGAGGTCGGGAGACCTCTGCGTTTCGGAGGACCCATTTACAAATCACACCAGATTTGTATGTGTAAACGAAACTTTCGCAACCAACCGTTCCCAGCTCCGCTAACACAATTTCTTATAGCCTGATCTGGTCGAAAAACTAATCGTAGTCGACATATCCCCAATTTCTTCGAGCTCTACCTGGAAGCAAATCCGTCAGATACTGGAGATGCTCGATAAACTGCATCTACCGGCCGGCGGAACTTTAGCTGAGGCGGCAAAGACGGTCGGCGAGAGCCTATCGATGATCGTTAAGCGCAAAGCACTGGTATCGTTTCTGTTAACGAACCTAGTCAAAAGGAACGACGGAAGGTATCTGATTTTAAGTTACTCCTGGAATGTCAGTGTTAAAACATGTTCATTCGGTAGCTTCGCCTGGAGGTTTAACATCAAAGCTTTGCTGCAGAATTTCGAACACCTCGAATCGTTTCCCAAAGTGCACAATCTCGTTTATAACGGTCCGGTTTTGTTCATCAGCGGGGCCAGGTCCGACCATATCCAGTAAGTTCAGAGAAAGGCCAAGCGATGGGATGAATTTTCTTTGAGATTCAGTCTTGTTTAATTTCGAGTAGTAGTAGTACTTTCATCAGCCTGCCTTTTCAAAATTTTTTGGGGTTGCCAATCGATTCTTGAGAATGTAATTCTTAAGTACATTATTTTGTTACAGAAAGAGTGACTTTCCAAAAATTCTAGAGCTATTCCCGAACGCAGAACTGAAGTACATAGAGGGAGCCGGGCACTGGCTGCACAGCGAAAAACCAACAGAATTTTTAAATTTAACATTGGAGTTTCTAAATAAAGATGTACCTAGTCATATTTCCAAATAAAGCTGATACGTGATCATTTAACAATTTTGAAATCATTATATGGTCTGTAAGATATACCGCTACTCATTTCCAAGATGATAATCTTTATGGTCTTTCATGGTATTTTGACAATTTCCAGGCATACCTTGAAATTGTTTTGGATTTTCGTACCTTTAGCTCGGAATGCACAATTCCTATGGTTGACAAAAACAATTCTCGCCCCATTAAAAAAACTTTATCTCGCAGATATTCCAAGTTAGTTCAATATATAGCCTAACGTGCAGACAGATCGTTTCATTCAAGCACACAAATAGAGAAGCTATTGGAACACACACTATAGATACCATAACTTTCAGATTGATTAAATGAAGGCAGTGTAAAATAATGCGGAAAAGAGTGACTACGATCACGCACACGACTGAAATTTACTTCGACTTCCCCATGTGTCTACTGGGATGAAACGACTTATTAAAAGCAATTCTATATAGATTACATAAATAAGCGATAAGAAATATCTGTCAGAACACACTGAATTGGGAACACAATGTACCCCAGCAGATCTTTCTTCGTTAAATTACTTTGACAACACTTTTTTTTCAAACAAATGACATTGGGCTATCATTCGCGATCTTGGTCTCGACTTCAATTTTCCTCTTTTTTTCGAGGTCGTTGAAGTCGACTCTCTTGTTCTCATACAGTTTCTTCGCCCTCTCGGCTGCCAGATGGGCATAGTAAGTTGGGGCCGGGTAGCTTACGGACCTGGTGCACCTGCTGTACAAGTGGCAGAGATAGTACGAAAGCTCTTCTATGTTGTCATATGAGAGATTAGCGTCATCATAGATAGTGCAGTACTTCGTGGGTTTAGTGACACCCTGGATAGCGCTGTGAGACGCCAGGTAGAAGTCTTTCAGGTTCATGCTGAGGGGGTGGGTGATGCCAGTGTCGACACAGGTGCCGGCCTGGACATTGTGATTTCTGTCGTATGTGTCTGTGGCGCTTGTCGGGAAAAACCTTGAAACAAAATGAAGGGTAACCTTCAACCTTAACCTTTTTAAATTTGTTCAAGTGTACATAAATTGTTACTTTACGTTAAGCACAATTGATTGAGCATTAGACTTACCTTGTATGATGTCTCTTCATTACGACGATGAAAGTAATAAGCGGTTTATATTTTCCCTGAGGTACAATCTTAGCTGGCACGTTATAGCACGCATCTTTAATAGCTTTAACTTCTTCTTCACGTACCTCGTCGAACTGCCCCTCAGACACGCCATCTCTGAAAAATATGATGTGACTAGGCAAAATTTTATTTTGGCGACTATAATAGAATTTCAATTGGCGAGAGACGATACTTTTCAGATCAGCGATCATTTCTTGTTTCGCCGTCTGTAATTGACACATCGTATTATACTTAAAGAGATTAACATCGTGAGATGCAGTCACGGCAGCAAAACTCGGGATCTTGTCGCGATTTTGTGGAGACGGATGTGTCACATCGGCGCCCATCACCATGATATTGCCTTTTAAAAAGCCTGGCCTTTGAGCCAAGCAATGATTGGTACCATTCAATTTGGTATTGATTTTCAGCAATAAGTTAGATATTGTGCTGTGGTTCAATCTCGAAACGTTTTTACTTAGAAGGCACTGTGTAAGGCAGCCAACCTCCATTTCAGCTATTTGCTTCACGGAAGCATAGAAATTCGATTTCTCATTCAATATGACTATAATCAGATTGAAATTCTTCATTTTCTCAAATTGGGCGTGGAGATCTGCTTCCACTTTTCTACTTTCCGACAAGTTGACTGAAGGCTGCGCAGTGCCCATTTGTATTCCCATCGTCTTCGCGATGTCAATTATCTGAAAAAATAATCTTGTAAAATTGCGCGGAAATTGGTAAAGCTTAAAATTATCTGCAAATTTTACATACAAACGCAATTTTACATACATACAACATTATTTGTATTTTGTATTTTGATGTATGACATGAAAAAATGTATGATCACAAATATAAACAACCCCTGACAAAAAAGTGCACTGTGTGCAGGTACCGCGCTTCGATCATAATACATTAGGACATGTTGTATTGAGATCCTGGTGAAGCAAACCTGAATACAGCATGTGAGGCCATAAAGTGTTATAGGCATTGGGTCATGTGTAATATGATAGTAATTCATGTAAACGAGGGTTTAATTTATGAATATGTGCAATTATATAGACAACACAACTGTACCTGGTTTCAAGGCTCACAAATCACACACAAGCCAATAAAACACATTAAAACCTAGATAACTAAACGTGAAACATACAGCATGCAATCAGCAATAATGAATATCGGACCTGTAAGCGACTAGGGTGATGAATATTCGTTTTGCCCACAAATGACGACACAACTAGAACCCATGTCTGCTTCACTTATATGGAATGAGGCTTAAAAGGCGCAACTAGTGAATTTATAGTCGAAGGTACATTTTACTCACCTTTTCTTCAAATTCACGGATGTTGTGTGGTTTGAGCCATCGGTCCAGATTAATGCAACACCACATCTCCACATTGACTGAGGCCAGTAGCTGCTGATTCCTTAGGTCCCAAACGCCTTTGAAAGGTTGCACTTTCTTTCGATTAAAGTACTCTATAGAAGGTGGATCCAACACTCTACCATTGACCAGTTCAAATTCGTTAGCCACGGAGAAGCCAAACTCTTTCAGGAAAGGGCTGTTGTCATAATCCCCGATTGATTGTACCACATCTTTTATACGATCCCTACGTATTTCCGTCGAAGTCGCTGTTTGCTTGATCATCTGGCTCACGACCTGAATTTGGCGACAATAAAATAAAGTGAATGTATGTGGAAGTGGATAATCAAATGCTACATACATATAATTATATGTATTATACAGTGAGTTCGGAGATGATAAATTTTAAGGAACGGCTCTATAGAACACAATCTCCAGAAAGTGTGTGTATATGACCTGAAGTTTGAAAATGCTTCCTCATGAAGTTACACACCTTGTGAAGGTGAAGGAAATTTATCGTCTATTTTCCCTGCATTACATAAATGAATAAAGTACTTCTAGCAGCTATGAAATATATTACTAAATATTTCAAGTTTTAATTACCTGAGCAGTTTCGGGCGCGGAACGTTTTGGCGCTTGTCCCTTCTTCAGACTACATAACTCAATCGGTATTAAAGTTGGCGATTCTTTTGTCTTATTTCCAACCCACAATAACGGCAACCGTAAATATTTAATTTTATAATTTTTTTTGGTGGCATAATACTGTTGCACAGTTATATTTTCTGAAGGCACTCTTTCCATTTGAGGATTGTTTTTAAATGCATTTACTGAATATTCAATAGTTGCCGCGCCAGGAACCGTGTATTCCACCTTTTTATCCCGGATGACATCCAATATCAGTTTCTGGTGATACTGGTTTAAATCAGTTGGAAATTCGTTGAAGCCACAAACTTCACAGATTAATTCCAATAGATCTTTCCCTTGAGGAAAAGCCTTATGGAGCACGTTTACATTAAGCAATGTGCCTCGTTGAGTGAATAATGGTGACTGATATAGACCATAGTACAACTCCATGCCACACGAAAGATCTACTAACCGATTAGGGGGCATGTAGAAATGTCTTCCGGCAACTATTGATTTCAATAAAGGCATTCCACGTAATATTATACTAATGATTTGTGAGGCATCTTGTAGATCTTTAATGCTATTAGCAGACTGGTGATTACGGATGAGACTCAGATCTACTTCTTTTACCAACTTCAGCTTTATTTTAAACTGTAGTGGCTCTACATCTGCATTTTTTTTATATGCCACTTCTGCTGTTAAATTTTCAAATTTAACCCTACTTAAGAGGCATTTCGAGCCATCGTAAGCAGGAAAATGATTGGGAAAGTACTTCTCTCTACACTGTTCCATAACGATCGGGAATAAACGTTTAAAGCGTTCAGGTTCAATCACTACATCATACTGATATATGTGAAGTTTGCTTAAATCCCCCAAATTTAATCGCAGATAATTTGTTTCTAATAGAACGGGGGTACCCTTGGTACCATTTGGGCGTTCGGTAGGTTTGGGTTCCAATTTGTAGGTTCTTCCTCTAAATTCACCTAAAAAAATCGATACAAACATTGAAAGTAAACCTATCGATATATTTTTGTATGTTTTTCAAACATTATCACTCGATGCGCATTCCTACTTCAGATCCAATACGAACATAGTCAAGTAATTTGCTATAAATCTTTACTTACCAAAACCTCTGCCTCCGCCGCCGCCACCACCTCCTCTACCTCTGCCAAAGTCTCCACCTCCTCCCCTACCTCTGCCAAAGTCTCCACCTCCTCCTCTACCTCTTCCCATATGATCTCCTCCCCCTCCACTAGGTCTCTGATAACCTAAAATATCTGCCATTAAAACTAAATTTGCATATGAATGACTTTTGAAATTAGCATTCACGAAACATCTTAGGTTTACTTGGCACGGATAGTTTCATGTTTCCCAAGTAACTACATCAGTAGGCAGCAAGGGAACTCACTCGAATAACTTTACTGATGGGTGGATACTTTCTGAACAAAAAGGGTATGGTTATAAGTATAGTACAGCCTGATTTTTCATGAAAACATGGACATGTATCTGTGGGGTATAAAACTAGGTTCATAATTCTCTATTTGCATGTTAGGCAATCACAATAGAAATAGAAAACGATGGTTGAAGTTCAACACTTTTCATCTGCATTTGCACATTATTTGAGTGGCGAGGTTAT
Organism: Cryptocephalus primarius; assembly: GCA_963576515.1. Lineage (NCBI taxonomy): Eukaryota > Metazoa > Arthropoda > Insecta > Coleoptera > Chrysomelidae > Cryptocephalus > Cryptocephalus primarius. The sequence continues at coordinate 12,424,695 of OY754948.1, read as the reverse complement.
GTGTCGATGGTTAGAAAGTATTTAGTTTATAATTGTTATTCTTTTATAAAAAATAGCAAGTTAACAACAGCATGAAACATTCTAAAACTCCAACAAATAATGTGTGTAATTTCAAATTACTAAGTTATTTCAAATAAAATCTATTAAAGGGATAGCTACAAACCGTGTTGTTCTTATTTATCAATTGCCAGATGAACGGAAATGTATGAACAGAGAGCTGTGAACCTAATCTAATTGCCATCTCATATATAAGTACTATTATAGTTCTTATACCACAGCAATAGAGCAAAAAATGATAGGACCCTACTATTCTACTGACTGTCAGTATCAGTTACTTCGTTTTTCATGTATAGCCAACATAATTGATACATAGCTAACTTTAATTGCATACTTTCTTGGGACGTTCCTGCTCTGTCACCATATCCTCCCCCTCCTCCTCCTCTTCCGCCTCTGTCCGAATATCCTCCTCCTCTTCCACCTCTGTCCGAATATCCCCCTCCTCTTCCACCTCTGTCCGAATATCCCCCTCCCCTTCCGCCTCTGTCCGAATATCCACCTTCTCTTCCGCCTCTGTCTGAATAACCCCCTCCTCTTCCGCCACTGTCACCGTATCCTCCTCTGCCTCCACCATCTCCCCAACCTCCTCCTCTTCCCCCTCTGCCACCGCGATCACCACCTCCTCGGCCACCGCGATCACCACCTCCTCCTCCTCTTCCTCCTCTGCCGCCATAATCACCACCACCCCCTCCTCTTCCACCTGCAAGTTTATTTTATTAAGAACAATATGAAATTTTCGGATAAGAAATATTTGCCATCACCATTTCCGTGACAGGGCAGCTGATGAGAAAAAATATGAATGTACCACCTATGGATTTTAAGTTAAGGCAAAACAATTTCAATTCCTCAATACCCAAGGTGCATATACTAGGTGAACAATACAATAGTGTAGGTACTAAGGTGGATTTTCACATGGTGTACCACGCTTCTGTCACATTTTGACTGTGTCTGCTATGGAATTTCGAAATTGAATGTTATACATATTTTCAATACAAGTAAATATTTATTTCCACATGACCTGTCAGGTTCGTACTGCATGCTGTTTACGATCCGATTGACAGCTACCCATGACCGGTAACAGGAGCATGGTAAGTTATGTGGAAATCCACCCTGTACTCCAAAAATTTGTAACATTTGAGATAGCTACGAACCTGAAATTCTTAAATAAAACAGATTCAAATATAGTTGATATAAAATTATGACTGCTAAGTTAGTCTCATACTTTACGGTGTGGGACTATAGTCGTAAAAGAAGTCAAGAACCATTTCGCTAATATTACATTGATTATGAAAATAAATATGGAGTTTGCTAAAGTGACTCCTGAAATATGTCGCCTCGCGGATTATAGGCTGTTAAATGATCCCTAGTGCATTAGTACTTGGAAGTACATGGTAGGTGTGGTTCAAGTTGTTCCGGTAATCTTGTTGCCTGATTTCAGCAATGTCAGTTTTGATTGAAAACAATTTAACATTAACATAGATAATAATCCCAAAAATTAGTGCCAAATTAGATATGTAATCTGCACTTTGCACTTCTCCATGGGATTTACTTCCATCCTACGTCGCCATTGCACAATATACATTTAACGAAAATTCTAATACTACAACCGTTTATAAACTATTGCAAATATTACACGTGAAGTGTTTAGGTGTTACTTACCTCTTCCACCTCTCTGAGACATCCCTACGGCTGTTTTTTTAGAAAAATTTGAGTAATTCTCGCACAGCTACAATTAGCACACGTAAGCCACGCCACAAGACTCAATATATCTCACAAAACACGAACGGGAAAACCTCAAAGAAATACACAACACTAAATTGAAGAAGTTGATGATCTCAAGGAACAAGCTCAAACATGGTACTATAGTACGATCTTCTCAAATGTAGAGTAAAAATCTTAAATATTACTCATTGCCTGTGTGGTTCTTACTTGTATTAACCGCAGGATATAAGTAAAAAGCACTTACAAAGGTGCTGCTATCATATTTGCCAGCTGTCCCGTGTAACTGTTTGTCAATTCGTCCTGACATCGACGCATTACTTGTCCGTCCAAATTTACATATGCGCACGTTCTAACCTCGAATATATTTATCCTACGTTTCGCATTCACCGAGGACAGAGCCGCACGATGTCCTGGTTGTTCGGCTCTCGTGGGAGGGATCAGCCCCCCGACCTGTCGCAGTTAGGCCTGGGTCAACCGTCGGCCGGGGGCGGAGGCGGCGCCGACGGGCCACCCCAGGAGCCCAACCTGACCAAGTCCGAGAGGAGAGCGATGGAGGCATACAGGTTCGACTCGTCCGCCCTCGAGAGGGCCGCCCAAGCCGCAAGAGAACTTGAGAAGTCGAGTAAGTCGCGAAACATAGAGAAGTGTGTTGGATCCTTTGGTTATGTATCTTGTCCTTAGGTTATGTAATTGCAGGACCTTCGGGGTTTAAAGGGCATGCTAGACACAAAGCTCATTGTGGATCAGTCCGCTCCCTTTTTATTACGTTTGCTACGTTTTGTTGTTGAAACGAACAATCATGAGATCATTCTTTCATCATTCTCAAAAAATTTCTGTTCTATTTTCATCCAGTACCTGTAAATAGGCTATCGACCTGCCTGATAAACCGTCCGTCTCAAAAGATGTGTGTCTATGATAGTCGAGCGCTTTTTCCATGGAGGCCCACCAATGAGTCACTGTTCTTATGAATTGTCAGTTTACTAGTATTAGGTTGAGGATGTTGGCTTGGGGATTTTAGCTCAAAGCGATAAGGTCAAGTGATGCCTGCCATGAAAAATGTATTTTACCTATAAATCCCAACTGTACTTGTTAATCATGTTGAACTAGATAATGATGGAAATATCAATTTTTCTCCTAGAACATGCCAAGGAGGCGCTCGACTTATCGAAGCTCCAAGAATCCACCAGACAGATCGAGCAGCAGGCGAAAATAAAGGAGTATGAGGCGCATATCGCCCAGATGCAGATCGAAGCGAAACGCGCAGAAGGCGAAGAGAAGCGTAAGCTGCTGCAGGAGGAAACGAGGCAGCATCAGGCGAGGGCCCAATACCAGGATCAGCTAGCTAGGAAGAGATATGAGGATCAGCTGTTGCAACAGCAGAGGATGAATGAAGAGAATCTTAGGAGGTATTTTCTTAGAAAAAAGTAGACGTTGCGCTGTTGAATATTGTGGTTTTTGTGGTTTCCAGGCAAGAGGAATCTGTGGCTAAACAGGAGGCAATGAGAAAGGCGACGATAGAACATGAGATGGAGTTGAGGCATAAGAACGAGATGAAGCGGGTTGATGCTGAATTCAGGGCAAAAGCGAAGGTTGATAGAGAGAATAGGGACCTGACTTTGGAGCAGATAAGACTCAAGGCAGAAGAGAATCGAATCACTGTTCTCGAAAGCATCAAGTAAGCACAGGGTGATAGTTTTATGCATCATTTCAAACAAATTTTATTATTTGTCTTAGAACTGCAGGTACAGTCTTGGGTACAGGAGCCCAAGCATTATTGACGGATTGGAACAAAGTGTTAACGGCAGCTGGAGGCTTGTCTTTACTTGCACTAGGCATTTACTCGGCTAAGGGTGGTACTACCGTTGCAGCGCGGTACATCGAATCAAGATTGGGTAATATATTTCAGATAAACCTATGAAAATATGTAAAGTTCATTTGCTGAACTTACGGCTTTTTTAAAACCTCAGTAAGCTACACTTGCCTGCCATTGCCAGGTAAACAAATATTTTTTGAAATTCTTTAGTTGCTTATGTTTGGTGTATCACAAAGGGTTTGCTGTTTGTGTGACCCATTTTTCGAAATGCCTGAGAGAATTTTGTTAGTCGATCGGATATGGATAGCTTTTAATATACCTGTGAATTTTAACACTTCATATACAGAATTGAGGCTATTATCGGTTAATTTACGTAAACCACTATTAGGATGCTCCTGACACTATTTATATTCATTCACTAAATTTAATTTTTTAGGTAAACCTTCGTTGGTAAGGGAGACCTCCAGGTTTTCCCTGCTGGAAGCAGTGAGGCATCCTATCGAAACTATTAAGAAAATCAAACAACCACACCAAGACGCCCTGTCGGGGATTGTACTGGAACCGAAGCTAGAAGAGAGATTGCGAGACGTCGCCATTGCCACAAAGAACACCAAACAGAATAAGGGAATGTTCAGGAATATTCTGTTCCACGGACCCCCTGGGACCGGCAAAACTATGTTTGCCAAGGTAAGCATATACTTCTACAAAAATATTAATTGGTTTTATTGCATCTCAAATACTGGAAGGATTGATGGCAAAATTTAGCTAGTCTTTAATTCTTACAGCTGCTTCTTTATAAAATCGTCAGGATAATATCTTGCATTGAATTATGAAGTCTAATATTGTCATATTAATGATTTTTGTTTATATTTGAACTAATGATTGTAACTTACTTCTGTTTCATTGCCAGAAACTCGCAAAACATTCTGGGATGGATTACGCCATTTTGACCGGAGGTGATGTCGCTCCCATGGGCAGGGACGGCGTGACGGCCGTCCACAAGGTGTTTGATTGGGCGAACAGTTCTAGGAGGGGTAAATTTCCAGTTCCAGCTAAAAGCATCAAATACCTTCAACCGATCTCTTTCAGGTCTGCTGTTATTCGTCGACGAGGCGGACGCGTTCCTGAGGAAACGTTCCTCTGAGAACATCTCTGAGGACTTGAGGGCGACCCTGAACGCTTTCCTCTACAGGACCGGCGAGCAAAGCCACAAGTTCATGTTGGTGTTGGCATCGAACACTCCGGAGCAGTTCGATTGGGCCGTCAACGACCGCCTGGACGAAATGGTCGAGTTCAACTTACCTGGATTGGAGGAGAGGGAACGTCTTATTCGGTTGTATTTCCAGAAGTTCGTTCTCGAGCCCGCTGCGGAGGGAAAAAGGTTGGAAACAGGTTTATGTGATAGTTTGATAAGGTAGAGGAAGAGAATGATTTTGGGTAGTGATGAGAATAAATGATATATTTAAGTAATTGATTACTGGCGATTCAGAGAGCTTAATCATCAGTCCGAATCATTCCTCTCGAGTGTTTCAGCCTATTACAGGCTGCGGATTGTTGAGAATTTAGTTTTAATCTAAACAATTTCCAAACAGGTTTATAAAGGAGTTTGTGAACTTTTAAGTATTACACACTTGTGTTTGCACCACAAGCAATCTAAAATTTATCTCAATTTGCTTTCAAGCAATATAATGGTGTTGGGAACTTAATATCTTTTACGAATTCAACTCTTATAGACACTCTGTTTCATTATTCCTTGATTTCTTCTCTAATATATCCTTGCACATTTGCTGTTTGCCGTTCTGTATATTCCTATTTTATAGGAATATATTCCTGTTTTTCAGGAGGCTAAAAGTGGACAACTTCGACTATAGCGCGTTGTGTAGCAAAATGGCGAAAATGGTGGAAGGAATGTCTGGTAGGGAAATAGCGAAATTAGGTGTTGCGTGGCAGGCGGCAGCTTACGCTTCCGAGGACGGAGTGCTGACAGAGAAAATGGTTCTGGACATCGTCGAGAGTCACATTAAGCAGCACAAGCAAAAGGTTTGTATAGAAACATAAATATTTTGTGAGACTTTTCGATGAAACGTTTTCACTATTTATTCTTGTTTCAGGTTGAGTGGCAGTCGGAGCAAGAGAAGCGAGAATCGAAAAGTATCTACCATTCTGAAAAGGAAGACTCTTACGTCCCGGTGATACCGAAGGAGGCGAAAAGTGAAGACAAAAATGACGAGGCTGTCGATAAGAAAAGCTAGAAATAAAAAAGTGCGAACTTGAATCGTATGTTAGTTCCTGAAAAGTAACTATGTCAGGAAGTGGTATCGGAAAGGTTCTTACCTATGTTTCAGGTCGGTTTTCGCTAAAATGACTGAAAGATACGGTTTGTCGTGTAATTTTCAGGAGCTCAGTAAAGACAGTAGGGTTGAGCTCGGTAGGGTGCATTTTAGACTTAGCATAATTTTCTGTTTGTAAGTACTTGAGAGCTGCATTTATTGTTACTATTTGGATCGTTCTCATCATGTTGTTTTGTTTTTAAGTTTTATAAAAATTTTGTATATCTTTCCCTCTGGTCACGAAATGTGATAAAGTCGGATGCTCCTCAGGAAGGTTTGATCATATTTCTTTGTTTCCGGCGATTTAGATATATTTTGTTACGGAATCACATTGGAAAATATAAAGTTTATCAAGCGAATGTGTGCAATTGTTTCTCCCTTTACCGCTAACAGTTTTTGACTTCGTATGTGGAGTGTAGCAAATAGAATGGATAGTAATTGTACTCATTAGACGACACCTTTATTTATAGTGCTACTTATGGTTTGAAAGGATACTCTGGATGGTTCTTCACTCTGTAAAGAAAAGAAACTCAATATTCCTCATTGTTACAATTATGTGGTGCAGTCTCGATGTAATGATCAAATTAATGCCAAATTCTAACATATAAAGAAGTTATGGCACTGGCCAATGCTCGGCTGGTTTGGAACTGGCAGTACTTCAAAACCATTCTGACCTATTATCTCTATATAGAATATTGAGAAAGGTACTGTACTGGAAAGACTTCTTATTTGCTTAGCAACTCTGATTTGGAATTTCCTGGTATCATTAGATCTCTATACAAGGGTTCAAAAGATATGCTATATAACTCCCTTCTATAGGGGAGTCCTAGAGTCCTATTTTTTGGTAGAGCATTAGATCGAGACTCACTTTTACTACATTTCTCCTCTTACCCTTTAAAGATCGCCTCGAAGTCGATCAATCGTTGCGCCTTGTCCTCGTTCCTCAGCGCCTCCATGTCCTGCCGCTCAATCTCGAAATCGAACACGTCAAAATTCTCACGTAGCCTCGTCGGTTGTATGCTCTTCGGTATCGCCACAAGTCCGTTCTGAATGATGTACTTGATTACGATCTGGGCGGGAGTTTTCTTGTACTTTTCCGACAATCTTTTCACCGTTGTATTGGAGAGCACGTCTCGAACGCTAGAAAAGTGGGAGGAAGAAAATTAAATTTCTGTTTGTCGTAGGTAACGTACTCACCCCATCTGTGCAGAGCCAGGCGTGCCCAACGGGGAGTAGGCGGTGACGGAGATGTGATTTTCACGGCAGAAATCCACCAAGTTTTTCTGCTGGAGTAAAATGTGATGCTCTATCTGCAGGTTACACGGGGGAATTTTCGAGTTTTCCAGGATCCTCCTTATCTGATCGATGTTGAAGTTTGACACCCCGATCGACTTTGCCAGCTTCAAATCGACCATTCTCTCCATTTCCTGAAGAACGACACATAGAACGCACTATACGTTTTGGTGATAGATCTTATGAATTACAAATTGGAACATGGAACATTTTCGATACCCCAATACAGCATTACCAAGAATTTCTACAAATATAGGTGATAGATTTTATATAACACAGATAAGAAGGCTGACGCTATCTAGGTTAGAGAGATCTTTCTATTCGATGATTTTCTTGGAATTATCGTCTCTTACTTTCCATATCTTGATCAGATCCGTCTCCATGTCGAAGTCCACGACACCCTCGGCAGAGATGCTCGGAACGAAGTCTTCCTTTTCCTTTACGGCGAAGGGGACGTGCACCAGGTACAGGTCGATGTAGTCTAACTGCAAGTCTTCCAGCGATTTCCGTAGGAATCTTTCAATCTTCTCTGCTCCCATTCCCCATGGTGGTAATTTAGACGTGACGAATAGGTCATCCCCTAAAAAATGCCTAATGGTTAACAAATGGAGGTAACATCTTAACAACTCTTTACGTTTCAATTTTCCGCTTGAAATCCATTTCTTAAAGACTTTTCCCAAGGTTGCTTCATTGTTATATGCGAAGGCTGTGTCGAAGTGCCTGTAACCGATTTCTAAAGCAGCATCTACTGCCGTTATTAATTGCTCTTCGTTATCAGCCTGCGGTAGACAAGAAATTAGGTTATTTAGGTAGAAATTGACAAAAGATGTGTCAAAATGAATTTTAATGATATGGAAAGGCAACTGCTAAGCCACCCTGCCCTAGGCCCTTAGGAAGGCTTTACTCTAAAGTCTATGCCACTTTTTGAAGAAAATACAATCCTACAAGTACCGCTTATGATCGTAAATCACTGTTGCAACAATTTTGTCACTATCGGCATCTTGCGGAATTCAATTGCCTACACCAAGTATCAGCAAATATATATACCCTTAATGCCTACGTACAACTACTGAGTCTACTCTCAGACATATTGACCAACTGACTGGAACCCTAAATATCTGCATATTTTCGTAATTACAGCGTTAATTGTTGTTATTATTAGTACAATTAAAGCTCACCTGCCATGTTCCCAACCCTAAGGATGGAATTTTGCTGCCATTCCTCAGAGTATAGACCGAAACCTGGTTTTTCATGTTGTGACAACCGCAACTGGTAATGGTAATGGTGCTTTATAAATAGACGGCGTATCTGCTGGTTTCTTTAGTTGTATAACGGCTTAAAAAATTATAAACAATGGCGGAGGTTGGTGGAAATTTTTTAAACCTGCAAAAATATTTAAGTAAGATTTTTAATCAAATCTCCTCATGTCAAGAGTTGTATTATGAACAGTTAATATTGAAAACAATTATGAATAGTAATTATTAGATTTTAGTTGCGTTTTTCTGAACAATATAAGTGATTAATCACGTCGTACTACGTTCATGTACCTTCATTATATTATTCAATGTCATATAAATTTAAGTATCTAAGGAAAAAAACAATCACGCGGATTGCATAATTATTTCTGATGCAATATGGCAGATGACAGTAAACAAAAACGGGTAATGGGAAATTACTTCTGTTTTCCTCAACAGCCGGTAAAAAAGTTTAGGCGAAAGGAGGTAGGGGATAGGGTGAGATGGGTATTGATGAAAAATTCCCAAGTGCAATTGCAAGACACCTGAAAAAGTGGAAGAACAATTGATGGAAAAATATATAAGGAACTTAAGAAAAGTTCCGATACACGTCATTCTTTCAACTGTAGATAAAAGTAGTCTATTCAAATAATTCTTAATTTAACCATGTATTTACAGATAATGGTTAAAAAATATCTTCTTTTGTCTTGGGCTGCTTGTGGAAACGTTATTGTGCTTGTTTTATTTTACAGGGCGCCAGCTTTAATAGAATTTAAGACTGTACCTCACACCTTTAGCTAGAATTAGACTCGGGAGAAAATAAGAGCAGAATGTAAGTTAGAATAACTAAAAGCCAAATTATCTGACTCATTACTAAGCTTTCATTGGTATTTTTTTTTAAATCCAGTCTCAGATAACATTGTCTCCTTTTTAGATCGACGGTGCCTACGAACTTTTTAATCTGAAATTAAACAAGTTATGACTACGATCAGTAAACTAAATGTCACTGACATGATATGATAACGTGTACAACTCGCAATTAAACGTAAATATTTATGCACAGGATTGTAACGAGAACGAAAGTAACTTTGATGCATTATAAATGAAGGGAATATAAGTAAAAAAGTATTTGAAGTGGTAGGATGGGAAGAAGATCGTACATATTATAAACTCTGTACAGTCCAAGTGATAGATTTGGGAGGAAAAAATTGAGATATGGAGGATGTTTTAAAGCTTCCAAAAAGGAGTCTTAACAAAACCATAATTACTTTTGTTGTTGAAGATTTTTATATGTATTTATATTTGAAGGTGGTAGCTACTTGCAGTATTTTTGGCTCTTGTAGAAGATGTGAACTGTGGGATTTACCCAAAGAAGAAGGAAGCGTATTGCTTATTACTATTGGATCATCTATGACAGTGAAGGCGTGACGTTTTACTGTTGCCGGTTATGATGGAAGCCATTTCTTACAGTAATTTAGATAAGATGATCCTGAATCAACCAAACCACCAAAAACGCGAGGTTAAATTTGGTAGCACTCTTGGATTTTACCATTTTTAGAGGTCAATTGACCATATGAAACAATAAAATTCTATGAACGCCTTAGTTCCTATACCCCTTGATATTTTTGATATGGTCAATAGCTTATTAAACGTGTTGTATAAAGGAAGTAGTTTACGAGGTAAAGCACTAAATATTCTGTAAATAGAAGCAGCATATGAAAGCATTCATATCCTTACAGTTATGTCGTGGGATATGACTCGAATAATTAACGGCATATCAGGTAAGTCCCCACAAGAATAACTAATAAGGACACTTTTACCAATATTTTTCACTCACTCGAATCGACTTTACGACGATCTCTGCTTCACGAAGACCGAAACCGCCGGCGCTCCCGCACTCTTCCACTTCTCACTGGCGAGCGGAGAAAGCGTCCGCCATATTTCCCTCGGCGGCGACGACGTCCGCCGCCTCCTCCTTTCCTAACTTCTCGCTGACGATGGCTAGAGCGAGGCTCGTTCTCCTGGCGGTCTCCGTCCTCCTGCTCTCCTCCGCGGCCTACGACCCGGAGGACGAGAAGCTCGGCTCCGTGCTGCCGCCCGCGGGCACCTTCGAGGCCTTCTACCGCGCCGGCGACGAGACGGGCTCCTCGAGGGCGGCCCACTCCCACGGGACCTTCTACAAGTACAGGAACCCGGCCCTCGTCGACGCCAAGAACTCCGCAGCCTACGGGTACAGGTTCGACGGCGGGAGGAGATTCAATTACGAGTGAATTACCTAATGATTGTACATACGTGTTATTGATATGGTAAATAATTAATAAAGGTATGAAGAGAATATGCAAGGAAATTTGATATTTCTTGTGGTAAACGGAACCTTTCACTGGGTACCGTGCGTTCATCACGTTTGCCGGTACGAACCACGTAAAGTGTACGAGTGTAAAGTTGTTCCCTTTGAGAAGTCTCTAATAAAACAAGATAATTCCTTTAGCTGTTACTACCATTAAGCTAGTAAGCTTAAGCTAAGTAAGAATCGGCCAGAAAGTGTTCAGATTGGACGAGAAAGTGAGTGAGTGGTATGTCAAAACGAAGAGACTATAATGTACTGAATTATTACTACATTAAGAGTCCTGTGAGTCATACGATAAAGGACTAGAAACCCTAGGTGTTTCTGTACCGTCTCTTAAGTACTGTGGACAGATTCTCTTCGCCTTAGTTGAATTTAACCTTGTGCTTCTGAAGACAGATACATCTGCGAGCGAATTATTGAAAGGGGATCGTCGAATCGAGCAGGTGGAGTGTTGGTCAGCGAAAAAGCAAATGATCGTTCATGGATTAGAAATCCGGGAATTTTGGAGAGGTGGCAACACCTGAGCGAAAAACCATTTGAGCTTGGTCTATGTTCTAACCTGATCCACTAACCCCCAACCTGGAGGACCAGGATTTTCTGTAAGGGTAATATTCCCTTAGTCCATGTGTTCCAGTTTTAAGACGCGGAGGTCGTTAGCAGAGCTAATAATTCACTGGGTTTTCCTCAGGGTTTTATTGCCATGCAGGCATTGCCAACCTGCACAGCCCTCGAGACCCTTGCTAAACTTTATCCCCCAGGATAGGACAGACAGGATATGCAAGGAGGATAGGATGGGAGTTCAGTTCAGGTAGATTGTTGGAAATAATCTCTGGAGGTGGTTAGGAACAAGCTACAAATCACTCTAACATGGGTAAATTTAATAATATGGAATTAAACAAATACTTTTTAAGTAACCTAAGTTGTAAAGCATCGAGTTGTAATTAACACATTGTAAGTACATCAAACTCCACGGAATGCAGGCAAAAGTGAAAGTAAAGAGTAATTCCAACAATTTAAGCTACGAATACGCCTTTGCAGTGGTAATTACAGTTGCTTATTTGATATCAACACACATAGAAAAATTGATGCCAGGATTTAAAATATAATACCAATAAAATAAATAATAATTAAATGAATAACACAACACCTAGTAGCTGTCGGATATAATTAATGTATTTATCATATATATAAATATATTATAATTTTGTCCTAACCTGATCTAGTAGACAGATATTAATTACCATAATAAATTACATACGTATAATAATTAATTAAGTAGGTAATTAGATTCATAACCGAGGTAGCACCTATTGATTGTTTGTTTCTTCGAAACTTAAGAATAAAAAAGTGAGTATTTGACCCTAGAACTAAGGTAAGAGACTGAAAGTTATTAATGAAAATGTATAATCGTTTAACGTATTAAAACATGAATTAAAAAATAAATGATCGTTATTGTCCAAAAATGTAACACTTACTTGGTCTATTCACCGTTGATCCTACAGCACAAAAGAGAACGTGAAATTATTATAACTGATAGACACCTGGATATTAATTTTATACGCCCCCATGGAGACGCTGACCGCGACGTGCTCCGCCACGAACCCCACGACGTACTCCAGGCAGACTAGGATGAACCCGAGGTCGGCCGTCCTCTTTTCCCTCGCGCTGTACTATTTCTGCGGCTGCTGCTGCTGCAGTTGCTGCTGCTGGAGGTGGTGGTGGCCCTCGTACTGCGAGTGCTGCTGCTGGGGCTCGTAGGGGACGACGTCGGGCGTCACGGGGCACAGGCACGGCACCAGCTGCACGTTCTGCACGTTCTGCAGCGGCGAGAGCTGCGCCTGCAGCGGCACCTGCAGCGGCACCACCGACGGCGGCAGCGGGCGCTTGTCCGGGTCCACCAGGTACGCGGGGCCCTGCAGCAGGCGCTTGTGGTACACGTAACGGGCGTTCGGGGACCTGCGAGACGATTAGGGGTTTTATTTTGAAGCTGTAGCATGAATTGCGTACTTACTGTTGGTCTGTGGAGCCCCAGTTGAAGAAAAACGCCGAAACGTAAGTCGACAGCGCCAATAGGATACCGATCACGAACTGGAAATAATTTTTCAACACACACTATTTAGGTTTCCATTGTTAAATCAAATTTTTGATATGTAACCATTTCTGTTTCGATTTAAAAATCACAAATTCAGGCAGCAATTAATTAGATACATTTCCTTAGCCTTTTGTTCAATTAAGTCCGGAAGTGTTTTTAAAACGCTACTTTAGGCCTGCTAATTTCAAATTTTTTGAGCAAATCTATCATTTTTCTTTGTCTAGTAATCAATGCACGTTTCCAAAATTTTATTTCACAAATTCTTCTGTCTTCCTTACATTTATTACTCACACTAAATACATTTGTACCTTTAATAGATAATAATTTACTTGTAAGGGGCTAAAAATTGTAATTAAAATTAGAAGTAAAAGTATTTGGTTATTACAGACAACTTTGAAAATTTCACTGATTTTACCCATTGAATCACTAAAAATACTTGTGTAACTTACTTAACGGTACAAAATCACTTCAAAATAAATAACAAACGCATTTGCTTGAACCACCAAAAGGATTTGCACAATAAAATTACCTGAACGTTCATTAAAAATAATAAACATATTTGTATGCTTCAATGGTTAGCATATTTCACTAGTTTTTCCCTCAATTCACCCTTGACTGAACTAGTGAAAAATTTAGGTCGCAAAAATTCTTTTTATTCCGCCCTTCACTCACCATTCTGCTGTTGCACATCCTTTCGCCTGTAACTCTGACAAATTTTTGTCCCTTAGTCGCGGACGCCGCGCTAATTCGATCACCGAACTGGAGGAAAAAGAACGTAATGAATGACGCCTCGGGAATAGGTAGGAGTATATAAAGCGAATTGGGTCTACGCCCTTCCCTTCCCTTACGGCCCTTGGCCAGAAGACCGGACGGTCTATCGAAAAACCGTTATCTATCGTTCATTGGATAACGGCGCGAGGAATGGAGGAAAACACGAGAGAGGAATTTTTACCATGGGCAGGAGAAATTCGAGGTATTTCACAGATTGTCTCTGTGCTGATTAATACACATATGATGCAGGAAAAAATATTTGCTTCATGCCTCAAGCTAGTCTAAATTCATCCCGCTTAGTACTGTGGTACTGAGGTACTTTAGTAATTTTCTTTTAAAATGGTGGATTTTTGAGTTTCCCTAACCTTTTAACAGTCATCAGCTTGGGGTGATCAAATATCGAGGGGTGAGTTCGTTTAAAAATTTCCAAAACCAAACGCCATTTGGAAACTGCACCACATTACAAAACATTCTTAGAACATCATACACTTACTTTATGCTGTAAAATATATCTTCCTGTTTTAGTTTCGAATTTAAATAATACCTCTTCTGACACCGAAAACGCTCGTTTAAACTTTTGATTAATACGTTACAGGCCGGGCATCGACAACGGGCCGTTTCTCAAGCGTTGTAATACGAGCCGTTTTCGGTAGTTAGAATGTTTATCTGCAATAATTTATTTTTGTCGAAGTGGCATCCAATTAAGGAAGCATCGCCCGTTGCTACGTGTTTGAACTTCAGGTGAAGCTACACTAGAAAAAAAGGAGCTATACTTCAACGCTCTAATGAAAACCGTACACGTATATATAGGCATATCTCTAAGCATGGGGATACTGAACAATGTATATGTAAAAGTTTGCTGTACGAGAAGTTGTGTGTACGAGGTATGAGTACGAAGCATGTGTACGAAGTATATGTACGATGAGGCACGTATGGATATTTGCACACAATCGCCAATTCGCCATAGCCCGAATTTGGGTTTGTTGTGTATGATGAGGCGTAAGATATATACAAGGTGTCCAGAAAGTCTGCCGACAAGAAAAAACACAAATACTAAAGGAGTAACCAAGATAAAATTCTCACTACAATTGTTGTTAAATATCTTCTATACGATACGTTAGAAAACTTTGAAACTTGGCACATTTAATAATGAAGCAATTTTGCAAATGGTACTTTTATGAGATAACCACAGCCTTTTTAGTTGAGACGATCTACTTTAATTTCGATTTTCTCCCATTTTCGACATCAAATTTAAAAACGTCGGTTTCCCCTGAAAATGCTTCAAAAAATTTATTAGTCATGGCAAAGCTGACAGCTGTCAAAAACGTCGATGCGTTAACGCTACTTGTAAGGCAGAAAACAATATAGAAAATTGTAAACGTAGTACAATTTTTTCGTGATTACTGTGGACTTAATATATTTATTAACTAAATAGTACTACTAATGCCTGTGGATGAAAGAAATTTGCATTATTTTGTATTAGTTTATATCAGGTATAAGTATTAATTACAGTACATGATTACCTAATAATCCTTGTAATTTTCGCATTCGCCAAAATCTGCAATAATTTTGTGTTAATTGAATTTCAATTCAATGTAATTGATCAGTAAGACATTCAACCAATGGACAGGATTCTTCTAATGCAAAGTTCCTAAATAGTAAAATTGTGGAATAAATTAGTTGATACTTTTGACTGACTTAAAAAAATAATAATTCTGTGAAACGAATATAAAAGGACTATTATTTTACTTTATTATAAAAATTTTTGCTTTTTAATCAGTATTAAGTTTCAAAAAGTCTCAAAAAAATTTTCCGCCCAGTTTACTTCAAATCGATAATAGTCAAAGCCTTCACCTCCCTTCCCCCTTATCAGATAATAAGCACAATATTTCATCGGACGGTCTTACGCTTGATTATTCGGAGAAAGCGTCGGTTGAGAACCTCCTCGGTTTAAGAAATGTAAATCTGGATAAAATCATCGTGATTTCATAAATGCTTCATTAAATATGTTAATGATATCCCGAACGGAGCTGACATAAAAAATACATATAAAAGAACCGGTCCTCCCGAGGAAAAAATACGAAGACATCCGCCTTTCTGGTCATTAAAACCAGAAATTGTGGTAAAATTGCTCGACGAGCTCGAACGGGGACCCTTAATTTTGTGTGGAGATGCTCGGAATGCTTGTAATTATTGTTAAATTGTTATCATTGCTCGGTATGGAATTTCGAAGTTATCACGAGGTACCATGGAACCGCCCTGTATAATGGTAACTTCCCACGCATCGAATACGTAATTAAAGGCGGTCCGGATTCGGACATTTACATCTGTACATATTTTAAGGTCTTAATTTTTAATTAGACGGCGTTCCTTCGCTAACGCTATGTATTTTAATAGAATGAAAGGAGGAGGCAGGAGAGGCTGTTCATCATTAACGCGTAAGCCTCCGGGAAATATTTTTCATGCAACCTGAAATGGAGGGGAAGAAACATTTCGTGTACCTGAGAAGCATCTATTTTGCACAAAGTTTTCAAGATATTTACTTGTTTTTCTAAGGAAATTTCAAAGGAAACTCTAGAAATATTGTGGCACAATCATACAACTTCAAGTATAGCATCTGAAAATTCCTGTAAGTAAGTCTGAGTATGTAAAGCCTTATTTAGCAAGATATTTACTTGTTTTTCTAAGGAAATTTCAAAGAAAACTCTTGAAATATTGTGGCACAATCATACAACTTCAAGTATAGCATCTGAAAATTCCTGTAAGTAAGTCTGAGTATGTAAAGCCTTATTTAGTAAGACATTTACTTGTTTTTCTAAGGAAATTTCAAAGAAAACTAGAAATATTGTGGCACAATCATACAACTTCAAGTATGGCATCTGAAGAGTCCTGTAAATAAGTCTGAGTATGTAAAGCCTTATTTAGCAAGATATTTGCTTGTTTTTCTAAGGAAATTTCAAAGAAAACTCTTGAAATATTGTGGCACAATCATACAACTTCAAGTATAGCATCTGAAAATTCCTGTAAGTAAGTCTGAGTATGTAAAGCCTTATTTAGTAAGACATTTACTTGTTTTTCTAAGGAAATTTCAAAGAAAACTAGAAATATTGTGGCACAATCATACAACTTCAAGTATGGCATCTGAAGAGTCCTGTAAATAAGTCTGAGTATGTAAAGCCTTATTTAGCAAGATATTTACTTGTTTTTCTAAGGACATTTCAAAGGAAACTCTTGAAATATTGTGGCACAATCATACAACTTCAAGAATAGCATCTGAAAATTACTGTAAATAAGTCTGAGTATGTAAAGCCTTATTCAGTAAGACATTTACTTGTTTTTCTAAGAAAATTTCAAAGAAAACTCTTGAAATATTGTGCCACAATCATACTTCAAGTATAGCATCTGAAAAGTCCTGTAAGTAAGTCTGAGTATGTAAAGCCTTATTTATTTGTTTTCATGGTATTTTCTCTTCTGGTTTCTCATGAAAAATCATACCCGATCATTTCCCATTAATATGGGAAATCATTACAGCAATAGAGACTACAAATACTTTTTGTTTCCTAAATAATAAAAATTCGACTCGTTTGAGAGACTTTCAAGATTTTTTCCACCATCAGTCCCTGATTATTCATAACATCAGTCGAAAGATAAAGATTTATTTATTATAAATAGACACATAAACGGTGAGTAGTACAGGATGATCCCGTAAAAACTCGAACTGGCCCGAAACACTTTTGGTAGATTTAATCTTTCGACGTGCGGCCTAATCTGTTCAGCTTGTCCCTTTGACAGCGCCTATCTCTAACAAACAGGTATTATAAGGGGGCCCCGTATCTACTACCTCGATAATTTTAATCACTAAGAGTCCCACAATACGAGAAAGCAGAGAGACAAAAATGTTAATGGCCTCTCACTAATATCGAGCTGGACACTAATGTGGAAATATGATCCCGGTCGACGATCCCTGTGATCACCTCGTTCGATGGGGACGTTCGGTGGTTTTCGAAATTCCTCACTGAAACCGCTGAAACTAAGTGCGTCGCTTCCTGAAAATGAAACAAGCTAATTAATATAGCTAAATGTAACCATGATTTAAGTGTAGTTTGGTTAAGTAATGGTTTTCTCTTCTCTTCTGATACTTTCAGAAGCTCAGCACGTGTGCTGCTGCAGCTCCAGAATTTTCTTTCCAGCCTCATGAATCTTTCCATAACTTTAATTTAGGGCCCAAATATGCCCTAAAGGAGTCCTGAAACAAACGAAGAAAAGCCAACAGACCACCAGGTCTTACGAACTCATGGTTAACTGAAATGGAACAAAATGGTTAGGTGGTTTTGATGTGCATTTGACGACAAAAGTATAAACGCTACTTAAGCAAATCTTGCCTCATGGGTAGAAATGAAATGAAATCACATTAAACAAAATATTCCTATGGGCTTCTAAAGTCGTAGAACCCTTCCTTAACAAAGATCCCATTATAGAAAGCAACTAATTACACCGTTTCGTATCCACTCCATCAACCTTCTCATCATCACTCGGGACCAGCGGACCGGCCGACGTTTTAATTAGGGAAAACAGTCAAAGTGAAATATTACCTGTTGATTTTGTGACACGTCATTAGGCTCCACTCGTACCTCTTTAGAGGACGAGGCCATCGATCCTCTCCACTGCCCGGAACCGTAATTCCCTTCCCTCGCCGAGCCGAGACGGAGGTGCCTCCTGAATTTCCTGGATATTCCAGCTAGGAATGGTTTGGGTGGTCCAGGTGGAGCTTCTCCAGGAAAAGGTTCCCATAAGGGGGACGGAGGTCTGGAATCGGACACGCCCCAAGGTTTAAACGGCGTGTTTGATCTGGATGGTGCTGGTTTGATGTGGGGGTAGAACAATAGCTGCTTGTTGGACCTCAAGTTTTGTCCCGAGCGAAGGTTCCCTGGAAAAAGAGGGATATTAAGGGCACTTTTGAGTTCTGAGCAAAATTTTGAAATTCCCTTTGATCTTCTTGGAACCCAAAGGCTGCATTACGTAGATTTTGCTTGTACTGCACATCACTAACACGAATATGAAAATTACGAAGTTTTGTGTCAGTAAATTGAAAAACGGTGGCTGTCCTCATGGAGCAGGAAAAACAAGTGTAACACCGATAACAAATGGACAAATCTTGCAAAGGGACAGAAGGTCTCCGTTTTAGGATCAAGCTGCAATAACTTAAATGAATTCATAACAAACCTGGGATTATTTATCTATAACAAAAAGTTGTACAATGGAACTAGCCTACAGATAGAACGATCGTGTGAAGCGAGATACAAAGACTAAGTATTTAAGTTTGGCACTTACTATCGGTCCTCGGCGAGGCGTATACCTTCCCATAGCCATAAATCGGAGTGCCTTCGACGACGATTCTGATCATGTGGAGTCCGTCCCCATTTTCTTCGCTTTTTTGACCGAGTCTCGAAGTTCTGCAGCATTTCATCAACTTTTCATTAACGGAATCTACTTCGTTATCACCTCTAAGACTGCAATCACAAAAACGTTTAGTGACATACTCGTTAAAAGGAAAAGGATCAACCTTTTGCATTGAGCTGCATCAAACATCATCGCCACGACAAGGGCGTAGTGGGCACAAATGATTTTCATGGCGTTAACGAGACTTTTAAATGTAAAAGAGGTCGCATATCATTTTTTATACCCGCCGTTTACATCGATCGTAGGTAATCCGGATCTACGAAATTTCCATGTCTTACTGTTATATTACCTGTTTAGTAGGTAGTCACCTGGAAAAGTGGTAGGTAGGTATGTAGCGTAGCAATTACGTTTAGTTGAATGTGTCGCGATTTCATTTTTGGTATAAATGAGACTGTTTATTAACGGACACCTGAAAAGAATGGAATGTTTCCCAGCCGTTCAGAATTAATTTATACTGTTAGTCGGTTGTTAGAAATAGAAATAATTTAATATATAAGAAATATTTTAAATTCATCATTTAATTCTCTAGTAGTTTGTTATTTTCACATTGAATTTCCTTTACAAGTGCTTTACATACACTTTAAAACACCCTAAATCAATGAAAATAAGGCAAAAATTATATAAACAATAATACTATCATATGCTGTAGAAGAAGACAAAGGCTCAATATTGTCCATCATTTCTATTTTGCTCAAAATAACTTTTAAGTCTTCACGAACAATATGATGTAGCTATTGCTGTATTGACACCACAATTTTGGGAGACCTAAGTTAAGTACCGAAAAAAGCTCTTCACACATCTCTTGATACATATAGTGGGGATGGTCCTGTGAAAGAAATTTAAAAATTGATCAATCGACCTGCCTCGTAGATCTCAACGAAAGGCGCAATGTAGGGTTGTAGGGTGTAGGAATGTTAATGTATTGAAGAATCCAGAAGAGAATATACGTCGTTATGTGATAGATCGTACAAACCGTACATTGTGTGGAATCTACAAGGATAAGGAGTATAATATTTCTGAACAAACTGCACGTAAACGTAATCAACGTTAATCACCTCATTAAGTGGATCTCTCGATCGGTACCGCCATTAACTTTCCCGTTCACCATTACGCGAATAAAAAGAGGAACAAAAATCGATTTAAAAAATCGTTACGCAGGCGAATCACTACACACAATACGAACTTAATGGATTCCCCGCGCAAATCGCGCTTTACGTAAGCAAACAGCTGAACTAGTTCAAGTTCCTTTACATAAGCCTTTCTCTCTCTCTTTCGCAGGAAGTAGCAGGAAGCAACCTTATTGCTTTTTTTCCATCTGTTATTAATTATTTATCGGCTCGGATTCGGTTTCGGTATTCCGTTTCCTCGTTCCAGATACGGCCGTTTTATTAATTATGGAAGTATGGCGGCCGAGAAGAAAGACGGCTATTGGGTAACGCCGGTTACGTAAGTTACGGTATGTGCCGGAAGGAGTGCTTAAGCTACGAACCTCTCTATTACGGACGCCGAGGGAAAATTAAACTGTGAAGGGTTACACCTTTCGCCTAAAATATGTTTTATTAGGTTTGAATTGCGAAAAGGGTGCAATAGTGAATTAAAAGGAAGGGTGATGAGTGCACGTCTTAATAATGATGGACACTAGCAATATACAGGTGGCATACTACGGAAGTATCACTGTCTTATACATGTTTTTGTAATTTTTTCCAAAATTATGTTGCCTTATAAGAAATTACACATTCCGACACAGTGATTCATATTGGTTAATCCACGTCCTTATTTAAGAATGTCTAAGGCCCGAGAGTTTCGGTTTCGAATCCTTGTCCTAGTCGTAAACACTTTATCCTAATGAATTTGGCCCTAAATATGACCCTTACTAAACTTAAGGTGAAGAGAAATAACAGAAATAAATGAAGAAAGGGTAGAAAAGACAAACCCTTACACTTCGACACTTGAAATACCTCATTAGTACTATCGTTATCGAATTATTTATCGTTAATCTTTATATTCATGGCACTCAAGTGTTGTAACATCTTTTAAAGGTGACCCACAATTAATTACGAGGTTTAATTACTGTTTTTTGGCGTTCCAATCGAAAGTTCAGACGCAAAATTTGGTGACATTTTGATCCGCTCTATTGATCGTAAAATTGAGATTTGATGGAAATTAATCGAGGTAATTCGTATGTCGGAAACGGTGGAATCCCAATGGGATTGACCCTGGAAAAATGGAAAGCGGTAAATTAATGCTTGCAGAAGAAAATTCTTTCCATTAATTCCTTTAGAATTTGACTGAATTTGATGAAATAGTCCTATCATTGCCATAAACGTATTATGTCCTTGTATGTCTGTATGTAATTGTAAATTATAAAGTATTGAAAGCATTTTTAGGGCGTATTTCAAAGATAGCTCAAAATGTTTCCAATAACTTGTTGAAATGTATGTTGAGTGTTATCGAAATATTTTTGGAAAATATTTGTGAGTCTCTAGATGTTTTCTTAAGGACATTAAAGTACTTATAAAGCACTTCGGAAAGAAAAAATTAGAAATGTTAATGCGAAAACTGCCTAAAGAAGCTGAAATAATTTTTTAAAACTAGTTTTTAATTTGAAAATATTTCAGCCAACCTTAAGCAGAAAGTTAGTAAAGGAACCATGGGTATGCAAGATTAAACAGTCCGCCATTGTGTCTGGCAATACAAGACAAGATGGTAGAATACGATGATGAAAAATTTTTGAAATTTCCTCTGAAATTTCCCTCAATTTCCCTCTATAGAATGCAACCTAACGATCTGACTCTAGCTGCTTCCGATATGAAACGAGGCGCTACGCGCACGCGACGTCTAAGCTGGGCTAATGACCATCCTCAGAGTCAGGAAACAGAACGATAGCGAAAGCGGATTTAATTTCACCTTTACTTTGAAGTCCTCGCGTGGCGGAATTAAATATCGGCCGTTTTCAAACCTCCCCGTGTATAAAAGGGGCCGCGTCCAATCTGCTGACGTTCACAAATTAAAGAACCATCGAATTAACAGCTTCGAAGGCCAATGATGAACGTCTACGCTCTGGTAAGGACGAATAAGGTATTGTCGTTAATGGGGGTCCTTTCGAAATTTTCTTTTTGCAGTTTCTGCTGTGCGTCGCCGTCCTTTGCGGTCTGCTGAGGGTGCAAGCTGGAGGAGGGTGAGTTTCAGTGCAAATGCTATCGTAGTAGTAAATTCCCTTAATTTATTGAAGGTAGAAAAGGGGTTTAATAAGCTTCAGTGGGAGATGGTTACGTTAAACTGAATTGAAGAAACATTTTTCAAGGGTTAAACTTAAGTTACATTTTTCCTTATATTTATTGTTCCTTTTGCTTAGTTTTAGCAAAAATTTCATGGGGATATCTTTGGGGTCCCGTTTCACAATAACGTAAATATTTAGGAAACCTTTGAGCATAAGAGGTTTAAAATCCAAGGACTTTAGGTAACGCCTGTTTTAACTCCTGAAACTGAAATTTATTTCTGTTCAGGAAAATTACAATTTAGCAGTTCCATTTGAAGAATAAGGCGATTATTTTTTCCTTCTCAAAATTCAAAATTCCTTTCAGCTTAGGCTCAAAGTTGTAATGTGCGATTTTTTCAGACAGATTTGCGAAATTTCAGTGGTAAATGGAGGGGGATGATTTTTGGCAAAACATATTTTCTGAGAAATATTTCTGAATTTACGAAATACGTACTAAACTTTTCAAATCAAATTAGGATTTTTAACAGCAAATAGAATCTTTTCTGACCAATAAAATGGAGGTTAGGGTAGTTGAACAATTTTACATATTCCCATCTTTGTGTAAAAAATAATTTATCCAAATTTTTTCCTGAAATAATTACCACATACAGCAACAATTCTACATAAGAAAAATAAAAGGTTTTCACCAGATTTTCTAACAGAAATTCTCATTTCACATCACAGAAAGATAATACTTTCATAGTTATCACCCATGTAAGAAAAATCTTTCCAAAACCAAAGAAATATTATTCCATCGATCCCCTCTCCATTTTATAAATGTTTACAAAGTAACGATGTGTAGCATTAGGCAACATTAACTGACATAATTTTAATAGCACCATTTCTTACTGTGACACTTTCGATACGTGTTATACAAGAATCAATCATGCACTGCACTTTTTTCATGAAACAAAAGCGGCTGATGTAATATTTTCTTTTTGCTCACGATAAACGATGCATTTAATAATTACTCTACTCCCGGGAAAAAAGCAACCCGTCATGTCATGCAGAAAGCAATGCTACGCGCCACGTGAAATTTGAATGTTACCGAGAGTTCAAAAAATTACTGGCACGCCATGAAGCAATCGTTACGCCCTGTCACTGAATAGATTTACTTGTTTCAGTCATGGAGGTCACCACGTGGTTATAAAGATCCCGGAGCACATCCATACCGTCAAGCACACCCACACGGTCTACAAGACGATTCACCACGGCCATGGTGGTGGTCATGATGATCATCACAGCCATGGAGGGAAGCCGTTCCATTGGCACTAGACGTTCCATTTAGCGCTACTACCTTAGTTAAGATAAAGTCATGTGATAGTCAGTTGTCAATATGTTTAACAGTTATTGTAATATTTGTTATTGTTGAGTTTGTGTTGAACAGAGATTTAATTTTTATATGAGGTTTCCTTGATTTCTTCCCAAACCCTCCAACCTATGTTCACGTGGGATTCATCAAGAATTACTTAGGAGAATTAGGAAGGAATTACGAGGTTCGGCTGAGGAACTGGGGATGTGACAGTGGCTTCTCCCGCCTGGTAATGGGAGACAAACCAAGGCTCGCGTTGGCAGGGGCGCTTCCCTGAAGTAGAACTGCCATCTATCGGGATCATAGATGAGGATCTACCCGCTACCGGCAAGATGTCAGGCAAGGCAGGGTCACAAGACCAGCTTGATAGATTCTGAAGTATAGACAAATCTGTAACGAGTCCTAACAGTGATGAGTCATGAAACCTTCTTAATAGATTTACGCATGGAGTCTTGGGGATAGATTTTAGAAGTTTTTGACGAGAAGAAGGTGATACAAATCCTGGTAGGACCAAAAATGATTTATAGAGATGTTAAAAAGTGTGTAAGGTGTGATTTGACAGATTAGTGAAAATTCATAAGGGTGTCATTATTACATTTTACATGAGAAACACGACATTGTTGAAGATTCAGAAAGTTTTATGGATAGATTCTAGAAAATGTTTACAAGCTATAAAATTTACTAAAAATCTTGTAATCAGTTCTTTCGAGTACGGCTAGATGACGTTAGTTTCAAGAGTTAAGAGAAGGAAAATCCTTCCAGGAAGAATTTTGATAACTGGAAAATTTAGATTTGAAGGATTTGTAAAATTCAGGAGACCTTTTAGATAAATTATTAGTGATTTTAAGAGAGCGGTAAAGGATATGCCACTTTTGAGAAATTTAGCACTGAGGAACTTAAAATGACAGTAAAATTTTAATGGAGGGTTCAAAATTTTGGAAGAGTTTGGTTCGATCGATTTTTTCGTAGTAAAACAGCCAAATTTCCCATGGATTCCCCCCTGAATCCATTCAGATAAATTTTTTCGCCCAACACGCTTTCACCGTCGTTCCCATTCAAATCGGCGCCTAATTAATAGACGAATCAATTTTCCAAATCGAAATCCGTACGTCGGGTACGTGTAGCAAGAACAATGTTAATATTTACGTAACTTATAAGAGCAACTAGCTTTCAAAATCGATTACGAGCGTAAAATATCGATGAAAACCGCAGAACGTCGATTTTTTCCTCGTCGAAAAACCGCGCACCGGCTCTAACTCGCTGTGGTAAAATTCGATAAAAAGCCAAATGTCCAAACTGATCAAAGTAGTTTTGTTTGGTCGCCCGAGGCGTATATAGACGCTCGACCATAGTCTTACCTTTTCAATCGCGCTCAGGGCTAACTTAGATTTGATGTGGGTGAGACGTGTTACCAGTGATCACTAGCAGAGATGAAGTTGGATATACTCTACTTTCTCGTCATAGGATACTTCGCCGAGGTGTCCGGCGATGGACACCACTCCAAACAGTAAGAAACATTTTAATTACAAGAATTTACCTCGACGTTTTCCTCTCAAATTTCTGACCAAACGCGCCTTTATTAAAATTAAGGACACCATTGGAACCAAACATGGAAAAGTGGCTTCAGGACAGTGAATCAAGCTATAATTGAAGGGAAATGTTTGCACTCTTGTTCATCATTGAAATCAGCCAAGATTATCACCTTAAGAATTTTACCTTCGACTAAATTTGGTCAATACAACCTAAACATTTTCTGAACCAGGTGAGGAATTACCTCTACTGTCTCCATATTGGTGTAACCCTTATTTTTCAACAACACATCCGGGTAAAGGCGACTCGAATTCATAATATCCTCCTTTGAATTTGTTGAATTTTCCTCCATCAGCTATTGAAAGTTGCCTCAATTTTCCTCCTTGGCCTCCCAACTCTTCTAACATCCGATTATTACCACTTCTAGCGTCAAGATTATCGTCCCGCAGTACTTCCATAAGCACAACCACAAACACGTCGTTTACAAGAAGGTCCCCGTCCACGAGAAGGAGAAGAAGCATTTCGTGATCCACAAGCACGACCACAACCACAAGCACAAGCACGACCACGGCCATAAGCACGGCCACGACCACAAGCACAAGCACGGCCACAAGCACAAGGGCCACCACGACCACAAGCACAAGCACGACCATCACCACCACAAGAAACACGGCCATCACGGCCACCACGACCACTACGGCTGGTACGGGTACCAACCGTACAAGGCGCAGAAGTCTCACGAGGACTTCAGCATAAATCCAGTGGATTTCGACGACGACGGCTACCACACCTCCAAGAAGTCGGTGCGCAGCGAGCACTTCGAGGTGGAGACGATCAACCCCGACGCGGAGTTCCCGGACGAGAAGCACCAGGTCAGGGGTAGCTACAAGGTGGAGGAGACGGACCCACACGACTTCACCACGACGTCTTACCACACCTACGACTCCCCGGTCACCAAAGAAATTGCACAGGCCTTGACCAACTTCGGAGGCAAGTACGACCACTTGTACCCATACAAAGAGACCGCCGACACCCCAGGTTACAAAGTCAAGGAGGAGGAGGAGACCGAGAGACAAAAGGAAGATACGACTGATGAAGAGAACGTAGCAGAATACGATGACGAATTGCCTCCGTACAAGCAGTACGAGGACTATGGCGATAGCATCGAGCAATCCAAAGAGTACCGAGTGGATCCTTATATCAAGAAGGTAACCGTGCCCGAGGACAGCTACGATTCCTACACCGGGCAGTACCTCGCGGAGGATCGCTCCTACAATCCTTACGCCAGGAAAGTTGCCGAAAAGGACGATTTCGATCCTTACTTGGGTCCTAGTTACGTCGACGAGCCGATCGAACGTTACATCCACAAGAAAATCTACGGGTAACACGACTGAGGTGCTAGCAATCTTAACTGTGATCGAGGGGACCCACTAGAAGCTAGAAAATTTGATGAGTTTTCCTGGTACTTTATGAGTAGTTAGAAGTATGAGTAAGCTTTTCTTTCTTATCTTTAAGACGGTGCAATTTACTTAAGTGGTACCGAGAGAAACGTTAGTGTTGAGGCGTAAAATCGAAGGTACGAGGATTTATTGGTACAATTTCTAATATTTTCGATTTTCTAATTTGTAATACATTGTATACGGTTGCTACCGTTACGCTTTTAGAAACATTGCGTTTGCAAGGAAATGTCACCGTTATCGCTTAGTTAGCGTTTACATGTATACTTAATTTTAATTTTGTAAACACTTTTTTATACTTTCGTAAACTAAGGAATTAAAGCTTTCTATTTTATGAAATCTAACTTTCACGTGACGTTATCGAAGAAGTCCTCCAGGACCTCCTCGATATCATTACGTTTCCTCTTCCTGGGATTCAAGGCCTCAACAGGGACACTCCTCATGTAATCTAGTCCTGAGGACATTTCGGCGGAGCTCATGTTATTGGCCAGGACGCTGTCGAGCTCCTCCTGCGTTATGTCAGGGAGGACCATCACGTCCTCGCCCGGCTAAAACAAGGATAAATAAGGAAGGCGGTTCTGGAAAAATATTTTGACATACTGAACCAATCGAAATTAAATTTGGATCCAGAAAAGTGTATGTACTGAGAAACTTTTAGTTGTGGTTGCTTACCAGCCAATCGCAAGGGGTGGCGCATTGGGGTGCCACATCAGACAGTTGTAATGAGTCGATCACCCTTAAAATCTCCCTGAAATGAACCAAGGACGCAATTAATTTAGTCACTAACGTATTTCATTAGTATCTTATCACTATAATCACTAAATGCTGGAGAAAATTATTTTTCCTTTACTGGTTTGATCAAACAGAGAAGGTTTTTAAATCACTTTCTGGAGTGAAGTTTGTAAGGAACGAAGGGTTCCTTCAGTGGCGTCTGTGGCAAATCCTGGCCAGGTATGACTTATCTGTTCGTATACCTGATCAGTTTTAGTGTTTGTCACTAAATCTGTTCTGAAAACTTGAGATAATCAACTACATACTTGACGTTCCTGCCGGTGGAATTCGGATAAGTCAACGTCAACCTGAGCACGTGCTTGGGGTCGATGATGTAGAGCGCCCTGACGGTTTCCCTGCGTTCCCTACTCCACCTGTGCTCAGGGTGGATCATACCGAGCAACACGGCCACCTCCCTGTCTGGATCGGCGATTATGGGGTAGGGGAATTCCCCAGGGATCTCACGGTAATAGGCCTGCATGTCCTCCACCTAGAAGTAGAATGTATCAACAAAAAGGGGAGCTATAAACCATTGATAAACATGGAATTATGGCATGGTTAGATGGCAAAATTGATGACGATATGCTCTATATAACTCTAGTGTAACAACACAAATGTATTATATATAAGCAGACATTATCCAAGAGCACAAAAGTCAGAAAAAATCGTGACATCACCCTAGAAACGTATGGCTTAAAGTCTCTCCTTACATTTTACCACGTGTATATACGTACTCACGTACGTATACATCGTACACAGCCCTCGTACCTTAGACACATACCTCATATGTACAATTCACAATAAGTTTTGTCTGCTTCGTACATATGCTTCGTACACATTCCTTTCAAACATACCTCGTAGGTATACTTCACACATGCCTCGTACACATATCTCATGGTTATATTTCGTACATATGGCTCGTGCACATACCTCGTATCCATTTTTAAATTGTTAATCGCTTTCCAAAATTTAAAATGCCTCTAAAAACGTTTTCATTAAAACCAAGTTGTAGAGTAGAAGAAAATCTTTGGTATAAATACATTCTTAATGTGAATTTTTGAATAAAAAGCCAACGTTCGTTACGAAATCCCAATATCATAGGTTCAGGCTTTATAACTTTAGTGCCTAAGTGGAGGGTGGAACCCTTTTTAAAGGGTGGAAATTTTACCCATTTAAGGTGGGATGCCAGGTCGTCGACGGAATGGGCCAGTAGTTTGACGTCTCTGTTGGCAAAATACGCTTCGTGGACGGCCATCTTGCCCAGTTCTGTGGTGCAAATCGGGGTGAAGTCCGCCGGGTGAGAGAACAGCACGACCCATCTAAAAAGCGAGCGAAAATTAGAAACAATATCGAAAGTTTCCTAAAGTAACGATAATAATAGGTGAAAACCTGGCCAGAATTTTCTACGCTAATAAGAGCTTCTCTCTTACTTATCTTCTTGCCATTCGTAGAAATCGATCTTCCCTTGGGTCGTTTCTGCCGTGAAATTGGGAACGACATCTCCTAAAAACAGGGGTGGCATATAAGACTGTGTAGAAGTGAGATTTGTTTAAATAAATTCAAACGACGCACACGTGGACACGTAAAATTGTTTTCAGCGGTAATGCGCAAAATCTACTATTAAACTTTATCTTTGATGTGTCTTATCAGTTAGTTTATTAAGAATAATTGTAGATAAGCGGCACAAAATAAACAAGATATAGTATAAGCGTAATCACTTTAGTTAGAAAAACTTGACTTAAGTGACGGAATCATGAAATTGATGTTTTGGGATAATATCATTAGGAGCTGTGAGCACGTTGTCTTAAATTTAGGGGGTACGCGAGTTGTGAAGGATCGCCAAGCTTGAATTGAACGTTTTATTAAAAAAGAGTTATCAAAACAAAAGAAGGTAACAAGTAACAAAAATAAACGCTTACGACTAAGTTAAAACGTACGATAAAATAACTAAAAATTAATATAACAGGACTAGTCTGGCATTTGTAGACGAGGCACGATCCGGGGGAGCTCGCCCCCCCTCACGCGAAAAATAAATTAAGAAAAACTTTCCCCCTCCGCAGAGAAGAGGTGAGAGATGAGCGCCGCGCGGACTTAATCTTAGCCGCCGTGGCCGCCGCCGCCGATCGCGTTGCCCTCGTAGCCGCCGAAGTCGTGGCCGCCCTCGAAGCTGCCGCCGCCCTGGCCGCCCTCCCAGCCGTGGCCGCCCTCGAAGCTCGCGGACGCTTGGCCGCCCTCCCAGCCGCCCCCGTGGCCGCCCTCGAAGCTCGAGCCGCCCGAGTAGTCGCCGAGGCCGCCCCCGTGCGACTCGATGGCGGGGCCGTGGCCGCCCCCGATGCCGCCCTCGATGTGGCCAGAAACTGGAAACGAAAACATTTTTCTTAGATATTTTTCAAAAAACCATGGGAAATTCACTTTACACTAGCCAGAATTCATCATTAAAACGTCGTAAGTGTCAAATATGTCGCTTGGATCTGTTCCAGCGGAAGTTCTGCACTGATTTCACTCAGAGGAAAAATTAATTTCTTATGCCATATTGCTCCCATTGTCTTTAGGCTCATTTTAAAATTATTGAACTTTTCTGACTTATCTATCTAAAGTGGTAGTTCTACATTCTTACTACTTCAGCTTAAGTTCAATATGTATATTAAATCTGTTCTAACAGAAGCTACGAACTGCTTTTACCCAAAGGATCGATTTGCCTTTTAATTTAAAACATGTACTTAACATGTATTTTGGATCTGTTATAACACAAGTCCTGAATGGACTTGGATGGATATTGGATCTGTCCAGTTAGTCTCCTGCTGCTCACATTAGCTCAAAATCTCTTATGGGAGTGGATTTGGAACGTATTTTACAGCTAGTAAATCTTTCTGCAACTATTTCGTTGAATGATATGTACGTATGTTCGGGTTGTAACTGTATTAAATAAGTGAGCGAGCGAAGCCGCGAGGGATAACGGCCAGTGGAGCCTAATCGGCCATGGACTTCTGTTAGGACGTAGTGGCATTTTAAATTTATTTAAATTTATTTGCCGCCTTTGTTATCTACCAAAAATTTTGGAAATTATAGTACTCGCATTTTTGAAGAGTAAAAATCGAGCGGAACCACACGAAAAGTCTGCAAAATTCGAACATTTGTAGGTCGAATATGAGTCATGAGTAATTGTGAACCGCTTTCGTCCAATGAAATGATTCGTTTTAAGAAGGGAAATTACTGATATTTGGTTCGGAATGGGTTCAACACTTCTGCTGGAACAGACCTTCCCAGTCGATTTTGAGCAAATCTAATCATCTAATCAATAACCAATTGACATAAATGTATTTCAATTGATATGATTTGACCAATAGGAGCTTCAAAGCAATTCCGAATGAACTTACTGTTAGTCAAAAAAAAAGTCAAAACTGAGCTGTTCCATTGGTTCGACCCGATTTGACGCATTATTACATGGTTATATTACATTAGTTACGTTAATTTTGTATTAGATTACAAATTCACCAATACATGACTTACAGAAGCAAGAAAAAGAGAAGAAAAGCAGTTAGTTTCAAAATAACCGAATTCGGTGAAAAGAAGAAGAAAATAATAGAGGGTTAAAAAGTTAAATAGTTTTATTATCAAATCGTAAAAAAATAAACAAAAAATGTATGTACACAACGTTAACTTAACTATCAATGGGCTCAAAATTGTAGAGGTACAAGTAGAAGCTTATTTGAATGATTTCATGGCTTATTTAATCTAAATGTACTTAAGTTACGTTTTAGAACTTTAAACTCAATGTACTTAAGAATTTACAGCCGTTATATTTAATGAGAATGAGTCATTAAAAATCGAATCATTAATTTATGACGCCATACTTTCAAGGATAAGCTTCTATAAATTACAATTAGTAGAAAGGAAATAAGGAAACAGTATAAGCAACTAACAGTAACTATAAAGATGTTATTAAGTAAGTAGGAAAAGATAAAAAATAATTTAAATTAGTACAGGTACAGAGATTGCCAAGAGCAAACAGAGAAGAGTACAGTGAACGACAAGAAAGAAAAGCGGGCGGAGCAAATCTCGTTATGACTTATGATCCAATGAACTTTAAGGGACTTCACGAAATATCCACCATGAGGGCGGCTCAAAGCGTCCCAGTGAAGTCGTGGTGAGTTATATGTAATACCCACTAGCTGTTTAAATGGCATGGCTCAATATAAGTGGGGTGATATCTGCGAAATAACCTCGAAATTTCAGAAGCGCGCTTTTGATATTTTTCTATGCGTACTGCTATGGACGTGCCCATAAGCCGCACCTGCTTTTCTTTCGTGGCGAGCATAGTACATGCTAAGAAAACAGTGGGATCTCCACCCAACTCAATTGAAGGAAACGTGGTAATTTTGAACTAAAAGGAGTAATTGAATGCGTGGAGATTCCATTGTAGTACCGCCATTGGTTGACTGCCAGGCATGAAACCTTGCGGCCTTCAAGACAAGTCAGCGTCCTAAGATTTTGGTTAGTATTTGGTATGAAAAATTGCCACTGACTGCCTTTGAGGCCCTACCGGTGGACGATAATCAGTCGAGAGGTTAATAAATCGACGTGGCTTCGACGCGAGCGTAATTTTTGTTAGAAGTGTGTACCTGCGTGACCGATCTCGATGCCGTGGCCTCCGCCGATGCTCCCGCCGCCGAACCCGCCGTCCCAGCCGCCGTGGCCGCCTCCCTCGTGCCCGTGGGAGACGACCTCGCCGTCGTCGATGCCCCCCGAGTAGCCGATCACCTTGTAGCCCTCCTGGTCGCCGCCCCCGTGGCCGACGTGCTTCACGACGGTGTGCGTGTGGTGGATGTGCTTCACTTTGAACGGGACGTGGATGATCACTTTCTTGTGTCTGGAAGGCGAACGGGATTTATGGGAGTGAAAGTCTTTCGAGACCGCGTCATAGGTTATGACGACCTGAGGAGGGACGCGCGTCGGTGGTTACCGTTTCTCGCAGTTCGGATCGGATATTTCGTGATTTTTTCTCTGGTAAGTATTAAACCCTCATTATTATTGACGGTTAGTACTTACAGGATTTACTACAGTAGTATTATTGACGAATCAAGGAAATTTCAAGAATAATTGCACAATATATAAAATATTTCAAAGGTTTCCTGGAAACCCCCCACAATTTTGAATTATGATTATCTGAAAAATCAATGTACCTGGAAGAAAAGATAATTTTTTTAGAGAATTAATTTAAGGGAACAGTGAAATTTTTGATTGTAATTTCGTGAGGCAAAATAGGAAATTTCAAGAATGATTGCAAAATAGATAAAATATTTCAAAGGTTTCCTGGAAACCCCCATAATTGTAAAATATGATTGTCTGAAAAATCAATGTACCTGGAAGAAAAGATAGTTTTTTTAGGGAATTAATTTAAGGGAACAGTGAAATTTTTGATTGTAATTTCGTGAGGCAAAATAGGAAATTTCAAGAATGATTGCAAAATAGACAAAATATTTCAAAGATTTCCTGGAAACCCCACAATTGTGAAATATGATTGTCTGAAAAATTAATGTATCTGGAACACAAGATTTTTTTTGGGGAACTCATATAAGGAAACAGTGAAATTTTGGGTTGTGATTTCGTGGCTTGGAGACATGAAGAAATATTTTGAAAAAAAATCAAATGAAGGGTGTTAGGGGGAAGAATGCAATCCTGAAGGATAAGAAAAGAGAGTACCTGGAAGACAAAATAATTTTTTAGGGAACTAATTTAAAGGAACAGTGAAATTTTGGATAGTGCCTAAGAGACTATAACAAAAATTTTGAAAACATTGAAAATTTTGAATTATAACAAAAATTTTTGATGAAATAGGAGGTGTAAGGGGGAGACTGCAATCCCGAAAGATAAGAAAAGAAGAAAAAATTTCAAAAATTTGTAAGGGGAGATCTCGGGGAATCTTGCAGGCTGGACTGCCTTGCTTTGGAAAAATTTTGAAGAACAATTCACATAAGAAAACTATTTAAAAACATTTAACTTCATATTTTCGTTTCGTTGTGTTTTAAATGGGGGAAAACGGAGAAAATCACAACTTTTCCGAAAAGCACCAAAGGTATTCCATCTTGTAAACCGACACCACAAGCGCTATCATCATCGATTATGTAAAGGGTAATACCTACTTCAACTGTATCGATCTTCATAGTTTCCAAAACTTATTTATCGACTATTATTACCTTTTATCTAATATTTATTACGCCTCATAATGGCTAATCGCCTCGACCGGCTTGCTGGAATAATTAAGTCAGTGAAAGCAGAATCTCTTACTTTCTAAAGATATAAATCTCTAGAGTTTTTCCACAGATCTACAACAATGCATTTTTAGTGAAGTTTTTAATTTACTTTAACTACTTTATGGATCAACGGGTGTGACGGTGGAAAGTATTTCATGGAAAATCACCAAATTTTGTTTCACCAAGGGCACTCTTGGAATGAAGGAGCCTTCCAATTTCTTTTCTAGACGAGGGAACAACAAACCTAATTTAATTTAAATTAATTATTAACCTCACGCCCTGAAAAATAAGAAAATTTGTTGTTTGTTGTTTACACTTGGACGTCTCATTATCTCGCACTGTAAATTTCTTACAATAGCTACGTACGTTATTCATTCAGGATTATTATGATGATAAGCGTTATTTCTTTATGCATTCAGTTCATGTTTAAGATATTTTTTTGCCTATTTGTGTATTGCATATAATATTCTTACCCTCCTCCTCCATGACCTCCCGCGTGACAAAGTTCTATCAGAGCTAGGACTACAAATGAAGCAATCTGAAAAATACAAAAATATTAGTAGAATAATTTTTCTTTGAATTCGTTCAATCAGTATATCCAATTTAAAATAAGAAATTTAAAACCAAAAAGTATTTAGTACAGCAAATAAAATAATATCGTTGAAATAATTGAAGGGGTACCATTTGGGGGTTTCAGGGATTTTTTAAATCCCACTGGGCTAACTGGTAATACACATCGATTTTGTACTTTCTTCTAAACCAGAGGATTAAATCTAACCCATTATTACTAGAATAATTTGACATCTTTTATCCATAATATTGTCACTTTTGGCAGAATTGTAATACTTTTAATATTCACTGGTACAACTGAAGAAAGGCATGGATCAGCTTAAAATCGTCAGGTTGAAGGTACAAATCCAAAGGTAATTGGGGAAACTGATTTTTATATTTTGTTTCTAAAGGTAAACTTAAGGTTGAAGTTCCAAAAGAGAAAAAAATCTGTACATAAGCACGTTTAAAAAAGATGTGTTAAAAAATATGAAATGTAAATCAAACTTCCAATAAAAAAATGAATGAGTGAATTTCTTTGGAAAATAAAAATTCAAAATAACTCAAAATTCCTTACCAGAAGACGTGAAGCCATATCGACTAGCTGCAACCGCTACGGTCAAGCGAAAAAAAGAGAAAGAGCCTAGTTTCGCACTACACTAGATCCGTCGGTGTTATGATGTTGCCTCAAGTTCACCGCTCTCTATTTATACCTCATATTATTTGACTTAAATTAAATGAAAGGAAAAAGATACAATTCGGTGGAGTAAGTCGAAAGTTGCAAGATGGTGGAATTATAAAAGCATCAAAGGTGCGTTTACCTCGTTTCGGACGAGCTCTCCTTCTCTCTCTCACTCTCTTTCTTTCGCTCGTAAAAGGATTTTAATCGCGAGGTGTAATTAGTAGGATATTTCGGTTATTTGTAATACTCGGGTGGACGTATATAACGAGGGAGGATGTAGGTAGAATCCTCGCGCGAAAATTAACAAATTATGGTACACTTACATCGCTTAAACTAACACAGCTCCACAGAAAAACATAAATAAAAGATGTGGATTTGGTATTCCTATGGGTATTCAACAGTTGATTTTCGATAAGCCAAGTCTGGTTACCGTTTAAAAACCACTCAAAAACTTAATTCCATCTGAGCTGTTTATCTCAGAAAGGAAAAAAGTTATATTAACCCTTTTCACGCCTTTTTTCATATCCAGGAGATTTTACACATTTTCTCTGACACCCTGTACAGTTACACCAATGGATAACTAAGGGGAGAATAAGAGGATTGCTCCTGCAGTTTTTTGCGGGCGTAAAATTGTAACGACCGTAGTGTTTCAGCATAAGGAAACCGCGAACATTCAACTGAAAAACGAAAAGGAAAAGATAGGAAAGCCGACTGTGTTTGATATTGAAAATAATGACGAGAAAAATTTTGAATATACGAGGGTCATTTAGAAAGTTCGTGCCAAAAACTAGTTGAAACTAACTATGTTTTTTGAATAAACGCACCGGTGGTGCCATCTTTCTGACTCGACCCTAGTAGTATCGTTAGGATTTTTGTGATTTTCCACAAATTTTATGAAATTTAAGACATTATTACGTCTTTCTTCCATTTATTTTCCCTTGTTTCAGATCGTAGCGTATCGGAAGTGCGCAACAGCAGTTCCTGGTCGTTTCTAAGAGCGATTTTTAATATCCACTTCCTCGTCTCAGTCCCAGCTGTTGTGCATCGCTTCCAGCTATGCGAATACCTCTCCACTCTCTCTGTAACATTGTTATTTAATACTTTTTGTGCATGATATTTCTGTTTCCTCCAGAATCCTTAAATCTGGAGGTTCGTTTGGAAGCTTAAAAGGGAGGTTGAAATGCATGGAGAAATTTCAAAAGCCCTTGGGAGTTCAATTTAAATTTCAAGCCAGAAATGGAAAAGGTTTGACGGGAGGTTCTTTTAAAATTTTCCAAGATTTTCCTTCGGAACGGTCTCGAAAAATTTCCCCACAGGTCGATCGTCCGAATTTCACGATCGCCAACTTTCTCTTTTCTGTACCCTTGGCCGGATTAGAGCGACGCTTCCGAATCCTTTCTTTCCTTCCTTCCTTTCCATTCATCCGAGATGAAAGTGGAAATAGACGACTTCGGAGAGGAAAAAATTTCAAATCGGACAATCTCCCGAGCCGATTAAAATGGTCAGTTACGTCGATCGCGAGTAAATCGAAGGGTCCCCCTGGACGCTTCTGGAAATCGACGGGAATTTTCGCGGGAAAGTGTTGTGATGGTTCGAGTGGAAAGGATACCCGCATGTTCATTATGGAGGTAATTGGGGGGATAATTATTAACAATATGTGCTTATGCGGACCGATAAACACTAGTTAATGTAAAAGTGATTAGCATTATTGAGATCATTTTATTATTAATTGTTGGTGAATAGAAAGTTAATTTTTATTGAACAGTGACAAAGATAATTGGGACTGATAGTGAAATGATAATAAATCCACAATTCAGAAGAAACTGGTTATTTAACTAAACAATTAAATCTCCTTAAACCAGTTAACTCAATTTTTTATAATTGATAGCTATTAAATTTAATTTTATTGGTTAGTTAAATTACTTACAAAAGGTTTATTCAAATTTAGTTAGATTTTATGTTGACGTCAATATTTTTAAGAAAAAGTTCAATTGCAACAGAATTTTTTGATTTTTGCTTAATTCAGTTAGTGATTTTTTTCACAAAACTAATTAAAACTAGTGTACATGATTAATTAGGGTCGAAATATTGGCAATTTAAAATGGATTTGTATTTAAATTTGTCGTTTGAAGGTATTTATAAATTTTTTCTCGCAGTGCCGCATTTTTTGTTTGTGCTGAGACTAGTTAGATTTGAGTATAGTGGACTTTAAATGAATTTAAGTGCAAATTTACCATTTAGGATTATTTAGAACTGTTTAATTGCGAGCAAACTTTCATGAACACGCTGTAATGCATCCTAATTCATCAATCCGGTACCTCAATTAGCGCACTTCCTACAAATCATGGCTTAAATCTTCGAAGGATTAATTAATTAAAAAATTACAATATTATCTTTGACTTCGAAACTCACGGAATATAAACAAAATATAAGAACAATAATAATGGTTTAACACTTACAAGAGAAACTGCAAGAGTGGTCGCAACTCCGAAATTCCTTCGGAAAATGGGTTGAATTTCCCGAAACTTCCTTCAGAAGCTATATTAGAAAATTCATGAAAATTGATGAATTAACAAATGGATGGAACAACTTGAAGTTAAATTCCGATGAAATTCAAATGTACTTCAGCAAATATTCTAATGAAGTATCAGCAAATTCTTAAACTTTGTTGAAACTCACTCAACTTCCCTTAAACGCTGTATTACCTTAAGAAATTTCGCGAAAATTTAAGTGTCATAGAGGCCAACTTTATTTAAAAGTTCAGATGTACTTCAGCAAATAATCTACTGAAGTCGTAGCAATTTCTTGAATTTTGTAAATTTTTGTTGAAACTCACGTTCTATTAAACACTGCATTAGAAAACCTTAAAAGATTTCATGAAAGCAGAAGGTGGAAAGTTCTTGAAGTTGAAGTTCAAATATACTTCAGCAAATAATCCACTGGAAATCTGCCGTTTGATCTGCGAAACTGTGAAACTCCTTCAGTTAAAGAAACGAAACTCCTGAATTACATTTGTGCAATCATTTAGGTAACTTTCAGTACAGTTGAAGTTAAGGTAATTTTTCTTAACCTACCAAGCACATCAGATTAATAAGAAATGAGTTATACGCCATTAACTCCTAATGTAATCTACGTGGAGTTGTCACATGATCAGGCGAAACTCCTAAACTTTAAGTTTCAATAAGTTTCTGAAGGATATTTTGAATATGATTGGAAGGAATTACATATTATCGTTTATAAAAAAATACTCCTCCGGTTTTAGAGCTGAAACTCCCTTTACCGCTAAAGTACATTTCGGTTAAGCATCTGGTAGAGTTTAATGTTAAAATAATTCTTTTATGAATTTTTGAAAAATCGATATAACTAGAACATAAGTCAACTCCATCATTTCGTGATCTTTTCTCGTTTCCCGCGCTCGGTGACGACACGAGGACGGTTTCAAACGCGCCTAATGGCGCACGCCGCTCGAATAATCCTCATAGCGCAACGTGTACTTTCGCAAGCGAAGTTAAAAAATTGTTCTTTGAGCAGTGCGCGGTTCCATCGGAATCGCTAGTGTGAATCCGGCACATCTTCAGTTAACATGAAACCCATCCTCCAAGTAAGTATAGCGTAGATAAGTCCAATTCCATTTTCTTACTTTAGTTAAGTTAATTGGATCGAACGACAGTTACTCTTTTAGTAATTATGGTAATTGGGGAAACGAGTGCTTCTTTCGGACTGATTGGGTATCCACTTGGTGCGCTAATTAAATTTCGGTTTTAATATGTTGAATTTTTATTGTGATTTGATGTAGCTGTTATATTTTTTCCAATTAGTTGTCCAATTTTCCAGAAGCTGAATTTTTCACAAGGTAGCTGATCAGTAACTTTGGAGTGTACACCAATTTTAGCGCTTTTCTTGAACGTTTTTATTCGATTATTTAGAAAGCAATTTACCTTTTCACTAATTAGCAGAAAAATCTAATGTCTTCTAGCTAATTCAGAACGTCATATAACTTATGGCTTAATATGGCTTTTGTCCATGGAACAAATGCTTTGCTCGCCATTAAATTTCGTTATAAGGTCGTTTTCACTATTTCCTATATTTGACACATCCGATAAAATTCCAGGACGTGCGATTTAGAAATCATATTTGCAATCGACATTGCCACTGATTTTATTAACTGTAGAGGAAACTTTTAAGAACGTTAATTACACCTTGTTTTATTAACCTGAAGGATAATGAACGCTAATTATAAACGCAATTCCAAAAAATCTTACTAGAGGTGTTCATAGGTAATCCAAAGAAAGAAAATATAGTTTAAACAGGGCTAGACAAAGAAAACTGGGTTAAGAGGATTTCTGATATCAACGCTACCTGTCCATAAAAAATACCTATCGAGCATCACTAACACTTTCTGCTAAATTTTACTTACCTCTGATTAAAAAAATAATTGGGTTGAAAAAAGGTTTCGATGATTTAGAAATC
This sequence comes from Cryptocephalus primarius, assembly GCA_963576515.1. NCBI lineage: Eukaryota > Metazoa > Arthropoda > Insecta > Coleoptera > Chrysomelidae > Cryptocephalus > Cryptocephalus primarius. The sequence continues at coordinate 12,385,291 of OY754948.1, read as the reverse complement.
TTCAGGAATTGTAATTGCCAGCTGTAAAATGTTTAAGTATTGCTCGCAATCGTTTCCTTTTGAGAGAATAATTACTTTCCGATCTGTTTGTTTCGTGTCTCGGTGCGAGCTTTTATCGTTCTTGCAGGAACGGTTCCGCCTTTCTTGCACGGAATCGGTTCTTCGCTTGCGTTAAATCAGAAACCCCTAAAAATAAAATAATATTCCTAAATTGAAGAACGGTAAATTAGGAAATACCCGTAAATGGGATGAAACAAACCACGCATTCGCGAAGCTCTGTAGGTAGGCTTTGTTTTTCATTTAGATTACAATAACACTCTGTATTTTGCAGGTTTTCCTTTCATTAACCTACTTACAAGTAATATTTGCACAATGGTAAGTGTTTCCATATATTGCCCGTTAACCATAAGCCGTATTTTAATTTTCCTTACGTAAAGTAATAACAAATGTAAATTACTAAAAATATGAAGGTTATTGCAATGATGATTTAAAACAATCAATATTCTAAATTAAAAACATTAAATTTTAATGCCCGTCGTCAGTAAAATATTCATATTACAAAATGTGTAGGTATGTACGGTTTTTTCCAGAGAAAGTAAATTATACAGTCAAACAGCTCGAAATAATTTGTTTTATCAGCAAAACCAGATTATTAGAAAGTACCTACATATTAAATGAATAGCTGTTTGGTGCGCCGCGTCGGTATAACTTCCAATTAATTTTGACACAACCTGTATTTATGAAAGAGGAGGTATGGACACGAACAACAATTTTACGTCAAGAAAAGAAACAAGTATGTTATAAATTCATTCATATTTGAAATTATATTTCAAGCAATTGGGATCTCAGTTTATATCAATCGTGTTTCCCATAAGATGCCCTGTACGTGGATTTGAATGACACAAAGCAATTGCACAGGTCCAAACATTACTTGGTTTTTACGACCCAAAAAGTACATTTTACACATCCTTGCAATCGTCCTGTACATATTTGCATTTAAGAGGGAAGGTAATATTGTAATGTCGTAAAAACCTAATAATGTTTGGATAAATATACCCACGACGTCTAGTAGAGGGGTAGTGAAGATCGCCAAATGACTCGTCCAAACATTATTTGGTTTTTACGATCCTCGAGGGATATCAAGAGATTTCTGCGCGAGGTATGTGCACGAAGCATGTGTACGTACGTGGTGCGGGTACGAGGAACGTGTACCTTCAGACAAGAGCAGTGCTATTTTTGGCATTTACTCGTCGGAAGTCGCTCTTAACAATATATTTGCTGAGTGTTTGCAGCATGCTTGCAGTGCACTTGTTCTAAATGGCTCATTATTTGAAATATGAAGCAATTTAATAGCATACTTTTTAGTAATCGGCATTAGAAAAGTTCTTCTACGGTCCAAACCTCTCGAATCTCCTCCGCGCCGAGACGTGTCCGTAGGTCTAACCCCGTAGCACACCCTGTACGTTTCTCACCTACGTCCATGCCGTCGTCTTATATGACTTACTCGATCTGATTACCGAAGGCATTCCTCGGGCACCGGCCGGACGATAATCTACTTAGAAGACGAGAAACCGATCATCATTCCCGAGAGCAGGCCCGCGGGTCCGTCGTTCTTGGCCCATAAATTTTATCACAAGAAGGCGTACAAAAAACCGCCTCCGGACCATGTGAACCACGCCATTAGATTGGCCCTCTGCTGTGGGAACGATCCACGGGCGGACGACGGCGTCCCGGACGTGCTGCAGTACCTCACGCAGGGTAAATATATGGTGGAATTAGCCTAGAAGAGATATAATTCCGTTAACCACGTGAACACTCTTGAAAATCCCGTCATTTGAGTCGTATACCTCGAGAGGTTTTGAAATTACTACAAGTTATTACTTAAGTCTCAATGAGTCTTGGAAATAGTACCACTTGGGGCATATTTGACTTAAAAAGTGTCTCAACAATGCTTCAATACACAATAATAAATACTTGCATACCCCAAGACGTCTTTAAAGCACTACATTTTAATGCCTAACTCGTTGATCGCAGATCAGATGAGGATCTGTTGAGCAGTATTACCTTATAATCATTACTCAATGGTAATAATCACAGACATAGCTAACGATAAGGGTGTATAAAAGGAATAATTTGGCACAAACTCCACCTAATCCATTACTGTTAGTCACAAATATGAAATTACCCGGCCACCAATTATAACCATAAATGAATTAGCTTTATTGTTCAAGACGGTGCTTCAAATCATTAGATGAAACTTGAAACGGTCCAGAATAGCTTCAGGAAAATCCCAAAACCCCGAATTTCCAGTTTCTAAGCGGTGGAAATTAGGGGATGAATTTATTTCCACGATTCGTACTCCAATAAGTAGAAACTTTGAACTCCTAGCTTAGAAAAATTTAAGAACTCCAAATTTCCCCTATAGAAGGGTTAGAAAAGTATATCAAATGTATTTTTCAGTACCTGAAGGGCTATAAACTTTAAACTTGGCACGTTTACATTGGGGTGTTCCTAGAAAACCTGTATCCTCTCCATGCGACGATATAATGAGGGATCCTTCACTCGTTTTTACGTTTGGATTGAGCCTTTGCATTAAGTACCTCAGTTGTACGACGATATAACTAAAATAGTAAAATATATTAACAAGAAATACGAAATAATCGGGCGTTTGTCGCTGTAATTAAGTAAACAAAGTCGGTATACATTCTAAACTTTTGAAGGCGGCGGCGTTTCAAAATGGTAACTTAGCAACCTTTCCTCTCTGTGTTAGAGTCTCTCTAGCCGTAGTAATTTAATTATTTTTGACTCAATTTCTGCCTGACGAATATATTTTTTGGTTTTTGAGGCATCATGAACAAAAGACAACTCACACCTGTCATACCGCTTGCCTGTTAGGATAACATATAAGATTGACATAAAATAACAAAAACAATAATTGAACCAGCTCAGTAATCACATTAGTATCAGTTTTTAATCGAAATTTACTTTTTTTAGCGCCCTCGCCGTCGCCATTTCGCCACGTAGGACGCCATGACATCAAGCCGGTGTACGAGCACATCGAGGGCGACCTGAAATACGATTTCCGTACCGACACCCATTCCTATGATTAGTCGACCGTCTGAGCTAGTACTTACAGTACTAGGACTTGCAGTACCTGAAGCGTCGGCGTGCGTAAAAACCGCTTTACGGCTCACGTAGCGTAATAAGTTTGCCTACCATACATACATAGCGTTTATGAATATTCCCATATTTCGGCCAGTAGATCAAAGTAAACTCCTTTTTTCTCTTTCTGTTTTAATCCCTGTAACGTTCCCGAGTCAACCCTGCGCCTCGGATTCGATTAAACGTCAGGGGGGGAGTTGATGATGATGATGCAGTCGATTCCGCGGCGCACCTGATTGATTCTTCACTTTTATAGGCTAACGCGTATTAAATTATGTTGCTTTAATTATCGTGCGCCGTCCGGCCGACAGCATGAAAAATCGAAGATGGATCCGGGGGAAAGGGCGGCCCGTTTTGTTTTATCTAACTGGGTTAATCGATTTATTTTAATGGGAAAATTGAAACGTGGACGAGACGGGATGTTGGGTAATAGAATTTTTTTCCTCTCGAGGACGGCGTTGATGTTTTGTTTTGGGCATTGCGGCTTCAGGTGAATCTCCTAAGAGGTGCCGATGACGATACGATAATTCAATAACTTTGGCCTATCGTCCTGACCAGGATCACCAGGATAAAAGAGATATGCGAATGCCATTAGTAGGCGCATTCGCCATTTCGTATAAGCCGTTGGTGGATGCTTTGGCGTTCAGCTGATAGAAGCAATTTTTGTGAAAACGTCTCACAATCACCTCCAACGTAACATTTTCTGGTTTCAAAAGAAAATCACTCGACCACATTTCCCTTCTTCCTCCCAATCCTCCCCTTTAAGTTATGGTAAATACGTCACCAAACGCAGGCACTTCTACGTACTTTTTCGCCTCGCCTCTCTCCTTTCCTCAGCCATGATCCATTTCTGTTTTCTCTCACCTTGAATGCGGTCTACGTTCGCGAAAAGGACATGGCCAAGGTGAAACTTTCGTCTTCGTTCGGACGCCATGACGGTTGGCTTCAGGTATGCGTATGTAAGGGAGTGAAAGTGAAACATATTACAGTAGGTAGGTATCGAACGTAAACAGAGGAAAGTGATATGGAATGCCGATGGATTTGCTCGCTTTCGGTCGTTTACTCAATGATAAAACTGATTAGAGAATAGAAATTGACGATAGTATGGAGAAGTAGATGGGTGTGGTTAGAGCATTACTGATGATATGAGTAATGTTTAGTTCAAAATGGCCAAATGGGTCATGGTTAAGTTACCTACTCCCTTTTGCAAAATTTAAGCGTGTGATGAACTGAGCCGAATTTTGGGCCCCTTTTTGACATTATTTACTCATTTGACTTATATGATTTGACGTCGACGTGATTTTTGGACCTTCTAAACTTTTTCGTTCCAATTTTTATGATATAATAAGTTTGAATGCACAGAACAAAGATTCTAGAAATTCTTCGGGAGCTTTAAATCGCCAAAAACGTCCCAAAATCAAATCTAAAAGGTTTATAAGTCTTTAAAATGTTATAAATTTGATATTAACCGCTACAAATAATCTAAAATCAAATAAAAAAATCTAATCTAGTCGTGCTAAGGAAATATTGTTTTTTTTTATTCAACGAAGAACACCAAAAACATCTAGATTTTCCTAAAAGGTCTCAAGTGGAATCTAGAAGCGTTTCCATTTTGATTTCAATACTAGAAGGACTGAATTAAGTCAAAAAATATTTTTGAGGTCCCTTTTGAGTTTTGGAAGGCTAAGATGGATACAAAATTGAATCTATAAGGTATACAGAAGTTCAAACAAAAAACCAAATCCGTAATTAAATAAAAAAAACAAAAATACACCTGTAATTAATAACAAACACACAAATGTTACAATGTACCGACATCTACTGGTTAATTTCTTAATATGACGTTGTCTCATTTCTACCACAGATGTCTCTGATTGTCCATAACGTAGAAAATTAAAAATTTGATTTAATTAGAACAACTTTACATTGTTCAAGTGGAAAATTGTGTAATTACTGCATTTTTTAAGTAAGCTAAACACGTGACTATAAAATACACGCGTAACTAGGGGGAAAATGTATGTAAGTAATGCAAGTGTAATCTAAAACTGAAATAAAAATGTGATCAGATGAACAAAAATCAAAATAAGTATTTACTTATACAAAAAATCTATTGGTTCATCAAATACTTTAAAAAAACGATTAATTCATCACTAGGACCCAGCGTGCCATGGTGCCAAGGGAGAAATGAGACACTAGAAGGTTTATGGAAATTTGAAACGTTTTAATTTTGATTCATGCACTTTGGGAAACTCCCAGAATTCATAGGAAGGATACAGAGGCTTTTTCTAGAATTTGAAGTAACTGAAAGCGTCTTATAAAGAAGTTTAAGCGTGGTACTTTGTAATTTTCCGATGACCATGGAAAATTCTCAACTCTCCTAAGCAGTTTTAAGCAAAATTTAGAAAAAAGGTACTAAGTGTAGTAAAAGGCATCTAGCAACTTATCCTCCTTACCCGATTAGACCCTTTGTATAATATAAGGCCATGCTCAGGTCGTACCATCAATTAATTTTCTGGTACCACTTGGCGCCATTCATTAAGTACCACCTATTGAATCAGTGTTGTTACTACGTAAAGGATTCTACGACTAAGACCACTGGTACCACTCTCTAGCGTAGTACTGCTTTGTGATCTAGCCGTTCATCACTAGATGGTGGTAGGAATCAAAATTTCATATTTTTGTCAAGTGGGACAAAATGTTTTTCTGCAGAAAAATTATTGATGTGGGGAGGTGTATAGGAGATGTAGTTGGATATAGGAATTAACCAAATTCTAATAGAGGAGGAGAATTCTAACATTTGGAGTGTATTAATGAGGTATAGGGTAGATTTTTCAATGAGGAAAGAAAAATTTGTTTAATTTACTTGTTTCAAAAAGCTATTATGAGTCAATATTGGAATAGACTCAAAATTAATAGAGGTTAAGTTGTCAAGTCTTGTAAACTTGGTTTAATAACAGTGCTATAGTTAGTTAGTACCTGAGGTATGGATTGGTCGAGGAAAATTGTTTGAATAATAGATTTTGTAAATTTTAACAATTCCATCCAGTAAATAAACACACTAATACTTATTTCCCAACAAACTAAATTATTGAAGCTATATTTTTCAAAAAGGAATGAAAAATTAGTTTCATTTACATGTTTTAAAAAGACATTATGAGCCAGTAATGAAATAGACTCAAAATTAATAGAGGTTAATCACAGTGCTATAGTCAGTTAGTACCTGAGGCGTGGATTGGTCGAGAAAAATTGTTTGAATAATATATTTCGTAAATTTTAACAATTCTATCCAGTAAACAAACATACAAACACTTATTGCCTAACAAACAGAAACCTGTTCATTTCTAACACAAACAATAAAATTTACCTACTTACTACAACCACATACCATCAATACTTTCACCGTGAACAATATCCCTTTTTCCTAAAGGCACGCTGTCAACTTTTACTTTTTTACTAATGGATTATTTTATAATTTATTACCGGTTAATCTTTCGCATTTACATTTTTCATAATTCCAACTAACACCTACGGGCTCACGATTTCCTCACGCAGAAAATCCCATTATTACCAACGAGCCGTGGTTAAAGTGAAACCTGAAAGCGGCCAGCCGAAATCGGTGCATCACAATAAAATCATAATTAATTAATTTGAGATCTGTAGCACGTAAATATGAAAAGGAACCGGCGCGCATATAAATCTCACGAATTACAGTAAAATAAAGAGGCATTCTTCAATGGAAAGTAAAATCTTCGGTCGATGATGATGGTACCGGTCGTGAGAAGTGCAGCGTTAATGGGCACAGAGTCGCAATCAGAAGATGCGAAATTAAAGAGATATTTTAGAAGAAAATTCGTTATTTCCTTTTAAAAACCTAAGCTGGTCGCACTTGTGGACAAATTTACCTTTGCATTTACTCATGGGAATTCAATTCAAACTGGTTAAAAATTGTTTATATGTGCTGAATTTCAATCATTCCTGAATATCCGTTGACGGTCCTGCAAATTTAATTTATCAATTTCTATCCTGAGCAACGACTCGTACGTTCTGTTAGGTCATTAACATACTGAGTAGTGAAATCTGATTGCAAGGCACTTTCAATTGTCCGGCACATCTGCTGCCTTTTAAGAAGAAAATACGCGTTTACTCCGTTTTAAACAATTGGGAAAGAGGAAAGCAATTACTGACGTAACACAAGAGCCACGAATCCCAAAACGAACCCAAGCAAATTTCTAGACATTTAAAAGGTCCCAAATCATTTTCTCCATCGTCTTCACTTTTACCTTTTAAAGGATTGCGTAACTGTTCTACCTTACATAAACCTTTAATAACACGTCTAACTCCAGGCGTTATTATTCAGGTCCAGATCTGCTGATCGATCTTTGGACAACGTATTGCGTGCTCGTTTCCTTTAATAACTGGTTACGCGAGGTAATTTCGGCGCAAGGTGTAGAGGAGAGTATGGAGAAGAAAGCGGAAGTGAAATTCGGCTGTGGGAGAAAAAATCCGTTCTCAAAAAAAGAGGAATTTTGAATTAAATTTAGGATAATTTTGAAATTTTTGATGAACACCTGGTGCTTGGTTCTAAGGCCCTTAACTGATAAAAGTGATTCCTTATTAGCAATGCCAATAAAGCACATTTGTGAGTAATGGTTTTGGTGTCTTATCTATTGGAAGCAAAATGGCGCTCGAAAGAATTTCGTTAAAATACCCCCGTTACAAAAGTTACATATCTTCTTACCTACCGCCCAAGGAACTATTGACTAAGACCAAGACCAAGACTGTTGTTTAATTCTTCCCTCCTTTGAGAAAATCGACGAATTCTATTGTAAAGCTTATCATAATCACTTTTTAGATTTAAATATCATTCCAGCATAATCGGTAAATTAAAAATACTTTGAAGGTGATTATGAATCAGTAATCGTTCATTATCAAATCGTTTGCATAGCAAATCTCGTGCGATTTTGTAATTATCCCTTCGAAAAAGTCATAAACTGTGTAATCTTCAAGGCTAAATGAGTCAGACGCTGTCAAAGTAGTGAAATTTCAGAATGTCATTGATTGATTCATTCAACTGAATCAGAGATTCGAAAATATCTTTAAAACTTGTACCAGTGCCATTAAATTTTGCTAAATTTAGCTTTTATACCCATATACAAATTCAAAAAATCTTTAAAAACTTCCCTGAGCAACCATGAGGAAAAAAGGATGCGAGCCCTGTTGAACAGGAAAGCTTTTGGCTAAGAAATCTTGTCTCAGTAAGTTTGTTTACTGTTAGAATATGCTTAGAATGTCAATTCCAGAAATTTACTATCTTTCCCCGAGGAACACCTGCTTACGGGTCGTGTGCAACGACCTAGTCTGCAGCCCTCAGGGAAACCTCGGAGCGACCCTGTCTTTAGTCCTTAGAAGGTGGATCTTACGCCATTTACGTGGTAGTGACCCTAAAAGGTTATTAAATTATTTTTTGACAACGAGAATTGATACGAGGAGGAAAATCAGATCAACAGGCTAATTTAAAACAAATAATAATTCAAAAAATACATAAGATTTAGTCTTCTAAATATCTAAGGGAGTGATAGGTGGAAATGCAATGATAAAAATCACTACCTCAATACCAATAAACACCTCAATTTTCATTCACGGTAGATCAAGCGCATTAATAGATTAGACATCTTACAACAGAGCAATTTTTCTATTAGCATATGAATAGATACACACTAATTACATTCCGCTTCCTGGCAGAAATCCTAACAGCACATCCGCGCACTTTAACAAGTTAATAATGCTGTAATACACCGAGAAAGTAAGCGAGACGACGCCGCGGTCATGTCAAAGGGTTCGCACGGGAAACTCGGTGAAAGGTAAAACTTTCTTTGTTGTTATTGCGAGTTTTGAACCCGTCCGCTCTCGGCTTAAGACCAAAAAGCAAGTCGGAGAGATTAGGATTTGGAAAGGCGTCGTAACCGTACGTAATGCATCGTAATACATCAGCTGTGATTTGGTGGATTACGGTCCGTTTGGAATGAGGTACACTGAAAAAATAACTAGAAGAGTTTAAAGGCACATCTTTGCATATCTTTAATTCGATGTGTGCCGATTGAATGTTAATGACAAGAATATTTTTAAATATATTAATATTGATCGCCTGTACCTCGTAGTAAAAGTAATGGAAACAATCGTTGTGTGTAATTTTACGACGCATAACGTTCTTCTCCATTTTCTTCTTTAACTTGCAATTAACCGAATGTGGTAAATTTTATGTACTTTTTACTTTTCGATTAAGCTACCTTCGTCGAATTTCTCTCGTCTCAAAGCAATAATTTGTGCATTAAATGAGTTTATGTGTTTCTCATGAATAAAACACTTTAAATAGACATAAGTAATTAAGTGTTAGAATAATTTTTTGTAACATTTTCCCCTGCGTATGGATTTGGTCTCGCCTGTGAGAAGTAACCTCATGGGACGAGGAAAATAATATTTCTCGCTGACTGGAAAAAGTTAGAAAAGAGTCACCAGAAAATTCTGGCGATAAACAAGGAAGTTGACTGGTAAAAATAGTGTTTTGTAATATATTTTCTCTGAAACTACAAAATATACCTTGGATCATATAGATATCTTGTTGCGTTCAGAAGATACAAGGGTGGCTAATCCGTCGTAGTACGACACTGAAGTATCCACTTTTTCTCGAAAATTGCTTAAGCAACAAAATTATTTGTGGCTCCTTAAATTAGCAATAAACTAGCAACAAAATATGCCGTTCGAATTATATCCATAACTCTTCGCATTCAAAAGATACAGGGGGGCTATTCTAGTGTAATAATGCCATGTGGTATCTATTGTTTCTCGGAAACGGCTTGAGGAACAAAATAATTTGTGGCGCCACAAATTAGCAATATACCAGCAACAAAATATGCCCCTCGAATCATATCCATATCTCATAGCCTTCAAAAGATAAAATGGTGGATATTGTAGTGTAACATTACGCTGGAGTATCCACTGTTTCTCGAAAACACCTTGAGCAACAAAATAATTTGTTGCGCTACAACTTAGCAACAAAACCAGCAGCAAAATATGCCCCTCGAATCATATTCATACCTCATCGCGTTCAAAAGATACAGTGGAGGCTATTCTAGTGTAACATTAAGCTGGAATATCCACTGTTTCTCTAAAACGGCTTGAGCAACAAAATAATTTGTGGCGCCACAAATCAGCAATAAACCAGCAACAAATTATGGCGCTGGAATCGTATCCATATCTCATCGAGTTCAAAGATACAGTGGAGGCTATTCTAGTGTAACATTAAGCTGGAATATCCACTGTTAACAAAATAATTTGTTGCGCCACAAATTAGCAACAAAATATCATCACATTCAGGAGATGCAAGGGATACGCAGGAATATCCCCGGAAACGCCTTGAGCAACAAAATTAACCGTAACATCACAAATCAGCAGGAGAAAACAGAAAGAGGCCCTCCAAAAATGGATATAGGACTTGGGCACTCGTACGGGTTTGGCCGTGAGAAATAACCCGTAACCTTATGGGACGAGGGAAATATTTTTTTTCTCACCGGTCGAAAGAAAGTGAATCCAAGTGCAAAACCGTACGTCGGCCGCTTCAGGGGACGTCTTTCACTCTTGCTCGCACTCTGGGTCACGGCCGCGAGGAGAGAAGAGGACTAAAGGCGGAAGAATATGACAGAAAATCATTTTTCGAGTAAAGTCATGGATACTCACGAAAGAATTTCGTAGAAGAGAAAAGATGGTTTATCACTACTGGATTTAACTGGACTAAATACAACAGACACACAGTGTGATTAATGATGTTATATTATAGCACACATTATAGTTTTGATATTATTTTATGGTGTTATAATTATTTTATACTTGTGAGACTAAACTTTGTATTGCAATTTTTATTCAGGAGAAAAACTGTAACTAAATAACTTTAAGATTCTATAAATACAAAAATAAATTACAAAATTAATTGAAAGTTTAACAAATTACAGTTACTTTGAGCTCTTGGGGTAAGATTCCACGAGATCATAGATTAAGCCATCAGTAACCTACTTGACCAAATTTTTTTTGATTAATCAGGAAAATTAATGAAAATCAAATGACATTTTCCACGTGTCTTTAAGCTGATAAAAAAACTGAAATTCCAATAATAAATGAGAAGTGAAAAAATAAAACCAACTATTATAAGCGTTAACACCCATAATGCCATTTTTACCCTTCTAATCGCAATATTTCATTGGGTCGTATTGGGTTGTAAGGTAATATTAAACGTCCTTTTCAAAATTCCTTGGGAAAATTAGTTGTATAAAAATAATTCGTCAATGAGGATCTAAAACGTAACATGGAAATTTACTTGAAGATAAGAAGAAATAATCATTCCTCCACCGCCTCAGCGAATACATAACAACTGCTTAATCACCGCTTAACTTAATTATCTAAATATTCTTTATATTTTTTTTTTACATCGCCGTTAGAAAAATTATTTGCAGTACCGACACTTTCCACAACTTCTTCATCGCGGCTTAATTACATTAACAGTGGATAAGACCAGCGCAATGTTCGCCTCGCATTATCTCTCCTTCTGTAATTTCTCCCATCGATTCAGGAGAGGACCCCCCCAGACGTCATTTCCCCCCGGCTCGAAGAGAGAGATCTTCCTCAGTATAAAACGTCTTAGATTCGACATTTAATTATCACAGACACAAGAAGAGTCCTCCGGTGTGCGCGTGAGGAGGAGATGTCTTCCAGGGGTCTCGTGAGTTTCCAAAGGATCTGAGGGAGGTTTTTCAGAGATTAACGTTTTTCCTTGTCGTTTGCAGGTGATTCTGCTGGTGGTTTCGACGTTCGTCGCCTACTGTGCGGCCACTTTCGGAAAAGAACAGTAAGTCTTTTTGTTAAATTTTTGAAAAGGTGGTTGCGACCCAGTTGTGCTTGGTATCGAAATTTGGTACGTCTTAATACAATTAATTTATCCCAAAGTAAAATCATAAGTAGAGTTAAAAGATGTTAAAGTTTAAAGAATTTATTATACGCAGAGTGTTTCCTCGAGTGGTGCAATTGGCAAAAAAATTGAAGGTGAATTTAATTTTGTAGCAATTGGGTCGTTGAAAACTTTTGACAATTCCATAGGAATGAAGTAAAATTTTTAAAAGGATACCCAGTCAAAAAATACTGTTACCAATTATGATTATGACCAAATTGCTATTTAGAAAGCTGTGAAAAAATTTTGAAATTGGGGTTCAGTAATGACGTTTTAGAAACAAAATTTGCAAATTTCTGAAAAATACGTTTTACCAATGTGGATAAAGCGAAAAATTCGAATTCAGTTGTTAGGAATTAGAATCAAATAATTGGAAAATTTTAGGGACATCAACCTTACATTTTGTTACAATAGTTTTACCCCTTTTGGAAAATTTTGAAAATTGCTTTTTTAAAGTGGGTCAATTTTGTTTTCTCATCTGAGGCACTCACTGAATGAGGAAGTATTGGAATTGGGTCGATTTAATGAATTTAGATGTCTTTTCTGCACATTTTGTGGTTCTTTAATCAAAAAAATTCTATTTTTGAATTGGTATGTTAAAGGACAAATTTTACCCCAATTATTTTTTTGTAAACGTGCTCTAATGGGAAATTTACACTTTTTCTTTTTACTGCGTCGTTTTTGGAAAATTCCATATCAAAAAAATTATATCCATAAAACTACGAGTCTCAAGAAGAAATCCCATTTACAATTTTTTTTTTAAAATGTCATTTTCGGAAACTTTCAAATTTCTAAAAAAACATTTCTCAAAAACTACAGTTTTTATGAAGAGATTCCATTAAAATTTTCGTTTTAAAACGCGTTTGTCTACCGTTTGCCACTGAAAATTTTCGAATCGAAGAAAGTTGACGTTTTCGAAAAATCCCTTATTTTCAAAAATGTATATCCCGAAAACTACACGTTTCAAGAAAGAATTCCAATTAAATTTTCTTCTTAAATTGATTTCGATAACATCCATATTTTCAAAAATTTATATCTCAAGAACTACACATTTTAGGAAGAAATTTCATTTAACTTTTCGATTTAAAACATCGTTTTCTACCGTTTGTTTAAAAAATTACACGATCTTAGAAAAAAATTCATTTAACTTTCCGATTTAGCGTGGATTTTTTTAAACGTTTTGTAAAAAATTACTCGTATGTCTAAGGGTTAACGTGACCGAAATTATTTCCAGTGTACACATCAGAGTACATGTACCTTCCAAAGAGGAACACCATAAGGTAGTCAAAGTAATCCACTCGGACGGCGGAGGCGGTCACGGCGGTGGCGGTTTCGGAGGTGGAGGAGGTTACGGAGGCGGTGGAGGCTTCGACGATCACCACGGAGGTAAAGACACATTAAAATCCTCCAGCAAATAAAAATACAAATCCCTCAAGTACCGTTTTAACCTGTCCGATCTTTACTTCAGGTGGAGGTAGTGGATTCGGAGGAGGCTTCGGCGGAGGTTTCGGAGGAGGCCACGACGACCTCCACGGAGGCGGTGGCGGATTCGGAGGCGGATTTGGAGGCGGTGGTCACGACGACCACGGTGGAGGTGGTTTCGGAGGAGGATTCGGAGACGATCACCACGGAGGCGGTGGGGGATTCGGTGGCGGTGGTGGATTCGGAGGAGGCTTCGGAGGCGGACACGACGATCACCACGGAGGCGGAGGCGGATACGGTGGAGGTAAACACCCATCATTCAAGTTAAGAACCTGGTCTAACTTAAATTACCCTCAGGTGGCGGATATGGAGGAGGAGGCGGCCACGGAGGTGGCGTCTCTCACACCATCATAATTAAGCAACACGGAGGCGGCGGTGGAGGCGGAGGCCACGGAGGTTACGGAGGAGGCGGCGGATTTGGAGGAGGCCATGGCGGGGGCCACGGAGGCCACGGAGGTTACGGGGGTGGCGGCGGATTCGGAGGTGGCCACGGAGGCGGGGGCGTGAAAGTTCTGCACCTCCATGGAGGCGACGCGTTACCAAGCGGTGGAGGTGAGCTATCTAACTAGTAAACATTCTTTTATAGTAACTACATAGTTCGTTTTAGCTCAGAGAAATTTATTTCAAATACTTGATTTGTTTTAGGTGGCCACGGAGGTGGATACGGAGGAGGAGGAGGCGGTCACGACGATCACCACGGCGGAGGTGGAGGAGGCTATGGAGGAGGAGGAGGTTTCGGAGGCGGTTTTGGAGGAGGTCACGACGACCACCACGGCGGCGGTGGGGGAGGATATGGAGGAGGCGGAGGTTTTGGAGGCGGCCACGACGACCATCACGGCGGCGGTGGAGGAGGCGGAGGTTTCGGAGGCGGTCACGACGACCACCACGGCGGAGGTGGAGGAGGTTTTGGAGGAGGCGGAGGTTTTGGAGGCGGTCACGACGACCACCACGGTGGAGGAGGAGGAAACGGAGGAGGTGGTGGATTTGGAGGCGGCTTCGGAGGAGGTCATGGCGACCATCACGGCGGAGGAGGAGGAGGAGGAGGATACGGAGGAGGAGGTGGGCACGGCGGTGGTGGTGGAGCTTCAATAATCTACGACCACCTCTCTGGAGGTGGCGGAGGAGGCGGAGGCTACGGTGGCGGCGGCCACGGAGGCGGAGGCTACGGTGGCGGCGGCCACGGAGGAGGATGGGACAAATGATCTTCGACACGCGCCCCCTACGGTTGATTAAGCTTTATTGTCTTGGTACGTTAGCACCTCGTGTCGTGTTCAAGCTACATGCGTGTTTGTTTGCTGTGTAAATATTGTTGAATATGTGAATTGTACATAATGTATATTTAATAAACTAGTTTGTTAAACGTAAAGTTCACACATCATCCCCGCCGACAACCCTAGGAATAATTACAATAAAGATGGTACGATAATCCATTCAGTAAGAGTCAGGCAAGTTTTCCATTTCGTTAATAGACCTGTAGTAGTACTAGAAATCTAGGGAGGGGTACTAGCGTAGAGTATTAGTACTGTAGTAATAGTAGACTAAACCAATAGTGCCATTAGTAGAAGTATTATCCTCCTGAGTAGTCGTTCGTGTAGATTTCTACTCTCTACTCTTTTGGAATTTCGAATTGCAGCGCCACCAGGACGTAAGTAAGTATATTGGCCGATATCTGAAACCAACCCAGGCACTAATTAACACCACAGACATATTAAATTTGCGTCGTGCTTCCCTTACCGGCCCGGCGATTCCTAAATCGACATTAAACACTCCGCTCGCAGTGAACGGTCGATGGTGTTTCAATTTTTCTATGAACATTCGCACCTGCTGATGCTCCTCGACGGTAACTAAGCTAGTCGAGTACTCCAGCAGGCAAGTAATCAAACCGGATATCTTAAACGAGAAAAAGCGTCAAATGTAGTGCCTCGCACACGCAACGCCAGGGTTCGTCGTCAGTAAACGGACCATAACATGAGGAGCTAGAGATAAGTGGCATTAGATACTCACGTGTGCTATTGGTATAACATAGGGATCGATAATATACGAAGGGACAAAAGGCGAATGTGGAAGGAATGAAGGACCTGGAATAAGAACTGAGGAGGGCCATTGGTGAACCTAGAGGGAACGCATATAAGCCATGAAGCAAAACGAGCCCCTGGGGATATTGATTGCAACCCTTGATGTCACAGCATGAGCTTAAGGCTACTATTCTTTAATGCCAACGAACCCTACGAACATTTCCTGAAAAGGGACTCACCATATTCTTCAAACTCTGCGCGGTCTTCAAGAATACGTACAACCCGCAGCTGTGCAACACAACGAACATACAATTCCAAACGTGAATGACTCTCGACAAGGGGTTCTTGAACGTGTACACCATGTAAGCAATCACCGCGTACCAGTGGATGATCAACACCGCCAACTCGACGACGGTACTAACCAGCAGCTGGGGGTTCAACGTATCATTGAAACTGTATATACAAGAGCAGATGTCCTCGTGGAGGATCCTTAGGTACTCGATGGTCTCGGCAGAGGAGACGTTGGAAAGCTTCGGCAAGGGCGGGTGCAGCCCCTTGCACAGCTTGTAGTTGATGACGCCGAGGAAATCGTTGGAGTTGTTCGACTCGTCGATCTCCTTCATGGGCAGCACCGGCCGTATCTGCAGACAGTTCGTCGCCAGTTTCTCGAAGCAGGCCAAGATGGCGCAAATCACCGAGACCACCCCGCAGAATAGGACGTAGAAGCAGAACGTAATATTCTGGAATATCCTGGAAGCGATCTTGGAGTTCACCGCGAAACTAGCCTCGTAGTAACCCGACAGGATCATCCAGGTGGACATCGAGAGGTAAAAGACCAGGACGACCACGTAACAGGCGATGACGCCGTGCTGGGTCTTGACGGCTATGCCCATGGCCGACTGGCACGGCAGCCCGTCCCTCAACGCCTCGGACAGCTTGGTGAGCGCCCTTATCCACTTCCTGAATCCCATCACGTTGACGAGGTACAACACGAGGATGTAAACGCCGTAGATCGCGTTGGTGATGTCGTCGAGCAACAGGATCAGGCACTTATTCCTCAGGATGTTCTCGTAATCCGTGACGACCGACACGAAGAAAACGTGCAGGCAGACGACGAGGAAAGTGTAGACCATCCAACCGAACGACTTTTCGTAGGTGCAACGATCGTTCCTGTGCGTCCACCTCACCGGGAACATCCCGGCCAGGCGGGCGACGACGAACAAGGGTCGCAGCGTCTTGCACAGGCAGAGCTTAAGGGACTCCGGTCCCTTACCTTTGAACGGCGTGATTTTCATGTGCTCGGACTATTGCTGCACCCACTGGACGCGGAACTGGAGCGCCACGAGGACGTAAGTGACGATCGTACCTGTGATCTAGTGTAGAAAGGAAACGGGGTTAGTCGATTAGTTAGAAGAGTTGGTGGAATGATCACAAGGGGATGTTCACAGTGTTTGACAAATAAATTTTTTAGTAACAGCGGTTAAGTACATTTTACCGCCTGCTTAAGAAGTTATATGCTCCTGATGGTGCTTTTATTCGAGGAGGTGGAGACTACCCCTTGCGAAAAATGTTGATTAAATTTATACGAACTTAATTCTCTCTCATGACAGTAGTACCATAAACCACCCTTCAGGTGATTTCAATCATTGAAATCACAGCGACTTTAGTGATTGAAAAATTGAAACTTGGTACTGTTTTATACCGTGAGATGTGTAAATGTTATTTGCCATATAAAACGTTACTGCATTTCATTTTCAATACGTAAGACTGATTGGCTTAAGGTTTAAAACCTACCCACTTAGAGGTAGTCGGTTTTAGATTTCAATTCTCGAAGTAACCACCTTCACATAGCAATAAAGAATCTAGCGGATTTAAGCCGAGCTTAAGGAAGAGGTAAATAACTTCAAAGCACTAAAAGAAGAAGAAGCACATGAGTCAATACAAGCGTAATACAAGTGTTTATCTAAAGGAGGCATAATTATAGCACGATTCAGTGTCTATATAGATTTGAAATTTAACATTCATTTAGATAACCCGTTTAACACTTACCGAAGCTATCAATCTTGTTCCTATTGTGATTATATCTGAAGCCCTTAGGATTGGCTTCAGGAGGATCACTTTTGAAGCAAGGGTTTCAATCTGAAAAGAGGCAAAATTAGTTTTTAAGAAGACACCACAAAGAAAAGTGTTTCAATTTTGAAAATACTCAAGGAAACTCAGTAGTTTCAATGTTTCGAAGTTTACACCCTTCTTACCTGGCTAGCTTCAGAGCTGCTGAGCTTCGATATCGGATACCTGAACAGGAATGATAGCACTTCGTCGTTCTGAAAGGAAATTACGAATTACGATCGAACTGATGAATTGCTGCGATAAAGTAAATGTATAAATTAAGTCTTATTTACAGAATTCAATGCGATCACGATCGATCGACGATAAACCGTAATGTCCTCAGCGATGATGATAATTTATTTGTGCCTTCGGTAATAGATATTTAATGTCCGGTGATATTTCAGGAGACTTGTGGAAATGATTAGATTGATATTATATGGGATAATCTGAAGCAGACGAATTAATGGTAAGTATCAATTAGTACACCTTAATTAACCGCTTTGGAACCAAGAAGAAGGAGGAAGATGACCTGAACCATGTTAGAGAGACGGAGAGAGTCGATGGGGTGGGATAAGATGCTTGTGCGCGCGCACATGCGTGACACACCTACTTAGACTATTCCATTCGTTAACTGACGCATACTCAACACGTACAGATGGCTTCGGGGATTTCACTCCACCTTCTTCATTAACCGTTGCCAAATGGGTCGGTCATTGCGTTTCAACGTGGTATTCTTAAAATTTCAAATTAACCAAACGTGTAAGTTATTGTTGCTTACCCAACGGGTATCCCCGATCACTGCTGCGAGCAAAATCAGTACCGATAACATCGGTAAGGCGCGGTAATAAATGAGAACCAGAAATCCCAAACTGCCCCCTGTCCGATACCACCTGGTCAACAAATAAATATTGACTATACTCCTACCGACCACCGAGAAAACGATCACAATTGCACCATCACTGATATTCTTGCTCAGCACGAACCACGCCAGTTTATTCCCCAACAGATCCAGGGAATACTTCCTTATGGTGACGAAGAACATTCTTCGCCTCCGTAACTGAACGTGCGAGTCCAGTTCCCTGCAAAATTCCCTGCTCACCACCGCCATCATCTGCTGGACAATCAGGAAGACGTGGACAAACAGCAGGCAGAAGAACGAGACGAAGATCTCCGTGAAGAGGGTGATAATCGAAGAGAAAACGAAATCTGAGCCCCAACTCCACGCGATCACCACCAGATTGATGCCGATGTTCACCGAAACCAACGAGATTATTATCCGCGATCGTCTATGAGCGTAGAGAAGTCCGTAGTTCGTAGCGAAGTTCTCTTCTAAAATCGCACACCAAACGTTAATACACTTCAGCAAAATCCTGTACCTCGTCAGGAAGATGTAGAACACAAACTGCCCGGCGATTTGCTGCAAACCGTCCGAAATCAAAAACAAACAATCGTTAACGTCACTCTGACACGGCCTATTAAGTACGTAGTAAGTATTAAAAGCAAGTGCCGACGCTGTGAACAATAAATACCCGTAGGACACTCCGACCCTGAAATCAGGCACCAGTTCGATACGAGGTTTCCCTTGGTAGATCTTCACCCTGTGCCTACAGGCGCTTTGGTTCTTCAAGAAAAATCCCATCGCTGATAAAATCGGGCTGAGGATGCACACCAAGCAACAGTTGATCGAGGTGGGCTCCATAGTTGATGGGGTGGAACGCGTAAGATTGCCTCGTGTACACAACAGTTCAATTTCCATGCGGTAACTAATGGGGTTATAATTGAGGCAAAACTCACGAATTACAAGTGGAGTGTTTTAATATTGAATAAATGATGAGCGTGGCGATTTGTATTGGATTAAATGTCACAAGGGCGAGGGCTATACTATCGACTAGGGTTGATTTTATGTTTCTGATTCTTGAAGTCTTAAATAATTACAATGTTAACATTATCCCCCTTGAGACTTACCCATTTGATGGAATCGATTGCCTGGAGAAACCCGACGAGTATCACAACCATTGAGATACTGCGATACAGGAGGTACTCGAGTAAGTCTCGTTCCCAAGAGGATATCAACAGGTACGCCATTAGGATGGTCTGAATAACATTGGAGGCGCATTGAAAAATAACCAGTTTATCAACGGTAAGATTTATGTATCGCCAAATCCTTTTGTTCTTCAGTAGACACCTGAGGTAATTATTGACATGTTTGGTGGTGACTGCAGGTTTTTCGGACAAACCGCGCATGAACTGTTCAGTGACGAGCATCATGGTTTCATGGAGCAGATTCACACCGCACGAAGAAGTCAAGAATAACAACAGGTAAATATTGGCTGAGACGTAGGAAAACATGTTGAAGATCAGAGTAGTTCTCGTCATTTTCACGAATACATCGTAAAGTATGATCGGATAAGCGACGAATCCCACGAAAGTGACGAACAGTATGATAATCAAAGACTTGTAGAAGTTAGAGAAGATGTTGACAGAAGGGAGTCCTTCCACTCCTCCCTTAGAAGCCGTGTGTGCTATGCTGCACCATGAATTCAACGCTTCAATCCAAAGCTTGCGAGCTTTTATCAGCAGGACTGTTATGTAAAAGGAGTTGCAGATCTGCAGGTACTCGTTCACGACGAAAATGCAGTTGAATTTATTCTCAACGCAAACGTCGTGCAATACCATCAGTCCCCAAAGAGACGCTATGACAAAATAAGCTATAACGAAGATAACGCATGGTAGGCTTTTGACGAATCTGAAATAGGGCGATTCGACCTTCTTGAAGTTATGCTCGCAGACGCCCTCCAAAGAAATCAACACTTTAATCATTTTCAAAATCGGACTCAACGCGCAAATAACACAATGGCTGCTCTTGGGTTTAAATAAGTTTCGTAGCCGTAACAACTTCATGTTTTGACCGATAGTGGAAATATACAGAAAAATTAAGTTCTTTGTATTGACGGGATATAAATGTTGATATAAAATTGATGCCATTACTGATATTAATTTTGATGACGAGTAATTGTAGATCGAAATTCATAGAGGACATGCGTGGACGGCACAAATTAGTTATTAGTCGCATTAAGGAAATTGTTATTAATGATGTTGTCAATAAGGTTTTTCGTTACTGTGTTGGATGGGGCAATGAGGTAATAAGTGAAATATTTTAAGAAAACCAGATAAGTTAAGTTATTTTATCGCTGTAAAGGCCTGTTTGGCGTAAAAGTCATCACAATTTACGAAAAATTACTCCAGTTGTACCATTTAAGGGATCGAAATTCCACTAAATTTTCCACCAAAAACATTTATCATTTGTTCATGGAATATAAAACCGCTCACGTTAAAAATAATTTATGTCATGATTTTCTTCGTAACAGGCATGGCAACAACGCAACATGACGAGATCGATCCCGCGACAAATATTTAAATCTTAATTTCATAAAAAAATCTGATAATTAATTCACAACTGGTGGTACTTTAGTACGTCTTTTGCACAATAAATTACGATGGATATGGAAAGCCCATTGCATTAATAAAGTAATCAAGTGTAATGTCTTACAGGTCTTGCCCAAAATTATATACTGATTAATTCTAACTGGACCAATTTTAAATCAAGTATGTAATGTAATTTCTATTAATGAATATGTTAAATTATGCCTGCGGTAAATAATTATATATGTATTTTTTTAAATGATAAAGATACGACAGTCTTATCGTATATTAGTCAACAGAAATTTAATGGCAACTTCGCAACACAGGCGTTCTCAACGGTTTTAGATAGATTTTATGATGATGAACCAAATGACATAATGCAGACAAACCTTCATTGTAAAATCTTTTTAAGTAAGTAAGTAGTTTCTCAGAAAATTGCAAAAGCTTTCTTGCCAAAATTTATAGACA
Organism: Cryptocephalus primarius; assembly: GCA_963576515.1. NCBI lineage: Eukaryota > Metazoa > Arthropoda > Insecta > Coleoptera > Chrysomelidae > Cryptocephalus > Cryptocephalus primarius. The sequence goes on along the minus strand of OY754948.1, from coordinate 12,363,637 downwards.
TTAATAACTTTTTCGTGGCAATAAATGAGAAAATACATTACTTAATTGTATCGATGTTAAAATTCTTCTGAAAATCAAAACAAGAAATTTGAATGGTACGGCAATAGAAATAAGTTAGTGTTTTCGTCCAGTCGATAATTAATTTTCGCGTGGAATAGGAATAATTTTTAAAACTGCAATTTAAAAAATGTTTTGAAAGTATTGGCGCTTATTTACCACAAATAAGATTTTTGTAACAAATACCTCAACATTGTTAACATATTGTGTTTTTGCTCTTGCACTTGTTCATGGGTTAAACAATTTTAGCGACTTTAAATGAAACTAGACTGCGCGGATCCATCTCTAAATCGTTGTGCTACGTATTAACCTAAACAAGGTTATTAAGGAGCTATTGGTTATAACTTTGATGGATATCTCACATTTGCAAAACAGGTAACCGTCTCTCTAATGAAGCATTGCTGAAACTAAACTTAATCATATGTAACAACGTGCTTCATAATTTTTTTTCGAATTGTCCTAGAGACTTACCCAATGCATTGAATCAACGGCGAACATAAAAAACACTGCTATAACGACCAGTATGGCACTGCGAAACTGAAGATAGGGCATGAAGACGCGGTCGGAAGACGTAATCAGCAAATAGGCTATGATTATATTCTGAGCGACGTTAAGCCCACATTCCACCAGCGTCATCCTCTCGCATGTCTCGGTCATATTTTGCCAAGCCTTCTTGTTAGCCACCGAATGCCGAAAGTACGTCATAACGTATCTTGAGATCGATCTGTTCGCTCTAATGCTGTCTTGTAATTCACGCCTGAACTGCTCGGTAACCAGCATCATGACGTCTTTAAGCATTATCACAGCATTAGTCATGTACAAGAATATACAAATATTAACGTTCACTGCTATGTACGAGAAAAGGTTTTGAACCAGGATATCGACATCGACCTCAGGCATGGTAGCAAGTAAGATGCAAGGGTAAGACACCAACGCCAACAGTATAAGCCAAAACATCAATATGCAGTTCCTGTAAAAGTTCCTAAACAAGTCGATGGAGGGTAAACCTTCTATTCCCTGCGTCGAAACCTCGTGTACCGTACTGCACCAAGCGTTTAACGCCGCTAACCATTGCTTACGAGTTATGGTCAACACTAGCAGAATATGCAACGAGTTAAAGAGCTGCAGCTGTTCCGTCAAAGAGAACAGACACTTGAACTTCTCCTGCCTCACGCAAGCTTGCAATAGCATTTTCGAGTTCCACGCGAATCCCGACGTCAGATACAACACCAGCAAGATCACCCAAGGGGTCCTTCTCACGAAACGAAAATGCGGCGTATCACCACATCCGCTCCCGTGGTGCTTACAAACGCCCTCCAGGCAGATGAAAACCCCCAAGGGGCGAAGCACCGGGCCGAAGGCGCAGATCATGCAAGCGTTAGATTTGGGAGAGAGGTATGTTTGTAGTTTGATATTCATGGCTGGTGGTTTACTAGCTGGAGTTGTAATTTCCACTGAGCGATCAATCGGACAAAAAACGTGATACATGGCAGTGCCATTACGATGGAAATGACAGTAATCTTTAATCAGCGCTGTAAATGACAGAAATTTGTTTGTTGTAAAAAAATTCATTAGTTTCAATCGCACGGCGAGGTAAAGTACTTCAGGTAATGAGGTTCATTACCGTAGGAATGTTTGAAATGAACTATTTTTCAAAATGGGTTGTTTGAATCGGAGAATCACCTTTGAAGACGTCTCCTGAATAATTTCGACAGTGACGGTATTCGCATTATGTGCATTGCACAATACTCTAAGAATATATGACATCAAATATCAAATTTCTCTTAAGAAATCGCTCGATACAAAGCCAAAAAATGGAAATTTTGAGAGATTCTTGAACAGACCAATCATCAGCATTCAAATGGCTTATGGAGATTTATGATACGGGATGTAAGAAGAATGGTGTTCCTCGAGGACCACAAAAGTGCCTGTAAAGGCAAACCCCAGCACACAACCCCCTGAGAAGGACAACCCCGGAGCGACCCTGCCCTATAACTTTAGAAAGGCAATCGCCACCACGGTTTCAGCTCGCCACTTAAGTGATCAGTTTTTGGGTTTTGTGAGTTGTGTGGTTAACTGCTAACAAACTCCAAAAACAAACTCCTATACAGTTTTTTGTATTTTGATGTTTCGAAAAAACGAGATCTCAGGTACTTTCAGTGCCTCTCAGTACCTTCAGACTTAAGTCGATCGATCGATTGTTTTGTAGTTTGAGTAATTTCAATGAGACTTCAATTTGACGGATCCTTTCTATGCTTTTCCAGCTTTTTTTAAGTACTTATGACTGCTAATGCTGTACTATTGTTTTTACCTCTAAATTTTCTTCTGACTGTAATAAATTTTTTTTAGTCTTCTCCTAAACAGTTGCTGGTGGTAACTGCAATGGTACTTATATTAAGTTCCGGGCATCATCGTCTCACTCTTCATCTTCAACCAATTTAAATACTACTGTTTTCGGTATCTCGTATGGCTTTCGACAAGTGAGCATAAAAGAAGAATCACCCCTGAAGATGTGCCAACAGAGGAACGAAACGTCGGGAAATACGCAGGCAAAAATTTAAATCACGAGAAAAAAGGAGAAGGACAGGCAGCCGACAATATCGATCAGTGAGTTTGTCGATGAATTTCTACTCTGCAGTAGGTATAGTAAATTTAGTAAAAGTAAAAATGACTAATAAGGCAGCTGGCGGTATTGTCTCGGTCAACTCAAGCCATACTTCAAAAGAAAACTATTAGAAACATTGCTCCATAAACTTCTAAAGAACAAATGTAGAGAAATTGGGCTTTTGTATGATCCTGACTGTATCTACTTTTCTTAAGGCAGTGGCAGTTTCGTCGTTTTAATCTGTTCAGCGTTCTAAATTTAAATTTTCTTATAGATACGATAGCATAATTACACATACACTTATAGAAATATTTGTCAATGTGGCGTATCCACTAGTTTTTTTCATTTTAAATTACTCGATTAAAACGATATTGCTTGTGCGAATCGACTGTCTTGACGGCTTGTTTTTGCAAACTATCACCATGTTACAATAAAATATTCAATTCTTTAACCCACTCAATGTTATTGCGATCCTTCGTCAAATAGTAGAACCTCTAATATATGGCGAACGCACGCGATCTTCATAAAAAAATTTAGGATGTGACGTATCGGCTCGAAGGTACACACGAAGCAATAACTGTGTTTCGGGTACAGTACGTTCCTTACCGTCGGTGACATTTCCGCTAATGTAGGAAAAATCGCTCCACGATTATGGGTGAATAATTGATAACAACGATAAAGTAAGTGCTCAGGTCAGTAAATGGTTTAACGAAATGTAAACAAGCACATAAACGTTAAGTGACATAATAAACCGATGAAATGAAAAATGCCTCAGCTCTAAAAATACCCGAACCGCTCTAATTTCTGTGTTTGATCACTACAGGATCCTACACCCCAATCCAGTAGTCCCTCGTGTAATATCCTTTGTTGTACATTTGGGAGGATAAACTCCATACTTCCTCCATACTTAGGTTCAGAATTTTCTTAGAGACAAACGCACTTTTGTGAACGTGAAGTTAAGCAATACTTACCCAGCGATGCTGATCGACGGACCTTACCAACGACAAGAACCCCATTATCGTCACTACAGTCTTGTAGTGCACGTACACCAACTGTCCTGAATGGTTGAAGTATACCAGGATCAGGAGGTACAAGTTTATTATGAGGACAGCGACGTTGATACCGATGCATAGCAACGAAGCAATGCCAATCATGTCCTTGAACGTCATCCAAAGCTCGTGGTTCGTTTTCATTTGATCTTGGTAGTGTCTTATCGTACCCCTATTGCTTACGGTATCGTCCAACAGTTTCGAGCAGAAACGGTCAGTGAGGCACTCCATCAGATCTTGAACTATTCTAAAGATCTGCGTGCAGGCCAGCAGCAACGTGACCTGGCAATGGAAGAGAAAAAAGGACAACCCTCGCGGGAGCACGTTCCTGAAGTCTTGTACCATGCACGCCAACCCGCCTAGATGTACCAATGCCGCCACCACCAAAATCGTTGTTAGAGCCAAAGATGTCAAATATGATTTAGTACAAAAATTGAAATTACAACCAGCTCCGCTGCAGTTATCCGAGGCCACCTCTTCCATCAAGCCATTCCATTGGTTCAAAACGAAAATCCACGTTTTTCTGTTCGCCACCATTATGTAAAACACGCAGACGCCGCTCAGCTGTACCAGATCTTCCGAGACTGCGCAGAGGCATTCCACCTTAGAATCCTCCTTGCAGATGTACCAAGTGCTGTAGACGTTACAGCCGATGGAACTGACGGCTAAAAAGCACACTAAGTACATGGGGTACAACCGCCTGTCGCTTACACTCCGGTAACGAGCTGGAGTAGATTTTTCTCCAGAGCGATGCTTGCAGGTGGATTCTATGGAAAATATCGACAAAAAGGTACTCAATATAGGCCTGAGGGCGCAAACTAGGCAAAAGTCGATGCTTAGCTTAAGAAACATGGTGAACAAGGGAAGTTGTGTGTAACGCTGATTCGATTGATTTAGACATTAGTGGAATTTATTGGCTCATGGGTTATTCAATAGAACGTAGATTAATCAAACGTGGATGTAATTCATTACGTAGGATGAAGGTAATATAATTGGATCGGCTATACGAAGGGAGCTCGTTAATAGGAAACAACATTACACATGACCTAGACTAGTAATATAAAAAAAATGTATTATATGACTAAGCCAAAGTTATCAAGTATAAAAAATAAACATGATCGTGAGGTTTTGTTAATGGGAACGTGTTTTAAGGGTCACGTTTTAAGGACAACTTAATTAACCGTAATAGCGAGCGATTAGAGATGAATTACCTTATTAATAATTATTTCGTTGATATCTCAGTTCCTTTTGGTGGAACTGGTCGGTTGGTAAAACTCTGGCCACCAAGAAACTCAGATTGGAAAATTCCAATTAAAAAACGGTTTTTAAGATGGCCCAAGTTATATCCTACAAATTCAACCCTTCTTCCTTACCCAATAATTCCTGTCGATGTACGCGAAAATCGTGAAACAGATCGCGCAGCCCAGCAACGACCTACAGTGAAGCAGTAGTATCCAATCCAATGAGATATTATCCCACGGGAGCAGCATAAGATAACTGTTGATGATCTGCATGATCACCAAGCAGATGAGTCCAGGTATGAGTGCCTTTTCCACAGCCTTCCCGATCAACTCCCATGCGGTTCTGTTCTGCACCAGGGTCAGCACGAAACTTTCAACGTATTGACTAAATCTCGGATCCCTTCCATTTAGGCTGTTTTGCATGTCTTGAAAGAATTGTCTACAGACAGTAGTTATGAGTTCTTGACTGGTGCGTACCATGTTGTAAATCATTAGGTAGGTCGACATTTGAAGAACGGAGGAAATGAAAGATATTAGATTTTGTATGGTGTAGTTCTCTTTTCTGGTGCAAAAGTACATGAACAAGACGACCTGGAAGGTGATAGATAGGAAAATCAGGACCATAACCTTAACTGATCTCCTATAAGCTCGTTGACAGAAGGTAAAAAGGCTCTCGTTGAAGGTCTCTTCGAGAGCAGCAACTTCCAAGATACGGCACCACAAATTAACACCAATCAACCACGTTTTGTAGTGCATTGTCGAGTTGGTTATTAATACCAAAGCGCTGAACTGATAAACGACGCTTGAGACGTCATACAAGCATTCTGCTTTCGTCTGAGTTGTACATATGTGGTAAGCGATGTGGAGGTGCCAAGAAAAGCCACAAAATATTATGAAAGCTATCGAGCATGGTAACCAAATGCTTCGGTTTACGTCTACGACGAATCTAGTCTGGACCAGTTTGTTACCGGACTTGTGCTTGCAAATCCCATAAATTGGAAGTACTTTCTGCAGGACGAACAACGCCGGCCGTAAAATACACACGAGGCAAATATCCACCATGTCGCTCTTTGGGGTGACAAAAGTGTTTTAACCTGTAGGTGTGATGGGTTTCGTATGATATCGATTACTCATTATTTATGGTCCCCATCACCTTCGAGTAATAAACTAATTGTTTGGGTGTCGTTTGTGTACTTATTGTACGTAGATATTCTTGTGTACGTAATTATGAATTCATTTCATGAAATTACGATGGATTTTATTGAAAACATTGAAGTTATGTTTGACATCATCAAATTTCTTATTAGAAAAATGTGGCAGATTGCATGTGGCACAAAAACTTTATAAAGTTATGAACACCATGGCCTGTCATAAAGTATCAAAATTGGGTCAATGTCATATTTTCTTTATTGAAACTGTACAAGAGGGTTTATGGGAGTTTTCGTAAGAAGTTTAGTGAGTTTCAACACTTCTCACAAAATAATTTCGAAGTTACACGCTTTCATGTAAACCCTTATTTCTTCTATCACACCGTAAACCTTCAAAAATTCATAAGTTCATCAATACGACAGTACCTTTGTTGCAACGCTATAAGATGATGTATGGAAGTTTTCTTAGGAAGTTCAGTGAGTTTCAACCACTATCGTACAGACATTTCGAAATTACGACCCTCCATTTTCGACTCCATTTTACTTTCAAACCGTAAAAAATTCATAACTTCATCAGTGCTACTTTCATTTTGTTGAAACTCTACATGAAATCACGTGTAACCAAAATAAGCCATGCCACATTTTGCAATTTTTCTCAATGATCAACAACACGCTTTGCCTTAACTTCTATGATCATTCAAAAATCTCCAAATAAAGGGTAACTCGCTCTACTTCACAGCTACCGTATTCTAGACCCTAAATATGACGGCTGAATTTGCTCAAGAGAAATTTCACACGCTTACCCAAGAGCAGCGGTCGATGGTGAACGACGCGAAGCCCAGCAGAGCGATCAGCACCCCTGCTTCGAAAATAATCTCCACGATAGCGATCGCCGGCACTTCGTCCCAAGGCAGCCCCAGCATGTATACGTCGATGATGACTTCGGCGGAGGTGCAAGCGATGCAGATGATACCGGACGGCTCCAGCGACTTCTTGAACATCATCCAACCCTCGTTGTTCCATAAGAGCTGGTGAGTGAACTTCGATATAGTCAAAGGGAAACTTAGGCTCTTTTCGCTGAGATGGAGTCGTAACTTGAAGATGAGATCTTCTGAGATCATCGTCATCGTCTGCTGGCAGTTGACGGTCATGTTGCAGAGGACGAGATAGACGCAGACGTGCGTCGTGATCGAAAGGAAAGAACTGAACTTATAAACCGCGATCACCGTCACTGAGTTTAAAGAGAAGTACACAGCCGTCACAAACTTAGTGAAGTAGAACAAGTACGCCAAGACAGCCGTTATGGCCGACATGCTGTAAGCCTTGTTGGAATAAACTTCGAATTTACTCTTATCGGCGCTATCGAAGTAACCCTCCTCCAAAACTCTGCTCCAGTAGTTCACCTCTGCTATCCACACTTTGCAGTTGAACGTCGTGTTGAACGCGATCACCAAAGCGCTGACCATAGCGCAAGTTTCCGATATGCAGTACAGGCAGGACAATTTCCCGGCCGTTCTGCAGGAGTGCAAGGCGTAGTACACGTCCAGGACCAAACTGGAGAGGAAAGCCACTCCCAAGGAATACACTATCCAGAGCCTTTCGTTTTTTTGGGGAACGAGGCGGGACTTCACGTAACTGCTGTTGGTGTTGTGCTTGCACACACCGTCTATCGCGAGCAAGAACTGTAGAAAGCGAGTGGTCGGGAAGACGATGCAAGTCAGGCAAGCCGTTTTCTCTTCCCTTTTACGAGACATGTTTGTAACCCCTTGCTTTACCCTAAGTAAGTGACCGTAGGAAAAATTAAGGGCGTGCGTTATCGACGTAATTCCTGACGTGCGTGTAATTGGGTCGGAATAACACCAAAGTGCCGTTTCCGTTAATGACTTATGTGACGATAAGAAGCTGCGTAATTGAAGTTGCGTAAAGAAGGGCGATTGGCTTGTAATTTTACGTTTGCGATTCAATTTCATGATAGAAACGTTATCAGCAGGAATGGAAATTACTCTGCTACTGCTGGAGTAAGCTTTAAAACGGAAGATTCGTGCAGTAACTGTACTTAATAGATAATTTTGGTCTCCTATTTACTAGGTTATACTTATGATATAAATCCCAATACCTCTACACTTACATCAGAAAAATATTTCTCAATGTATAGAGTTCTGCGCTAAAATATTAAATCATATTCAAATCTGACCCGATCTGCAATGAATCATTAATGTATATGATAATAAATCGTTTTACTGCTTAGTTTATAACCGTAAATACGTAAGTAAAACTTAACGTTTATGTTACATAAACCCTGTAAGAGTGATTGCTTACGTGGTGGTGGTACTATGAAAATTTTTTCTGTACTTAAAGATTTAATATGTAAGATTCCGAATTTTTTTTAAACACTAGGAACGCTTACTACCTACGTTTAAATTTTTAGTATCTTGGTGATTGCTTTGTTTTTTAACTTTCAGTGCGTGCACTAGTACTAAAGGCTTATTTTAAAACGTTGATAAATTATTATTTTTCTAGATTTTCGTTCACTCACCCATGTGAATCCGTCGACGGCAAGATTAAAATACCCCAAAGAAACTATCTTAATGAGAGTTTCTATCTCGACCAGTATGATGGAAAACACAGGAGCGTTCTGCCATGGCAACATCAACATGTAAGAATTAACGATGATCTCAGCTATGATGGAAATCAAGCAGAAAACCGCCGCCGGCTCCATGCCTTTCCTGAAATTACTCCAGGCTTTATAATTCCTGGATAAGTGTCTCGAATATAATACTATCCAGGTTCCGTCCAGTCTTTCCATGCTTCGCTCGGATATAATCGTCATCATATACTGACACGTCATCAACAGGTTACTGTTGTAAATAAACAAGAGACACTGTGCGCCTGTGGAGATTGAAGTGACGATGGGTAAAGTAACGAATGTTTTCTCCGCTTTGGTGATTGAAGCAATCAGACTGGCGAACTTGGCAAGGTAGATCGACCACATCGCCCCTGCCGCCAGCATGGACCACCTATGAGACACCTCAGAGAACGTTTTGAACGTCTCCTTTGAGGGGTACTCGAAGTAAGCCTCCTCCAAGATCTTCGACCAGATGTTGACGCCTTTGATCCACACGCTGCGCCGAAGGAAAAGGTTACAAATCATGGCGATCGAAGACAACTCCGCCAAAGTCTCGGATAAGGTGTACATGCACTGCGTTTTGTTCCTTTCGCGGCAAACCTGCCTGGTCAAGTGGACGTTCCACGAAAACCCCAGTAGTAGCAAACATGTAATGAAGTAGAGCGCCCACAGGTCGCACCCTACGACGGGGACGTAGCGGGATTTGACGTATTCGTTGTTTTCGGTCGGTTTATGCTTACAGACGCCTCTTATCAGTCGGTTTATTAAGTGAAGCGTCGGGTTCAGGATGCAAATCAAGCAGCAGTGTTGAGTCATTTCGACTCTGAGTCGCTTGAGTTATTCCCATGGGCTTTCGGTTTTATATAAGCACAGGAAATGAGGGTAACGAGGAATCATTTTCGGCGAGCCATTAACCCATTAGTTCGTAATGGAAGTCATAATGGACGCATGTATTTTCGTTGTTTATGTTATGGTAAAACAACAAGAGCGCATTTGTCGTATTAGGAGTTTTTTGATTGCCCTGTTAGTAGCAATAATTCAAAAATGTGCAATGAGAACTAAGGGAATGGCACACGAAACTCCCACCAGACCTCAAACATCCTAACGTGCAAGGGGTACTAAGGGAATGACGCGCAGAGTATCCACCCAGCTTTAGTATAAGCAAAACACCAGCACCGAGCGTGCAGTGGTGTCAAGGGAATAATACTGATAATCCAAGATGTGGAGTGGGTACTAAGGGAATGACGCGCAGAGTACCCACTCAGCTTTAGTAGACGCAACACACCAGCACCGAGCGTGCAGTGGTGTCAAGGGAATAATAGTGACAACCCAAGATCTGCAGTGAGTACTAAGAGAATGACGCGCAAAGTACCTCGTCTTGAAATAAAAAGCAGCGCTGCAACAGTGCCTAACTTACGTTTGAATATATCAAATAGAGAAAACTACAATTATTCCCGGCCTTTAACATTAATGGTTTAACACCAGTTAAATTGTTAAGTTAATTAATCAACAGAAGTAGTAGAAAACACAGGAGAGCCTCATTTAAGGCCGTGAGTTTCTCTTTTACGCCATTTCGTGCGAGAAGAAGCCATCTTGAGTCGTGTTTACTATAAAGAATTTTAATTTCAAGGAACAAAGTTTCGATGTAACATTACATTATTTTTAAAGATCATGTAAACATTATCAACGGAAAAACCACGAAAATCGATCTGTTCCAGCCACTTTGGTAGAAAAATTTAACAACCTCGCAATAAATTATTTACACGCCTATAGAAAAGGAAACGCACAGTGTCGTCAAATAAGATTTTTGCACAAATTTCCAATAGTTTCCTTAACAATTAATCTCGGCACTAACGACTGATTGCGGAGATTTATTAGCGACCTTAAGACATCGCTTGAAAATTCTTCCAGAAAAATATTCTTAACAACTTTCGCTAATGTCAGTATCAACGAGAAACGCGCCGTCAAAATTATTTATTCGTTTACCACATGCCGTTGTTTATTATTATTAACGGGACAAGAAACGCCGGTAATTACCGGTCCAAATAATGGCAGCGATATTTGAAAGTAAAATTTCTCGAAGTCCCATACTGAACGTGAAAATATCGAGCTATTATACTACACGTGTTAATTTTTAATCACAAGAGGAAATATTATACACCTTGAATCATTTACGATTACGGTCAGGAAACGGTATTTAAATAATTGCGCGAATTAAGTGGTTCGTTTCCATAAAACGTGTTAAAAGGTAAAATAATCATTAAGAAATTGTAGAAAGTATGCGTAAAGAAATTGTTCTAATGTAATAAACAATAGAAATGTAATAACCGGAAAACGCGAACTTTCTTATTGTATCAAAATTATTTCGCTTCATATATTGCAATAAATTATGGAATATTGTTGAAGTTGCGGCCAGAAAATTTAATGACATTTCTTGAAATTGGTTTTTCTGCGATCATCTCAGATCAATTCGATAATGTGTTACGTACTTTGCTTTTTTGGTGGATGTAAGTACGCCATCTCTTTGAAAAGACACTCAGAGACTCACAAAACAAGTAATCTTATGCACAAGAATCTAGAGGAATGTTTCAAAAGCATAGAAATCATTACTAGGAATTTTACTCATGGGTGATTCAAAAATTGTTTTGTTATTTATGATTTAATTGATGAAAAATGTATGAACCCCATTAAATTTTAGAGTAAAAGTTTGATGAACTCGTTTTCCCTAGAAACAAATTTAGTAAAATAGTTTTAGGCATGATTTTTGAACCTCTCCATACATCCACTTGATATTTATTTTGTCTAACTCTTTTCTAGATTGGTATGGATTATTTCCGAAGACATTCTAGACGTTCTACCTACTGCTTGATTTGTAAAACTTCTGCAGCTCAAAATAACGCAGAGACGAAGAAATTATTGCATTTTTGATGGTTCTAAGAGGTGCTGGAAAAAATATATTTGCTCCAAAAAATTTGGTAACCTGCTATTCCTACACCATTTCTTAGCCTGGCAAGAACTGTATAAATCCAGAAAAAATGTAGAATGATGTTTTGAATCATTTTGAGTAACTCAGGAAAGTCCAAAAAATTTTGATGCTTGAAAACGATTTCTTCTATTAAGAAACCCATTGTATTTCTTCAGGAAATACCAACTTCAGCAAATTTTCTAGAGAATTCAGGAAGATTTTGGAAAAGCTTGCACCGTACATATTGTACTGTATTTGTATCTAAACAAAAGACTAATTTGAGGCAATTTAGACGATTTAATTCTAAAAGCACAAACGTTAATGTTCCATATGTCCCCTTAAAAAATATTTATCTTCATCTTTAAAAAAATCCTAATAACCTAGGGTAAATTTCTCAAATCCACTCACTTCATCCCTTAGCAACCCTCACCCCTTTTGCTGAAATTTCCAAAATCCAAGAAATAGCTGGTATAGAAATGATTCCGGCAGATTATTCGATTGCTAACTAACTGCTGTCGAATGGTTCAGCCCAAATTGATCAAAACCACCCCATAACCCCCCAGCAATCATCTCCAAGGGTTGAAACTTATAAAATCCATGAAATAGCTCGTATCGACATGATACAGGCGCTATATTTTAATGCTAGTTAAAGATTTCTTAAAACTACTCTCAAAATCCTCCAGTGAGCGTTAGGGACGGTTCGCTAGGGGTGGATGCAAGAAGTTTGGCCTGTACCATTCGACAGCAATAAAATACACTGCTTGTATCATGTCGATACGAGCTATTTGATGGAGACTTCAGCCTGAGGGGAGTTTCGCTAGGGGTTGAAGGGGGTGGATTTGAAAAATATGACCTGTACCATTCGACAGAAATTAATTACGCTCAAACCATCGTTCGTTGCTTAAGTAAGTCATCATGTATCCTTCCAGCATCATTGTGATACAAAAATACAGAAGAAATTTTTGAAGGAATTGCAGAAGCTTCATACGCATTTCTAAAGCATACTCCTACGCTCTCCATAGAGGAAATCCTCGGTCTTCTCCCGCGCGTGTTTCTTCCTTCCTCATTTTCCGTTTCCACTCCACTAAAAAATCGTCGGCATACGTATGCGTGTAGTGTGTATATATTCGAAAACGTCGCCATGCCACCGGTTAGTCTCTCCGTAGAATTCTCGCGAATTTCGCCGATTATGCCCCTTTCTCCGCCACATAAATAATGGAAGTGATCAGAGTAAGTGAAACTTCGCTTTAATTTACCGGTGATTTCATTTCTTTTTCGGTGACGACGACGGACATCTGTCGAGGGGTACGGTGAACGCGGAATAAATTAGAAATCGTCACGTTTGTTCCTCGAAATAACCCTCAAGCATACAGTTCAATAATCCAAATCAATAATTTCAGATGTTACTGTTGTCGATGTGTTTATTCCTGGACGCCGAGGCTTCGCCTTTGCCGGGCCATCATCATCGGTAAGCAAAATCAATCAACCATCGACTCACTTCGTCCCTTCTTCACCCCCTAATTTCTTCAAGTGTGCACCACCGGATCCACGTTCCACAGAAGATCAAGACGGTCTACCGGACGAAGATCATAAAAGTGCCCGAACACCACCACTACTTCCACGAGAAGGAGAAGATCATCCAGATCGAGAAGACCGAAAAGAAGAAGAAGGACCCCATTTACCCCCCGCTGGACGATCACGAGGAATGGGAGGACCACCATTACTCGGAGAGCAAGCACAACATCCTGAAGAAGCACGCGCCGAACCACCGGACCGCGGAGGAGGAAGAGGAGGAGGAAGTGGAGGAAAAAACGGGAGACGAGGACCCTCCGAGGAACAAGGTGACTAAATTTGTAACCAGGCCGACAGGCAGGAGTAAGGTTCGAAGGAGTTTCCCGACTAGGAGGAGTAAGGGTAGGAGATACAGGCACTGAAAGGGCAAATAGTTCAGCCTAAAGTTTTTCGATCTCTATTGGCAATTAAAAAGTCTTGTTATTTATTGTGTGGAATGAAAAGTAAATTCTATATTTCGTTGAGACTATGGTACAAACTATGAAGCTAGTACTAACGTTATTAAGATTGTAATTGTTATTTTTACTCGTTACTGTTACTTTTTATTATTTCCCCTGTTGTTATCGTTGTTTATGTTTAGGGGCTGAATATTTGCATACAACATTTATTGCATTTCTCTTCTTTGTAAACCGAATAGATACTTCAACACAATATAAAACTATTATTTAATGAGAAAGGTTGCTTAGCTATGGTTATGAAGTTAATTAGTTAATTGTCTTACCAATTGAATTGTTGACGGTCTTTTAAGCTTGTCGCCAGAAGCATGGCGCCAATTACAAAAATTCGAAACGACTGGTTTGATGAATAAGCACAGGGTCGCATTAAGAATGCTTGTCAGACTGTAATTTTAAATATCTTTAACTGCACTGAGATTGAAAAATTTTGCTTCAAAAAATGCTTACTGCAATTTTATTATTCTTGTAATTTATACGACCCACTAGCACCATTCTTCCCCTTCAAAATGAGCCTTTAACTGTTGCTGTACGACGTTTCATTCAAAAATTGTGGCCAGTTTAAAATTATACTTCCGCCATATTTGGTTCGTCGTCGACGAGGCCATATGCCATCTTGAATTTAGAAAATCTGACGTAAGATTGGTGATCGGTGACTTAAAAACTGGCGTGTAGCAAATTTTGCCCGAATCGGGTGATTTTTGACGCACTCGTCGGCCATCTTGGATCCATCATCTAGAATTTTTGAAATTTGGCCTCAGATTCGTGATCAGCGACCAAAGACCCCCTTAATACAATAATTAATTAGAAATAAATACCCCAATGCAAGCTATTGTCATTATTCCACCATAAAATCTCTAAGAAGTGAACTTCTATTATAATAATGTTTAAATCATAGGTAAAACTACAGAAACATTTTATTTTTTCGAAATATATCGAGTTTAATATGGAAATATAGGGAAAGAAACTACGATTGAAAATATATTCACCTCAAACAAAATCGTATGTAGCACATATTTACGTGTTATTGGATTAAATCAATTTTATGTCAAATTTTTACCTGTCTCTACCTGCGAAGGGATGGGCTGGTGTAACACAAGTGCATTTCTATCCTGAGCTTATTTTTCGATCAGAAATAAGGGAATTATAGTGTATTATTGAAAATTAAAACAATTAGGCATGATAGAATTGATTTTTTTTTCTTGTAAACTGAGCAAAATATGTGGTTGTCATCAATCATGTTGAAAATGAATAACAGAAGAACTAAATGCTAATTTCTCTTCATATCACAAATGATTTCATTGGATACAAGTTAAAACGAAGTGCACATTTAGGCTTTAATCATTACAAGATTTTAATGGCCTTTTGATGATAACTTTAACAAGACGGACTCGACCATTAGTAATAACAGCCTGTCCACACCGACCCTTAATACTATTTTTAGACGCCGGCTGACACAACAATAAGAAGAAGGTATGTGGCATAATACATGCCTGCTTACAGAGAGATTTGTATTTTTATCTTGTATATAACGACAACTTTATTCCCTATAACATGACACAACCAAAAATGTTGATCCCTTAAGCAATATTTACCCCTATTTTCCCCCTTAAAAAGGGGAAAATTCCCCCCGAATTCCCTACCATTGCAGCACTACAAGCAATAAGTAAACCATAACTTCGGTCCCTTCTTCGTATGCAACCCACAATACACCGATCGTTACCTATCGCCTAATTACGAGGTCTCGTTTCCTGTGATAAGCCCATCGACCAGAGCCGGCTCCGAACTTCGCCACCTCACACCTAACCGCATAGAAAAATCCCCGAGTCCGCACCTGCGGCCACTATTTATAGATTCACGTTAATGGATAATTGATACAGCGCACCTTATGTTTACGTCACGGAACAGCTGAGAGAGTATACGAGGCGTACGGTCTGTCTGTCGAGTTATCATCGGACATTTGTGCGGTGCGAACGATAACGGCGCGTCTGTGTTTAACGTTATTGGTAAGTTTAACGTGCTTAAGTAGGTTTCTTTGATTACCTTGAACGTTTAGGGGATGTTTCGGTGGGTTGCGTGATTTTCGTTTCGTGCCGTTTTCGCGAGAAGCTCGTGAAAATTTCGTGGAAGTTGCGGAACACGTGGTGAGATCTCGAGAAACGAATGGCGTGGGATGGTGGCTCAGCGGCCGCGATGGAACGTTTCAATTTTCCTTGGAGGAGAATTTTCGAGAAATTTGTATTTATACACGTGGTAATCGATATCGCACGTAATACAAGTGTATTTAAAACTAGAAAAAAATTACCAAAATTATATTTGAAAGCCTTACAAAAGCCGGTAATTGTATCACTAATCCAATTTGGGGTAGCTATATCAAGTTCGGTTTTGGGAATGTTGCGATTATAATTAGGATTTCATCAAAAAAAAAATGTGTGTATATTACTGTCATTTAATTAATACCTACTTTTTAACTCCTAGTTCAATTTTGTAATTACATTTCCACAACAAACGTACAATTATAATTACTTTTACTAAAAACATTACGTAGATATTATCACTTCATGGTCGTCCAAACGTCATGGGTCCTACCTTCTCTTTTATATATAACTGTGATAGGTGACTTGCCATTATGTAAAAATATTCGAATAAATTTGGTATTTTACAGTAATGTACAATTTTACCCATAATTGCTATTAGTACGTATGTTCTGTACTGGTAATACTTTATAATTTGCCGGCCATTCCTTTTTTTAAGAAATTAGACATCTATATAACCTCAAATCATTTCCAATAATTTTAATGAAAAATCAAGATGAAATGCATTTTTCTGTATTAGTGAAATATTAATTTCTTTCTACTTTCTCTTATGCTGTACTAAGTATTTATATTATGAGAAAGTTTGTATTGGTAATTGGGTCGATCTTCGAAATTTGCATATTGACGTTTCTGAACGTCTTGAGGCCCATAGAGTCCGTAAAAATCTTTTTGGAAAAATGTCTGAAATTGTAAACACTGAAACGCTAAGATTCAAGCTTAAAACCCCTGAAAACTGGAATTCATGGCATTTGTTAAGGGCAAAGACAAAAAGCACTTTACCCTTATAATATTTGAATTATTTCAAAAGCTGCTACAACTATTGTTTTAACTAATTAATCCATGTGAATTTTCAGTTTCCTGAATTTTCTCTTCTTCTGAAAAATCTCGTATCCGAACTAATACTTAAAATCGCTATAATCTATGTTTAAACTGTTTGTTTCTGAAGCCGCGTTAAAGGGCACTTTTCTCTTGAGATTTTCAGTTTTTCAGAATTTTCTCCAGAATAGCCGTACTTATTCTTACTAAACCTCGTATTTGAACTGCCCATCATTTCTGTTTAAACTATTTCCTTCTGAAGGCGCGTTAAAGGGCGCTTTTCTCGTAAGAACTTTCAGATTATCTGAATTTTCTTCAAAATGGCTGATGTGACTTATCATCCTAATTTGACTGAGCAATTTAATACCTAGAACTTTTAGGGGCAATATTTTTTTCTAAAACCGCCTTAGAGGGCATTTTCCTTTCGAGAAATTTTAATTTCCCGCAATTTTCTCCAAAACAGCTTTAGTGAATAGTAATATCTTCAAGGTAAACAGTTTCATTAAAGGTAGAAGAGTCTGACAACATCAGAAGCTTTCGTTTCCTAAAGTTAGAAGAGTTTTCCTAACTACAAGCAACTATTTTGTGATCCATTAGTTAAAGTTAAGTAAGACTATCATACCATTCATTCTCAATCTGAACTGAACATGGGAATGACCCCATTTGGGAGGACGCCATATGCCAGTCAAAATATAATACCACAGACGATAAAACAATTCAGGCCTTATCGTGACTGCTCGTAGTATCTTTTTACTGCTGAAGCGAATAAGATAAGGGAATGCCGACGTCGACAGCTGATACCGTAGATACCATATTCCCCGAAAAAAATTGTAACATTAAATAGAGAAAGATCATGTTTATGGTAGAATCGAAATACTAAATTTATTTGGAAATTTTCTGGCATGGCGTACTCTGCTATCACCTATTCCATTAACGACTTAATTGCGTTCGTTTCAGTACAAACTTTTCCATATTAAATTCTACACGTTTAAAAGTAACACGATCACCACGTATACACAATGTAAGAGCCATCATTACGCTTAAAAACAGATTTGTGGTTTCACGAAATGCCAGCACAATTCCCTTTTAATTCGTTCTAAAAATAAAACAGACGGCGGAGGAAAAAATTCTGTTATTGCGGCTGTAAATTAGTATCACCTTTTAATAATGAAATTAGCGCTTATCTCATGTAGCATATGGAAATATTCCCGGTTATCACGCGAATGTGCCTAGAAAGTAATGTTAATATTTTTGATAGATTTCTATTTCTATGCTTTTAAACCTAGTCTACTCTCATATTCGTATCTAAATGTCGTATATCCATTTAGTACCGCAAACAACTTAATGGAAGGTTAATCGCGTATGTGTGTGCAATTGATGTTTGTTAAGAGCCTCTTCGATTGGATTAATAATTGCTTATTTTATAAACACGAGCATTGAATGAGGAGACCCGTAGTATTAAATTAGATCCATCAGGAGATGGAATTTTTGTCACAGGACAGGCCTGGATTTGTGGTGAAAATTCCTCGAGTTGAGCCATGCTAGCTCATGCCATGCATTAGTAGCTATAATGTTTGCTGAGGATTTTTGGTTTTTCCAAAATTCACATCTCAGAAATTACAATTTTTCTTGATGTATTTTATCAGTCACCCTCTAGAGTATTTTGGAAAATGTGCATTGTTGGAGTTGCTTAATTGGAAGTCAAATAGTTAAGAGAAAAGTGGGGGAAAAATGGTAGAGAAGAAAAGTAAAAGCAGAAGTACAGAAGAGTCCATCATATCGCTATGATATCTCACATTCTGCCTTATATACTCTTTAGAAAATCTCGAGTAAAGTGCCCTTTAGGATGATTTTAGAAAAAAAAATTTAGTTAAGTTCAGCTGCTAAGGTTGAAATAAATCGTTCGAGCCGTTTTGGAGCAAATTCGGAAAATCGACCCTACTACAATACTTTCTCATCACGTGAGTACCTCGTATGAGGTACTTCAGTGGTGGAGGCTTCTGCCTATCGTACTGGCATGGACACCGCTCCCTCATTGGTCTAATTTAGGCACCTTAACCCCATTTTCCAAAAAATTATCACGGCTCTCATTGAAAATTCATACAGAAAAATTATTGTTTAATTCCCATCCACTTCGATAGTTAAAATATTAAAATCACCACGGCTGTTTATATTTTTCAGTCTCATTTATCACTGTACTGTCGCAGTTTATCACAGCTGCAATACACATGCGCAAACCGGGTGTTATGAGATGAGAAAAAATCTATTCAGGACTTGGTACAATTCCAGGAGGTTAAGCTTAGGAATCTTGTAATTATTCCAGAAAATATCGCTTAGTTGCGTTATGGGCGAGAATCGATCGAGAGTGATCTTGATTCTAAAAGTAGAAAGTAGAGCTCTTTAATTAGAAACATATTTCTGGAATTATTAGATTTTTATTTTTTGAATTACTACTAGAATCCTCATATATCAGATATCATAGTTATCCACGTTATAAAAATCTCGCTGTTATCTATTCTATGAGTTTTGTCTCTATTGATTAATTGCGATCTTCGAAATTTCGAGGGGAATCTCCTGATAACTTAAGTAGGAGTCGCTTCTTTATAATTATTTTTCACTCCTCCTCTTTACTACTTCACTCGCCCAAAGTTTAAAACCCAGTCTTTCTTACTTCCCCCTTTCTTCCCCTCTTTTCTAACCCTTTCCAACCAAATTCGAAAAGCCCAACTATTGCCAACTTTATTCTGGTGATTTTTGCACTTAACCAATGAGAGCTATTTATAAGTCGGCCATTTTCTGCCATTCCAAGGTCACGTATCTCCTTATTTACAATATATCTTGTAGTATAATCTTCATTGGTCATTTGCAGCCATACCTCTCATCCTTCTGATTTCAAATTTGGTGGAATGATGGATCTTGTATCGATCTATCCGTGATTCAAATTTGGTTTAAATTGATCGAGTAGATCGGTAGTTATCACGGGTTAATTCAAGAGCCTTTTTAATTTCGCACGAACCGAAAAACCGCCCACTATACCATTCCTTCTTTATGTATCCCCAGGTCTCCAGCCATCAACAAATCTTGATGCCAGCCCGGAATGAGATACACTTCGCTTTCACCAAGTCCAATTCTAAACTAAGGCTAAGTAAAGCACCGAGCCGCCATGGCGGTCTATCGCGAGACGACGGCCCCTCTGGCCTCAATCGAGGAGGTCGCCCCGAGCATGGAGTCCCTGACGCCTAAGAGGAACCACCTCCATCCGAACCACGCGTTCCAGACGAGGGAATCGATCATCTCCTCGGAGGTGAGCCTCTACATCGAGAAGAAGAAACCGAAGATCCCCGACAGCGGCTGGGGCTGGTTGGTGGTGCTCGCGTGTTTCCTCATCAACATGATATCGGACGGTGTCGGCTACACCTTCGGCCTGCTGTACATCGAGTTCCTCGACGAGTTCAAGGCGTCCAAGTCGGCGACTTCCTGGGTCGGGAGCCTCTTCGTCGCCATACCCTTGATCACGGGTAAGCATAGCTTAAATTGATAACCATGTACTTGTAAGCCCAACAGTGGCAACGGCGGTGAGGGCCCTAAGGGATGAAAAGGATCAAGCAGTGGTCTTCGGTCACTATTTTGCAGCCTCCAGCACTAACTAGTTAAATGGGAAGGTAGTGTTGGACGATGGGGAGAATCTTGTAGGTTTCCCAGAAGAAATGGAAAATCCATCAAAAACACAAGTGTTCCAAAGTATCCTCCTTAATTGTAGTTCGCAGAACTAATAAGAAATGTCTGCGTTGAAAATACTAAGAAGTGTACATCGTAAACGAAGCTAATTGCTGATACGGGACTATTTTAATGCCCGTGGTCTAACGACCTTACTCTTCATCGGATTACATCCAAATTTTTCAAATTAATTGGTTTCTATTAGAACTACAGGCCGTCCACATTTGAGTGAGTTATACCAAATGCATTGAGAGTTAGAGGATTTGCCTTCGAATAATTATTTTTACAATAATTATATTGTACTTGGAAAACAATAATTCAAATCCTCATTGTGCTCGTCCTTATCGAATTCTGCGCAGATAACCAACAATCACGAGTGCATTAATCCCATTTTTCAACCAAAACCAACAATTACGTAATTCATTATAACATTGTCTCTTATCAATCAAACTCACTTCGCGATAAAGCTAATTATCATACGGAAACTCTTTATCTGAAGCGAACAAGATTTTTATAATTTTTGTTTCGTCCTACGACATCTATATAGGGGAATATAATTCATCAGCTTTTAATGTTGACAGTAACAAGCACTTTACCGTTAGAAAACTCGCTTGAAATTTCTTTTTACCTTGACTGACTTAAAATATATGTATGTATTCGTACAGTTCATAAAAGTTCTTTACTCAAGTTGATTACTGCATAGTTAACACTAGAGAAGAAGAAGTAACGCCATGTTGCATTTTTCACTAGTTAAACAAGTGAGAACGTAAAAACCTAATGTCGCTAGTTAACCTTATTATAAATTACTCCCAAATGACGTAAAATGCTTTCCATTGAATCGATACAAAATTGTATTAATAGATTAAAGTATTTATATCCAGCCTGATTTTTGTTTGAAATATGCTTTTAACGTTTGGGGTCGTGCATGTCGTCTCATAAAGTATTTTTACTGTCCTCAAAGCAATTAATATGAAATATTAATTCCTCGAGGAAAACAAAAATATTTACACCTCCCTATGCCTTGTTTAGCAGTTTTTAATTAACTCTCCATTCTTTTCCAGGGCCGATAGGGAGCGTCCTCGTCGACCGGTATGGCTGCCGATACATGACCATCATTGGAGGCATCATCTGCACCATTGGGCTTCTCTCCAGCTCCTTCGTCAATTCCATAGGTATCGTTATTTATTACCAAAATGTTTTTAGTTGTAAGTAGGCAGGGAAAAAAGGATCGTGAACACCTGAGTACAATTGGTCTTAACCTCCTACCAACGAAGTTTTGGAACCACTTTTTCCACACAAGTTGAACCACCATAAAGATCTATAGAGGGTAGGGGACTCTAATGGCAATTGGTACCACAAAATCTATACAACCATTTCTCCGTCCTTACACTCTGTAACCCTCTGCACCTTCTACAGTTTCTCCCACTTCCAGGTCTCCTCTACTTAACCTTCGGGGTGATCGGCGGGCTTGGGCTCTGCTTGTGCTTCGTGACGGCGGTCGTCTCCATCGCCTTCTGGTTCGATAACAGGAGGACGCTCGCCATGAGCCTGGCGGCGAGCGGTACCGGCTTCGGTACTGCCGTCTATTCCCCCTTGGCGACTTGGTTCCTGTCCGAGTACGGCTGGAGGGGCACCTTGATGATCACCGCTGGTCTGTTCGCCAATATCTGCGTCTGCGGGGCGCTTATGAGGGATCCGGATTGGATCATAGAGGAGGAGTAAGTACGCAAGATGTGAGAAGAACTTGGTAGCTCCAATTGAATCTCCCACTTTTGATTTCCTGGTGTCAACTCTACGTTTTTTAGGGAGAAAGAAGAGGAGGAGCGTTTGAAGAGGAGGAAAGAATCAAGCGTCGGTGGTCATTCCTTCTGCATAGAAGACATAAAGAAAATTTTGGAGAGAGGTGGCGACACTCATTACTTTTTGGAGGAGATCGATACTGCCCTAGATTTATCCGAGTCGAAGAGAATAACGTCATCTGTGGACTTACCGACGTACCTTAAACATAACGAAATGGTAAGAAGGGAGAAATTTTTGGCTGCATAAAATACATCCCTATAGGACATACTCGCAAAAACTATATGTAGTAATAATAGTAAATTATTCATGGTTTCATTGAAATCAATGGTTTTATAGATAGTCATTTGCATAAAGAATGTAATCATAGGTGAAACATATATTGATTGCCTCAATGTCAATATTGCATTCCTTTGGGAGCTCGATTTTTCCTTCTACTGAATGAATCTGAGGAAAATGAGCAAATATTCAATATTTTCCTCCACCTTCGCACTGAGATTTAAGAATTTTCTGAGGCAATCATCTTAATGATAAAGTTGACAGGCGATGCCTGTAATTTGAGAACTCAACACTGGATTTGTGTCAAGAAAATTCTTAAATTTCAGTACGGAAGAGGTGAAAAATGTTGAATAGTCGCGTTCATATGGACACTTAGGGGATTATATCTCCCACAAGGGAATTTCGGAAATTTCAGCCCTTAAGCGTCTCGCTTCCCCGAAGGGGGGTTTATTGAGCGACCGATATGGTTCCCAGAAGGATAGAATTGTTAACTGCAGGCAGGTAGAAAAGTTTAAAGCAATAAAATAGCCCCTTAAAAGATTTAATAGAAATATAAAGGAAACATCCTTAAAGCAGAATCGAGGGAACTGAGGTTGTAAAATACGGAAGACACAAAAGAAAATAGAATCAACATAGAATAAAGTTTGTTTTCGTGCGTTACAGAGAAGTACTCCACAAATTTTCCAAGGTCCAGGACAAACCTCTATAAACTATTTTTCATCACATTGATTCCCTGGAGTAACCAAATTTCTATGATGCCTCGTCTGTCAAATCCCATCGGAATTTCCGCCTTAAATCCCGTTCCCTCTTTCCAGGTGCCACTTGAGGTCCTGCAGAACCTCACGGAGAACAAAACCATATACAAGATCATCCTGCAGAACTACCCGAACCTACTATCCTGCAGGAGCATCTCGGACAGAGGCCTGAACATGATCGCACCGGACGCCGTGAACACGGCTACCAGAATCCCCGTCAAACTCTCCATGAAAGTGAAGAAAGCCGAGGAATCTGCGAACGAGAACTGCGTCGTCGATATGCCCGACGGTAAAGCCAACAGCGAAAAGTCGAACCTGATGAATCACGTCCCGTTCAGTCGAAACGTCGGGCCGAGGATGAGGAACTTGCCGCAGCCGCAGTCGTACCTGAAGAACATTCGTTTCAGGAAGAACTCCATAGGGTACAGGGGCGCGATGCTGAACATACACAAGTACAAGCTGAAAGCGTCGAGCTGCCCTAACATCTACAAGAACTCGATGATCACGCTAGGAAGCGGCGAAGACGAGGTAAGTAACGAAGGTTTGTTTCGAGGCCCCTAACGAAATAAAACGGGTCGTGTTCCAGAGTTGGTACGGCGAGCTGAAGAGCATCCTGAAAGATTTGACGAATTTCTCGCTTTTCCTCGAATTGCATTTCTTCCTCCTGTCGCTGTCCACGGTGATCCTATGCATATGGTTCATAGTGCCTTACTTCTACCTCGCGGACCACATGAACCAATGTGGCTATACCGAACCCGAGGCGTCGCAGGTTCTCTCCATCATCGGTATTACCAACACCCTTGGAATGGTAAGAGATAGCAAAGGTCCCATTAGCTAGGGCAGGAATTTTTATGTCACTAATGCAAATGCCCAAAAGTACCATAATTACAGTGACATACTGAAATAAAGACAGTTGGTGATACCAAAAAGACCAAGGGTATCACCGCAGACTTTGTCGCCAACACAATTTCCAAATATGTCCTCTTTAGGTGCTGCTGGGTTGGATCGGCGACAAATTCAACGTGGGGAAGTTCATAGCGATCTGCCTGGTGCTCTGCGGCATCTCCGTCGGCGCCATAATCTTCTTCAGCTACAACTACACTCTGCTGGTGATAAGCGGCGGTTTCTTCGGTTTCTTCTTCGCCAGCTGCCTTTCCCTCACCCCGTCACTATTAGCAGAGCTGGTCTGCTTGGACGACTTCACCATGGCCTACGGCCTGCTGCTGCTTTGCGAGGGGATCGGGAATCTGACTGGACCACCACTGGCAGGTAAGGTGGAGGATTCGTGATCGAGCGTCGATCAAAGTGATTTTATTTCCAGCCGTTTTCTTCGATCTAACTGATTCCTGGGCGCAGTCCTTTTACCTGTCGGCGTTCTGGATAGTGATCTCCGGGGTGTTGGTTGGGGTCATTCCGTATACGAAAAATAGGAAGATATACGGTTCAGGGAAGCTGTCTATAGAAAAAGACGACTGCGATGACGAGGATGATTGATTACTCTGTTTTAGTTTGCGTGAGACACTATGATTGATTTGAATACTGGAGATGATTAACGTTTATGTAATTGAGAACGTGTTCCTTCCATTGATGGAATATTTCGCAGTATTATAAACTTGAGTGTAATTTATTTTTTGAATGTTTGTATCCGAAGTTAAATGGTGAAAAGCACGATGCGTTTTATTGGATACGACGTGCAAAAATCCCCGAAACTTTCCAGAAATTAACAGTTTAAGAGCATTTAGAACATATCAACGCTATCTGGGTGAATGACACGAAAGGAAGCGCCTCGGTTTCCTATTCGGTTAAAATTTTTCTAACCAGCGATAATGGTAATAACGACGAGTAGACTCGTATTTAACGGACCGTTTCCTCGTTTCACAGAAACTGGTAAGACGTGTATATTTCCAGGGAATTCTTCCACACATGCATACACAATAATGAAAGTGAAATTGTGCACATACGCTCGTTTCGAAATTGATCTGATTAAAGAAATTAACACGAAAAATAAAGAAACAGCTTCAACGCTCGTGTTGGTAATTGGAACAGGAAGTGCAAGAGATAGAAAATTTTTGAATTGGCGTATTGTAAAGTTTGATGGGGTTAAACGATAAGCATGAATTATATTTAGAAGAATGCTGCTGTATGGAACAACGCCGTTACCTTTGGGCGGCACAAGAAAATTGAATTTCCTGCCTGAAGATGCGCTTTTCCAGTAAAATATCCAAATTGGAAGCATGGAGAATTTTTGATTTCTGAAAAATGTCCCTACTTAATCCCATAATCTCCTTCTCCCCATTACTATAGTCCATCCGTACATGGCTCCACAACACTAGGTGAGCCTTGTTCCTGTGAGATAGCTTGAAGGTCCTTAAGGAAATTCGAAGTTTTGGTCGATCTGATTCCTGTTTGATACTTGATATACCGTTTTTATGAGGGAACATTGTTAACTTTCCCTCATTCCATTGGTGTCGCAAGAAAAATACAGCGGTGCCTTCCGAACTGTAGTTCTCCTCTTCCTACTTTGGCGTTACAATCCTCTAATACCATCAGCATGTCTCCTTTGGCAGTTCACATAATGCTTGTTCTAGTGTTTCACAGAAACTGTCTTTGGTACCTTCCTCGGCTTGTACTGCTACTAGCTATACCATTTTCCACATAATCACCACGGTTTAAAGGAGGTTATCATTTCTTTCATTGGTATCTTCTTACCCACTACATAGTACTATAACAGTTTTCCAAGACAGCCATTTGGGCTGTACCTGGTTTGCACCAGCTCAAAACGTTCCAAGTACATTTGAACTCACATTCCATTGCTGTTTTGGATTCATTTCCGAGGCTTCTCTCACCAACCACAGCGATAGCATTTGGCACTTTTCTGGGTAATTTTTCTTCAACGTTTCAAATACCTGCACGTCAAGACTCCAGTCCCCGGGAATCCCCTCTCCTTTAAAAACGCGTGGAAACGTAATTACGCATGGGAAGTACCCGAATTTTCCTTCGTGCCGATCGTAAAATCCCAGAACCGGTCCCTCAATGCACGCACAAACACCAGTTTCGTTACAAGGAAATCGCAGATCGCGATAAAAATCGCCATAATTAAAATTCCAAAAGGCATCGACTGTTCGATTTGATATACACGCAAAGAAGAAAGTTAACGTTATTGAAAGTCTGAGGAAAACGTTACGTAAATGGAAAATAAAATCCTCGAGACTGTTTATGTGAAACAACGTAGGAATTGATAAAAATAGTAGCGCAAACATGTTTCCATTGAGGTAATTTCGAAAATATGACGACTTGTTTTGGCGGGAAACCGACGGTGATCAACTGGACGTTCGGAATTTTCGTACGTGGACCAAAAACCGAAATTATATGTTATGGAGATAATCGATCATAAATCCATCGGTTAGGAGTGACGAAACCAACAGATTTTTGTGGGAAAATGTATTAAAATGATTATACAATGTATTAATAATATATGTCAAAGTTTAAAACGATAACGTTATTAAATGTTAGGTAAGATTTGCCGGTGTAGGAAAAATTTAAGAGGTGTGTGATCGACCGATTTCATTATTTCACATCTTTGGTAACACGCCAGAAGCAGCCTAGAAAAATGATCTTTCCTTTAAATTTCAGTGGCGTTCAGCACATGCCATTCGATTTCACATAATTAGTAAGGTAAATTACTGAGCAAAAAATTCTCCATGTACAAGCATATATCCATCTTTCCATCATTTACAGCAAATAAAATACTTCAGACCAGGACTGATTATGTCGAGACTATCGAAGACACGTTTAATAAGAGTTGTCGTTCATACGCCTGCTTGTGTTATTAATTTTGACAAATTCCTCACAATTTAAAGCATGGGTCCACTGGTCGCCACATAGAGAACTTAATGATCGTTGTATTAGGAACTACTACCACGTAAAAAGGATCATATACAGTGCGTTCGAAACAAATCTGATATGACGACATTCATTGAGAAACTAACACTCTTGTCGAGGTTTTCAAAATGTAATTTACTTAAAGCTTGAATGTAAACAAACATTCAGATCCGCCGTCCGATCGAACATGCAAAGAAAAACTATTTTTTATTAAAAACTGCTTATCATATGTCCTGTCTTCTTATCACCTGTTACTTTTCCCTTAGACCCTAACCACTGATTGGTTTAAAACCTTGAATTCGTTTAAAACGTTATTAAGAAACACACATGTATTATATGTATACTATGTTTACATTGCATTTAACGTCAATTTCTAACTTTTACTTTTCTGCCTTTATACCATTTAACACTTTTGGCATTGTTTCACTGTAATGTATACCGTTATTGAAGAAACCGACAAATGGGCCAATACTTTTTGGTATTTACAATGGTTAAATTTTCTGGGAGTTAGTTATTTGCACATCAGAATGTAATTAAAAAAGAACTTAAAATAGAGTATTTCTAGAATTCTTTCGGACAACATGGATTTTCATGAAAATTTAGTTTAAACTTGTTTTTACCCTTTGCTTCAAACATTTTATGGTCGCGTTGTATGCCGTTTGTATTTTGGGGTGCAAACCACCCCCAAAAATATGGAAATAATGTGAAAAACGTTTTACAACTCCCCGAGCAGTGTTTTAAAACCAATTTTTGAATTTCCAAATTTCCAAATTTTTGAAACCTTCTACTGTTTGCGTTTTGGATTAAAGCACTTCAAACCTTTTTGAATATTGTTCTTAAATGACTATTTTCGATGCGCAAAGCGTTAATTTTCCCGCGTTAAAACAGGAAGTGACCAATCTCGTCCAAAAAAGAAATCCACTTCTACGTCCATGGCATACGTTATTGGGTCCATCGGTGGATTACATAAAAAACGATCGGGTCACCGTTAAACCATACATATCAAATAAATAATGTTACCTCATACAAACACACGCCGCCATTCGAACTACATTACAATGTTGACAACCTCTTATAATGAGGTTCGTGTCACGAACGGGGATGAAGACCGTTTCCTTTATGTAACGTCACATGGTAGGGATGTAATTTAATCAACCAAGGTGTCTATATATACCAAAGGCGTTGTGGAAAATGTATCACTCGATTTTGAACAGTTGGTGCGCTTTAGTGATTGCATTACCTCCTTTGGATATCGAAAAGTCGACAGTATGGTCTCCATGAAATTTTTGGTACGTAAACACTAATAACTGTTTGAAGAAATTACAAAAATTATTACATACATATTTATTACTACTTATACTACTATTATTACGAGTCTAGCGTTCAAAACATACTTGTTTAATTGGTATGTAAAAATATGCATTCAACACTAACAAATAACGAGAATTTTTTTATTTTTACACTGTTGTAATCGGAAGGTCAATTCAAATCACTTGAATAGCCCAAGAGATTTCCCATTGGACTTTTCCACGAAACTTTTTGAATACCAAACTGAAAAACGTCAACGATAATCAACGATTTTAATATTTTTCGGCTTTATTTTCAGGTTGTACTCTTCTTCGCCATCGTCGCCCTAGCGGCTGCCGCCCCTGGAGGATGGCACCACAAGCAGTAAGTCAAAGTGTTTTTCCGGCGTTACGAAAATGGCCGAACGTGACATTTCCACGAATGGTCAAAATTACGCAACGTTAGAAAGTGGCCACCGTCTTCGTTAGCAGTCCCGATTCTTTAATGGTAACCGCGGGAAATTTCGTTTTGTTTTCCATTGGCGGATTTTTCCCGAAGGATCGGGCCAATCGCGTCGCCCGAAACCCACTTCCGGCAACACGTTGCGTAATCCGGACAGGTCCTGGAGAAATTAATATGTCTCCAAATGTAGATCGAAAGAGAAATCGAGATTGATGAATTCGTGGGTGTTAATTGCATTGAAAAGTCAAGTGATATCGGCATCGATAGCATAAATGATTACTTTTAAATTATCCTCCAAAAAAAATTAATTGGAATTGTCTCTTAATTAGAATGATGGTTTCAAAATGCATCAACGATCAGCCAACCTAATCGGTCACTTAGTGGGTGCTAAATGGGTTAAAATTCAATTTACTTAGTACAGGTATTAATATTAGTATTTAAGGTTTAAGAAT
Organism: Cryptocephalus primarius; assembly: GCA_963576515.1. NCBI lineage: Eukaryota > Metazoa > Arthropoda > Insecta > Coleoptera > Chrysomelidae > Cryptocephalus > Cryptocephalus primarius. The sequence goes on along the minus strand of OY754948.1, from coordinate 12,334,160 downwards.
TTAAAAAATTATACTACCTTGATCCATATCACCCCAAATCAAATTAAAGCACAAATTTCTTAATGTTTTCACTATTTACCCATGGTTAATTTTCCAAAAATTTTTTTTCAGTGTGGTGGTCCACGTCCCCTACCACGTCCACACCGTCCACCACCACCACGTGAAGAAAGTACACGTCCCTGTACCGATAGTGAAGAAGGTCTACATCCACGAGGAGCCCCATCACTACCATGGGGGTTGGTGGTAGACCCCAAGGGAGGTTTTTTTCGCTTAACACGTACCTGCTCAATCACTAAGTCAAGGTGAGAAGTTTTAGTAAGGAGGCAATCTAATGGATCAAGCGTTTTGTGACAAGCATGTACGATTTAGTGTATATTTTATACAATTATACAGGGTGTCTAAGAATTCTCCTTACAAAAAACCCATAAATATGTCGAGTTTACCAAAATCACATTAAACAAATATGCTTCCCTTAGGAAGTAGCACACTCTTTTGTTAAAGTTTCTAATGGCTGTCACAACTCATAGCTTATTCATATTTTGGTTAATTCGGCATAAAATCACGTCTACTATTTGTGGGATTTTTCCTGTACACCCAGTATATGACCATGTTTCTTATGTTCCAGCTATCAAATGTCAACGAGTGTTCAGGAAAGTTCAAAGCCTGCCAGTCGCAGATTTTGTAGTTCCACAAAAATGTTAATTGTTAACAATATTTGACGCTGTTTAAAAATTAAAACTGTTTAATTATAGTACTCTATGTTTGATTCATAATTAAGGAAACATGAGGCAACTTTGCACGATTACCGCTCGATATTTTAATTGGAAATGTTACGAAACGAAACGAATCAATTAGGCGTATTAATTCTATAATAATTTCCGGGGAATTGATCACTTCTGTGAATTAAATTTATATTTTTTTTAATTTGATTGTCCAAATTATCGTATTTGCCACTAATAAGTTCGATGAATTCGAATTTGGAACGAACTGCTATAAGTGATAAAAAGGTTACGAGGTTGAACCAATATTTTACCAAAAATTTCCTGGAAAAGAATTTTAATTTGACTGTTATGTAATTCCATTGCTAGATTTTTTAAAAAGCATTGATTTTTAGTACTTATTGTGCATTTTATTCGATAACACTTCTGATTGCAAACACTTTTGTGTATTTTCAAATTTCAGATTCATTGAACTTAGTGTGCAGACCTTGAAAAATCACTGGCAGAGCCACAAAAAAAAATACCTAAAAAAGAATTACCGTGATTCACTTTCCATGGAAACCGCAGTGTTTTTGATATCGTTTAAAAGAAGTAAATAAACAAGAATCACAGAAATAGTTTAGGTAAACGTTCTCTAAATTTAATAAATTATTCGAGACCGAAATGACGTCAATGCGTCTTTGCTTGCATCACTGTGGCTCAACAGACGTACGATGGAGTTATGAATAAGTTATGTACGAACAGGATATGAAGGAAAGGTTATTTAAATTAAAATATATAAGCAAATTTCAGAAAATATTAAAGACAGCACTTTCAGTACTACTTCCTTTGAAGTTTTGATAGCTTATGTGCAGACATAAACTATTGCACTATAGCTTATTTCTAGGCTCTTCAGTTGAACGTCGCAGTGGCGTGACCGATACAGCGTGTCAAGCGTATTTTTGAGCGTGAATAGTTAGTTACTGATAGTAAGGCGAGGGTAATTAACTAATTAAATGGATAGTTAGGGTTAATTTACTGAAGGCAAAGGCTTTATCTGACATTGGCAAAATGACCTTTCGGAGACAAGACTTAGTAGTTACTTAGAAGAAGAAAGTTACTAAGAAATTACTTAGAAGACAACAGGAAAAACTAAAGTATCAGTAACAGTAAACGTGCAAGAAACATTTCCCAAGCATATCTTTCCATTATTTCTTCATGAGTGATTGTACGAGCTTTCAACTGTTGTGCATGCATTTCCTTGAGGCAGTTTTCAGTGCTGCTTCGACGTATTTCCATAAATGAAGAATGACTCTTACACTAAGAGCTGTTGGGAATTTCATGACATGTTTGTAATACAGATTTTCCGGTTTTCTTCTGTGATGATGAACTAAATGAACACTAACAATGTTTGGAAATGGAAAAATCTAGTTTATACTTAATACTCCATGTAATTACTCTCAATGATCAAGCCGTGACAAACTGATTGGCGTTCAATATGAATTATGATTTTTTAAAACCGGCTAAAAATTAGCATTTTTAACATCGATAAACGTTGATAACTCTATTAACTATCAATACATGAGATTATGCATGATTGCATTGCATTGCTGATAAAATTCTCATGAAACTCATGAAAACAATTATGAATTTCCAATGAAACGATAGTAAATAAGCAAATAAATTGCTGTTTTTTCGAAAAAGTCTTTTAATCATTTTATTTTCAGTACTAACTGCAAGTTCAAGGCCACGTTAAGACGAATTATAAACACTAATTAGAATATCAAAATATGTTGTCCAGTTTTTTTCACTTTATAAATATTTTTTGTGCTCGCAATAAATGTAATTACACGACGTGTGCGTCGCCTTCCCCATTATCTAACAATAATCACACGGTCATGTTATGGACACCAAAACGTGGATTTCGTCGCGAATTATGTTAATTTATCACCGACCGCCGTTATCTTTCGCGGGCCTAATCAACCTTCGGTCGATGGAGAGGAAGAGGCGCTTAGTCAACTGGTATTCACGTTAGTTCGAAACTGGATTTACCACAATGAAATAAAAAAGAGCGGAAAATGCAAATTGCCCTCACAAGCGCGTCTATGCCCGGACGATGAGAGCTGTTAGGGGACGCCTCAACCGCCACACGTAGTGAATTATAGTGATTCGGGTGCTAAATTTTGAGTGATGCAGGTGTGCCAGCACGCGGAAAGCCTACGGTTGTCGAAGTTCAAGAAGAATGTCGACGTCCTCGCTTACTACGAGAGCGTTTTCCAACAGGTACGTTTCACGAAAATACTACTATTCAATACGTCGCAGACGTGACATTAAAATAACGTGCAACAAAGGCTCTCCAAGTAAAACTTTGCCGTCTAGAAGGGAACGATGAAGGTTTTTGAGCTATTGATTCACATGTCAATGTTAAGGACGAGTGTCAAATTATTGTCTTCTGGCAGGTCTACTAATAAATGGACAAAACCTAATCAAACTGGTTCAGGTATTTGGTAATTTGCCACTTAATCGAATATATGGATTTTAATACACCCTAACACTCCTGTCAGTTGCCTGTTTATCTAGTGAAGTCTTGTGCAGTTTCAGCAAAGACAAAATGTAGTGAAACGTGCCTTAACAGCTTATAAAGTATTACGTAGTCTACATTCTACATTTTAAATCGTAATCGTCCTTTAAATATAACAGAACATGCTATATATTTCAATCCTACTACCATTGAGGAAAAGGAATGGTACGGAAAATAATACAGCTGATCTTGCAAGGTTATCGTTTGATCCGTTGGATAAAAGTAAACCTGTTGTAGCTGTCTTTAGGGTAATTTTGGCCTGTGATACGGCTGACTAAGAAATATTACTTAAAAAGCTGGAATCTATAGGCATAAGAGGTCTTATTATAAAAGCTAGTGTTGCCTAACCACACACTTTTGACTCTGGACGATAGATGGGGTTAGAGTGAAAAAGAGAGACAAGATAGAAGATGGCACTAAAAAAAAAAAAAAAATAGTAGAGAAAATGAACTTGCTATCCTTGAAGGAAAAGTACTCTGAATTTATTAAAAGATTATCTTCAATATAGGAAACAATTTTTAAAATTGAATGATATTAAAAGTGACAGGTTACCTAAAACCCTAGGGTTACCGCAGAGTAGGAACCTTGACAAATTATTATTTCAATGCACCCTACTTCAATACAACTGTATCAAAATTGATATGTCCAGCAATATAGTGGAATGCATGAAAGCAGCAAATTTTGCTCCTTGAGTGAGGATATCAAGTGTAACTCGTGGCTTTTACTGCCTCGTTAGAAACCAACTAAAAATTATTAAATACAACGTTGTAATCTTGGGAAAACTCGACAAACAGTCGACCTAACCTAGCACAACACTAAACGACCTACTTGTAACTGTTAAGTGAATGGAAGCAGGGAATTCCACACAAAGTATTTTACTAGGACATACGCATTTACATTCTTTAACCTAACCTAACCTATTTCAATGAATTTCAAAGTTTCAGTGAATTGTTATTAATTCCCCAGCTGCAGTGAGTACAATTAAAATACTCAAAGGGTATTCTAATGAAAACAGCAGGTTCTTATATGGCTCAAAATGTGTGAAAATTATGTGTTTTCAACCTACGGACATATGAAATGATGTTACGTTGTCTGTTCCATTAGGATGTGCGTCAGAATACGAAAAAATCCTTTTGGAACGTAATCTTGTGTCTGCGTACAAAATAACTTCATAAATTTGCGTTTAGATAATTGACTTCAACGGTTTAATCAAGCATTAAAATACAAGAAACCGGAATTCCACGTGCAGATTTAATTTAGCACTGTAGATTGATTAAACGCCGTAGGTCAGAACAAACTTAAGTATGTTTGTTGTTATATATTGAAAATAATAACTTTTTAGGCAACCAACAATACACCCACAAGTAGATCAATCCAGTAGCTCATTTACAACCATCTGTATCTCTTTTAAACATCCCAGTCATCAAAATCTTCCGGAATTATCAACACCATCTGCTCAGAATTTAACACGACGCCAAATTAACTATATTTAAATTTTAAAACGCCATTTTTTTCTAGTGGGACCACAACAAGGACGGTTATATCAGCATTACCGAGCTGAAGAGGTTGATAGCGACTACCGAGGATATAAACTTGACGAGGGATGCGCTCCTATCGCTCTTCTCTCGATTCGATTGCAACAACGACGAGCTCCTGGATTTCGACGAGTTCCTGAAGATGGTCAACCATCCTTCGTTCAGGATGACGTTTCGAAAGATTGCGCAAAAGTAAGGAAATTCAGGGAACGAAGAGAATAACATAAATATTGAAAGAGTGACGATATTTCCCCAGCGACGTGGCGCATCTTGGAAATTTTAAATAACAGCGATTCGGGAAATTCGCGCTTGTAAATATATTCAAATTTATACAAATAAAACATCATGCTAGCATATCGCCAAAAGAATAAAAAAATGGTGTAAATCATTCAGGTCTGATCATGGAAACTCTCATACCATCACACTTCCCACGCCTCACAAACACAGTATTAGTATAATAGGATTTCCTATTACATTTACATTTCTTTCTTCCAATATTACCATTATTTACAATAAATTCCTCTACAACGAATTTTTTAAAAAAATCCCCTTTTTAGGTATCTTCGGTTTGTGATCATTCCCCGCTCGAGGGCGCCAGCAGAGCTCAGGAGGACGGTGACGGACACGGGGGCGTACGAGAGGGAGGCGAAATGCAAAACGACAACCATAGGAATGATAGTCATATCGGCTATACAGATAATTATGCACCACTTAAATTACGCCTATTGGGAAAACAGTGACGACGAGTCCGACGACGGCCCGATTGGGAACCTCCTGAGGTTCGATCGTTGCAGGAAGCACGAGTTTTATCGTTACGTCACGTATATTTTTGTACACAAGTAAGGGAATATTTTGGAATACTTTTAGAAATATTAATAAGTAGGACTGGTGGGCTTCTTGGTAGGACATTTTAAGATACTATAGAAAGTCCTACTAGTTTCCTCAAGTAATGCATCTGGAATGCATTGCCATGGTAGTAAAGATACTTAAAATCATTCTGGCAAGCTTGTTTTGGTAGTTGTGCTGCTTGGTTGTTAATCCAAATACCATTAGATTTACCGAATTTTAACTAAAACTGTGCTTTAAACTTACACATTTATTCCTGGTTATAAGTCTTCATTATAATGCCCTTCCATGCATGTCTTGCTAACTCCCTTAGTCTCTCTCTCTCTCTCCCACCTTTCCTTTCGAATTTTGCCGACTCTAGCGATTATCAAAAACGAGGTGGCGCCACAATCGACCATGATAGTGGCGTTTAACCCTCGCCGGGAAAACGGTACATTTTCCGGGTTTTCCATGCTTCTGATCAGAAATAAGAAAATGGAGTGTCAACGCCTCACTAACGTCATGTATTTTATATAAATTATTTGAATTATAGGAATGTAGCAAGGTTTAGTGCTTAATTTTATACGAGTGATATGAGTAATATTGACAGTGACGAAACCTGTCACTTGTCCTCTGAATCTAGTGAGAATTTTATTAGACTCTTTATTTGTAAGGCCAGTAAACCTTCCAGATTTAATTTCGATACAATTTCTGTAGTGTAAAGTTCCAGAAGAACTTCCAGCAGGTTTAATATATTTGTTTTAAGCCCTTTAATGCTTGACAGCATAACTGAGAAGCCTAAACATTATAAATGTCTTCCAAATTGAATTTTATAGCAATTTTAGCCTGCCAACGCCTTAAATAAACCTTCAAAGTCCTTTCGGTCATGATTTAAAACTTCCAGTACTTCAAATCAAAACGAAAACGTTCCTAGATTCTACTTAAAGACATCATAAACGTCCTTAAGCCTCCTAGATTAGATCGTAAGGTACTTTTGAAGGTTTAATATTCTAGAAGAACCATCAAATCTTATTGTCGAATCTACATTCTTTGTAGCATCTGCAAACCTTCCAGATTTCTCTATTTTAAAGTTCCAGGAGGACTGCTAGCATGTTTGTTGTTTGTGTTATTAGGCCATTTAGTATTTAAATTTATTCTTGTCTTCCAACATCCTGAAGGAACATGTAGAGCCTCTTCAGCACGATTTAAAGTAAAACTTCTTTTCTCTCTTCATGGCTTAACTTTGCTTTCTATGTACCTGGTGTGTATGTGGTAATATTTGAGATACTTTTTAAACCATTTCGTTGCCTAATAAGTCGTGGAACTTCCTGAATTTTACCTCGTGAAGTCCAAGTTTACCTCCTTAGACCGCCTTACTGTCGTTTAAACTTTGGCTTAAGGTTCCTATCGATATTTTTGACTATTAACACTTATAATTTGCAGTTTACGCGACAACCACGCCCACCTCTATTTCAACGTGCTCTACCAGCTCCTGCTCGGCATCCCCCTGGAAATGTTCCATTCGTGGCGATGCCTCCTGGTGTACTTCATAGGAGCGATAGGGGGTAGTTTGTCACACTCCGTGTTCTCCAGATCCAACAGGACGATCGGGGCGAGTGGAGCAGTGTATTCCTTCGTAGCGTCCTACTTAGCTACGGTGTTACTCGTAAGAAATAGCCCAAATAATGGCAAATAAAGCCATATTTTATAGGCGGGGTGTAATGTACATTTTACTTATGTTACGTTGGTTTTCAGAATTGGCGCGAGATGAGCCACCCCATCGTCTCCATCGTCCTCTTCGGCATCATAGTCGTCTTCGACGTCCTCTACGAAATTATAATGAAGCAGGTCTTGAAAATAGAGGGAGACACAGTGAGTTACACTTCGCACTGTGGGGGATTCGTCGCAGGATTCCTCCTGGGGATAATAGTCCTGCGTAACCTTCGGGTGACGCGGAGGGAGAAGATGTTATGGATAGTGTGTTTCGTTACGTTCATAGCCATCATCAGTATGTTGATAGCGTTCGATGCGTATCAAACGGTTAAGGGTGATATTTGTGATTAACTGCGATCTGGAACTGATATAGAGCTGAAGATTGTTTAGATTATAGGTATGTGAGTGTATGTTATAGTATTATTTGTCTAGTGTTTATATTAATATTTGACAGTAACATGTATTGTTTCACGTTTAAGTGAATCATCATGACGTCTCTGTAAATAGAATCTGATCGAGATAAGTAGTTTCAATTCTACGCCATAAAACATATATTATGGCGAATTCACAATCATACTTTCGCCATTTGCGTTAATTTGCTTTATTCGTTTAACGTGATGTTTTGAGAATTTGATGTTTCTGTACATAATTGTTTATGGTAATCTATGATATTTGAAAATCTATCAGTGAAACATCCTCCAAAATTTTACTATTTTCTAGTTTTTTCAAAGATTCCTTCCAGAATTCTTTCGAATTACTCTAGTTTCGATTAAAACTTGTAATCAAGCTTGCCCCACCCTCCCTTAATAATTACATTCTTGTATCTGCTTCTTATCTTTAGGGGGTAAATACTATTCTTTCTAGCAAAATATTTAAAAGCTATAGATTTGCACATCGATTAGAATGAAACCAAGTTTAAATTTCTTAAGTATAAATAAAGTACGATTTATTGCAATGTTTCATCCCTTAGGACCCGCTCTTTATGGCGAAATTAACAAGAAAATTGGTTTTCAACATTTTGAAACGTTTTAATAATGCATATATAACGTATTAAAATTCCATCACTCTTAATAATATTATATTGGATTTATTGTAACTTTGGAACCGCCTTTTTTAACAGATTTTTCTATAAAAAGCGTCTTTGCAATGTCGATTTCTTGATACATTTTCTTTAGTTTTGCAGTTTTTGGTGGAAAAAAGAAAAACACCAAAATTTCGAAATTTACTTAAAAATTGCATACATTTTCTCTTTTCCTACTCATAACTCCTTTAAAAATTGATTAATTTTAATGGGGTTTCCACTGAACTACTCGGAAAATTATCCTCAATGGCGCTAAGTACAAATTCAAGATCAAGAGTAAACTGGAGTTTCCTAAATGATTTAACATAGTAATTCACCCTTTTCACTAAATTTCACCTCATAACTCAAGCCATAACTCGGTTCCATCTATAGAAATAATAAAAGAAGCAATTCGCATTCGCGATTCTATAAGCTTCATTTTTGATGATGGCGATTTTTTTGAAATGAAGGTTTTGGAGTTATTTTTGAAAAAATCTTGCATATGCAATTATTGGATAACAAAAAATATTGATGCCAGCAACCTTTTGCTTAAAATTCATCCCTCTACCTAGGCGAGGTGAGGTGAGGCGAGACCCACCCCTAATTATATGCCTATAAAAACCAAGTTTAGCCTCCATGATAGGTTACCCAGATAAAACCCTTATTATATTATTAAGTAGTAATAAAAAACTTGTAAATTTCGAAACAAAACTCTGCAAACAATTTTCTTGGTAAAATGAGCAAAAATAAACACTTTTTGCTTTAAACATTTTTCGAAAAATGCACCCTTTTAGTTATAAGCAAACAAAATGCGAAAGAAGACCAAAATGAGCCAAAGCTCCTGCTGTCCTAATTTTCCATCAACAAATCTCATCCAAAACAAATCTGACCGAAAATCCATCAAACACTAGACTATGAGCACTTGATACCCAACCAGAAACTGAATTAACAATGGAGAGAAAATACTTCTCTACGCACTTAATAAGACGATAGTGAAATCTCTCTCGACGGTTTTATTTTCCCTGAATAGAACATGAATTATCGCGATCTTTATCTGCCTTGTAATTACTCGGATCGCGCGAGCTTACGTAAGGAGCGGAAGTAAATTTGCCACGATTGTCATAGGAAAGATGATTAGTGTCGTACAGTAAATCTGAAGACAAATCAGGTGACTGTATGGTAGGAATTTATTGCAAATGGGAAGATAACAATGGCAGAAATCCGTTCTTCTCTCAAATGGCCTAATAACCTTTTTACAAGATTTTTTGACCAACCACCAAGACCAGACTAACCAAAAATTGCCCTTATTTTGATTACAATTTGTTCTATAGGATGTATTTATATGTTTTACGTTACATTCTTTTGGACGCTGAATATGATTGTAATTTCCATATTACGTGCATAGTTGTAACATTAAAATACCAATAAAATGGCAGGAACCATAATAATGGCTAAAACATTACTGAAAACATTATGGTTTTATTTTCGAGTGAAACAAAATTTGTCTATAACTACAATTTTACAATCATTTAGTGTTCAAATTTGCATGGATATTGCCTTCATACGGAATTTTTGTAGTCTTCCATTAAAATTTCATGCGTGTCTACAAATAGAAACAAACCTGCTAGAGTGAGTTGTGAAATAAGATGTAGCGTTTTTTTATGATAATTCAATTACATAAAGAATAATTTACTCATTGAGCAAGTGAAGAGGAAAGGAATAAAAATCATCTGGTCATTGTCTAGGTGAAAGTGTGGATTAAGATAGGAACCTCAAATGTTTGATCGAAAACATAAATTTATTTACTATTATTATTGAAATTATTTAACCAAGAGCATATTACATGTAAACAAACTGCGTTTTCTAAGTACCAATTCAAAGTGTAATAGCTGTATAACTACGTCTTATTTCATTGAGTGTTAATTTTTACTACAAAAAATATTCCTGGATCTGAAGGGTACTTTGTAATATTTTTGGTATTCCAGGAATGTTTAGAAAGCGTTTTGAATCGATATGTAATCATAGAAACATTTCAAAACCTTGAAATCCTGTAGTACCTTTGAAATTTTAGGAAAACTTTTTAAAGTAATTATATGTGCTTCAAGAAATGTAATTCAACGCCAATATTTCTTGCCAGCTATTCAACAATTTTTAGAATTTCTGGATATTTTCAGGATAAATTATAGTTACTTCCAGAAATAATTTGAGAACTTAGAAAAGTTCCTTAAAGTTCTTGAAAATTTCAGATACTTTCAGAAATCCTTCCAGAAAAGTTTAAGTATCTTCCAAGACTTTCTAGGATTCTAACAACTTTTAGAAAGCAATCAAATTACTCATAATACTTCAAGAAATATTTAAGGACCTTAAAATCCTTTAAATTTCATACAGTTCCTGCAATTCTTGCGAAGTTTTTCGGGACGTTCCAAGGCAAGCAGGAGCAATGAGAAATATTTTTATGCAATCCTTCTAAACATTTTTCTGGGTTCCTAGACGTTCAGCAAAAATTACAGAACCATTAAGAAGCAGCTTAGGAGCTTACAAAAGTGAATTATAAATTCACGAATTTTTTCAGGAATCCAGCAAGTATTCTTCCAGGATCTGCGAGACATTTTAAAATCCTTTGATATTCTAGAAACTTTCTAAAACCCTTTGAATACTCGGCCAAAAAACTTGGAAAAAATTCCAAGGGTTCCATGGAAGGTACTTAATTCCTCCAATACTTGTTGCAATTCGTTTAACGCTCTTTATGATTTCTGGACATTTTCAGGATAAATTTTAGTTACTTCCAGAAATAATTCGGGACCTTACAAATTTCCTTAGGATTCTTAAAGATTTCAGGTACTTTCTGAATTCCTTTCAGAAATATTTAAAAATTTTTCAGGATTTCCTATGATTCTAGCAACTTTTAGAGAGACCAACCCAATTACTGACAAAACATCGAGAAATCTTTAAGGACCTTAAAATCCTTTAGGACTATAGAAATATTAGAAATAGTTTAGACTCTTCCAAAGAGTCTCTTTTGTCTGTAGTAGTAGGATTTAAACTCTATACGTTTGAGTGACAAATAAAGAGGAGTTTTCAAGAAATAACCTCAAATTCAGCATTAAAAGTATTGCGAAAATTGCACAAAAATCGTTTCTATACGACGCGGCTGCTTGTTACTTAATTTCTAGAGATCGATTTTTTGGGTATTCGCGTGGGAGATTTGAATTCCTTCGGTACAAAAATAAATATGTAAATTAGTATTATGGGTTAATACATTACACGCTAATAATTAACGTGAAAAACGTCATGCATTGACATTTAAAGCGTTAAAGATTCCACGGATTACCGCTCTAAACGGGATATTGTCGAAAACATATTTAAATTCATATTGCAAAAATTGCCCAACCGGTTACATTTAAAACATGGACTGTGAAACGCTTTCGGCGATCCTAAAAGAAACATTAACTTAAATATTCAACTTTATATTGTGGAAGACACGTTATTACCCACATCTGAAAGTTTAAATGCTCAAAGAATAAGTTGGCGTTTAACACGAAGACAATAAACAATGTAATGAAATTTCTGGCTTCGAGTGAAAAATAATCACCCACTCGTCGATTACTCGCATCGCACATTACGAGCAGGTACACTTGTTTCGCCTTAATCGCGAATTCCATCGGATCATCCTAAACTTTTTACCTTTCACCTTACATAAACGTGAATTTCCTATCGCACGAAGAGGTCGCGGGTATTCCTTTCACTATTTCATTGTTACTACGGTATTGTACGAGAGCGAATCTCACTTAGGACGCGGTTCACTTAGAGGTCATCATCGTACCATTTTTTCCTCTTCGCGTTTAGATACGGGCGTGAAAGCAATAGACTGCGCGAAGATGTCACCAGGATTCGGGCGTTACGTAAAAAAGTAACTAGAGTTTCCGATTCGAGGAGTGGAGGTGTAAAATTGTGACGCTCGTTTCTAACCAGGATAAACTATTTAGTGAATCCCACATATTCGATGGGGTTTTCTTAATAAAAGCATTCTTAACAACATTTTCTTTGCATGTATGTGTAGGGAAATAATAATAGAAAATGCCTGTGTTACTGGACCCTCGCTATTTTCTCCATATCTCGGGTCGTATTCCTCGACAATGGGATTGTGACAGTTGGCTCCATGTTACACTTTGGAGAAATTCCTATTTGTAGGCACAAATGTGCATCCTGCCTACTGTTCGGCCTCCTTTTTGGTTTTATTGTCTCCACGTTACTACCATCGTTCACTTCTAGCACTGCTAACGAGCAGAACACGTGTCAGTGGTTACCGTTTCTTGCAGTTCGGATGGATTCTTTTTGTTGTTATTAAATCGTCGATATCTTCCTCATGTCTTATGTATATTAGTTTTTGCGACGAGATACCCCATATCCAGTAAAAATAATACCAGTTCTTAAGGGTATTGACCCTTGCACACTTCATTTTCCTAAATATTCAAATGTCCTAGAAATTACTTATCCCATACTTCCTAATTCAGCAATAATAATTAAGAATATGCATGGAACCTGACATGGTCTTTTTCATTTACACGTAGAGGACTGAAAGTTAATTACCTGTGTAAAGTTATTAACAGAGTTAACACATATTACTTAACATACAATGTATAAATTAAACAATTTGAGTTAAGTTACATTATCTTTTAGGGAAGTGAGAAAGAGAAAGGGTGTGTTAAAAACGGATTACTCCTTTTAGCTGAGTGGCCTGCATCAAGGGCGGGAGGGCACCACTATCGCCCGTGCCTTCTCGTTTTCTGGTCAAAATTACGCTTCTGAAACTGACAAGGTAGGGCAATGGCATTCATATTAGTTCTGCCTTACAATTTCAGTCCTATATTTATGTGGAAGCTACTGTTTCCTTGTAAATATCAAAATTCGAATTTTTGGCGCAATTTCTTGACAAATTTTTGCCTTCGAATTACAGCTCGATCTGTATATGCATTGCCAAAAAATTCATTACCCTTTTAGTAGCAGTGGACCTCGCTTTTCCATGAGATTAAACTTTTGAAAACAGAATATTCGATAATTTTTGATCGATGTCGTTGGTACTATTTATTACTGGAATTGTCGTTCGTAACCATCGTTCTGCACACCTCCACGTTCCTTTCGTCGTTCCAAAGTGTGCCTTGTTCACTTTATTACCGTAAAAATAAGACGCTATCAGCGATTACTTGGTCAGTAACTTTCTTGCTTGCCTAATGTTTCCTTGTACATTCGAAATCCACCGGTCACGTACTCTTCAAATATGGACAAGAAAGTTCCCGTATCCCTGCAGTTATGGTCCGATATTATCGATAATTCGATGTTATTTATCTACTATTAATATAATTTACTCACTGTAACTCGCTTATCCTAGAAAGTCGTAGTAGATTGCAACCCGAGAAAATTCCATCCTTGATCTTGCACATGAGAGGTCGTTTGGTGGGTACGTGACGCGAAGTGAAAGCGGAGGCAGAAGTGGCGGTACCCTCAGAGTTTACACTGGAAATTGACCTGCCCACGATATGCCGGTAGCAGGATGCTTTGTTATGCAATGCCGACAGTGAAAGTACTAATGCGTCTGTTTTTACTCATGACATTATCAAAGAATTCGGAATAATTGTCTTAATTACTTTATTCTTGCACACTTAACACAGAAACAAATTTAACAAATAATTACAAAAAGGCTAAAATATATAACGAAAGTCAGAGATGTGTGAAAGAAAGAATAAACAATCTGAAGATGGGAGCGGTTCGTATATACAAAGTTTTGTACTAAGGACAGAAAAGAGGAGAAAAGAGTTTTATTTACAGAAAAAATACTGCTATCTCATCATTAGAGCTATCAGTCCCATCCGTGGTGTTTGTGTACAGCAACCCACACCTTCTCCCATATGGGTATTGAGATCTTCTTCCACGCCGGCACCTCTATCGACTTCCACACCGGCACCCATATCTGCTTCCACTCGTCTTTCCATATCTGCTTCTTCTCTGTTACCCACTTTTGTATCTTCTCCGTTCTCCAGATCTGGACCTTCTCCTGTTTCCAGATCAGCTGCTTCTTGGGTATCCAGATTTGCTTCTTTTCCGTCCTCCAGATCTGTTCCTTTTTCGGTATCCAGATCTGCTTCTTTTCCGTCCTCCAGATCTGTTTCTTCTCCGTCCTCCAGATCTGCTTCTTCTCGGTCTTCCAGATCTGTTTCCATTCGGCCTTCCACTCCATCTTCTTCTGCGGCACCCATATCTGCTTCTTCTCCGTCCTCCAGACTTTCTTCCAGACGGGTTTCCAGATCAGTTTCTTCTTCCACAGATCATGCGCTGTGTATTCGTTGCCGTGCTCGTCCTTGCCCAAATAGTGCTCTCCATGGATTCCCTCTTTCACCCATTCAGGTACAAAATGCTTCTTCCACTCCGGCACCTGGATCTCCTTCCAGGCGGGGACTTGGATCTCGACCCACACCGGTTTCCACACCTGCTTCCAGGCCGGCACTTGGATCTCCTTCCAGTCGGGGACCTGGATCTCCTTCCAGTCCGGCACCTGGATCTCCTTCCAGGCCGGGACTTGGACCTCCTTCCAGTCCGGTACTTGGATCTCCTTCCAAGCGGGCACCTGGATCTCCTTCCAGATCGGTTTGGTTATGATCTTCCAGTCGGGCACCTGGATCTCCTTCCAGACCGGCACCTGGATCTCCTTCCAGACGGGCACCTGGATCTTCTTCCAGTCGGGCTTCCACACGAGCTTCTTCTCGTGTTTCCACACCTTCACCCACTCGGTCTTCCAGGTGAGCTTCTTGCTCCAGTACCCTTCGGGCTCATGGTGGGATCTTTTAGGTCGCGAGAGACTAACTGGGCCACCTTGCGTCGGGACGGCAAAGACACACCCAAGGATTACCTGAGGGGTGGAACAAACGAGTAAAAATGTGTGGGAAATGTGGATTTCGCACTAGTTAATTTTGCTGCTGGGTTGTGGTGAAAGGGATGATTTTGTAGTGTTGTGTTTTAAATACATGTCTTTTCATCCCTTAAAGGAAATTTGGAGGGGTAACTTATGGCTATATCTGATCTCAGAAGCTTCTGTTGTTGATTGTGTAGTCGGTTATGAGATGTTTTGATATTGGTGGCTACTTCATATGAATTTTGAAAGGTTCCAGAAATTGGTCTCAGTAAAATTGTTAACTTTTAAAACATTCACTGAGATTTGAGCAAGTGTTTGGAAAAATTATGCAATTACCTTGAAAATTGAACTTAAAGGGATTGTTTTTTTGTGAGTTCTAAGGGCAGAAAATAAATTGGGATTGTTTGTAAATATATTGAAATATATATAGGTGCTGTTTAAGACAGATATAATACCGCCAAATTTGCTTCAAGGGGTTTTTTAAAATTGTTACTTGGCATTTTTGAAGTCGGGGTTATATTTGATGTAGCTTAAAATATTTATGAATTACGAAATTATCCAAAAAAATATGGTATCTAAACCAGTTATTTTTTGGGAAATTCAATAAAATTGTTACCGTAAATTTAACACTAATTAGTAAAAAAACATTTAATGGCATGAAAATATTTTTTAAATATTTTTAATATTAAAAATTAATTCGTTCATGAAAATTTGGCTTCAACTATTAAGGTCCCAAAATATAAGTGTGCCTGGTAACGAATTTTCGTAGTAATATGTTTAATTAGGGCTATACTAATACTATTTTCGTAGGGCAAATTATTTCTTATTAAATGAATCAAAGAACCAACTAAAAGTCACAAAAATAAATGCTTGACAGATAATCAGTTCGTGTATTAAGTACCAATGTACCGAATAATATATTATACTTTGTCATAACCTCTACAAATGTTTAATAAATAAAATAATTTTTTTTAGTTAATTTCAGAAAATCACACGTGACATTAAATGAATTAAAACAATGTCACAAGTGTAAAGAAAATGAAAAATGAGTAGCAGAGTGTCCTTCGTGCACTTGCAGCAATTGTGAATTTTATGAGCGTTGCCCCTCAAATTTTCACTAATTATTTCAATTTAAAGACTGACAATTTAATGACTGATTTCATGATAATTTCAATGACTGAAAGCGAAGAGCTGTCATTTTACACGAAAAGAAATCTTTGGGGGGCAACACTCGACACTGTCAGTACGTGAAAACCCGCAAAAATCCGCCATAAAATCCACAAAGGCACATCACATCTTCGACACAAACTGCAAATTAAAAAATACCTAAGAATAAAAGCAAATCAAATCGAGCACTAACCAAGAGTGACCAACACTTCATTATGGTTGCAAGAACTTTCGCCCCACGGTAAGGGGTGGAGTGTGTGGCGATTAACCGCTGTTGATTAACTAAATTTCCTATAAGACAACAGAGATTTTATACCGGGCCTAAGTTTCGTTATTTTGAACGGCCGCTTTCCCCTCCCGAAAAGCGACGATCTCCGAGCAGGGGCCCCCCTTTTCTGCTGCTTTCTTCGCTAGGTGGGATCGATTCCTTTATCTCTCATTAATTATTGTTAACGCGTACGCTTCTATTTTATGGGAGGACGGGACTAATTAGGATTGTTTTGTCGCCCCCATTGTTCCGATGGCGGACAATGACGAGCTTTTTGTTAGGATTTTATTACGGTGAAACTATCGAAAATATTCATACGGAGACGTCCAACGAGCCATGGTATTCACGACACCCTGTACAACGAGAAAATTACTGCTATTTACTACTTGTTCACTAGATAAATTAAAACGTGAATTACCTGAAAGTAATAAGGACGGAATTAATTCTTGAACTACTGTCTCATAAAGTAAAATATGGTGCATTTGCATTCATTATCAAAACTTCATACTTTCTTATTAACAAAGTAATTTATTTGGAAATACCGACGCATTTATTATGGAAAAGAAAAAGTATGACGAACATATAGCAATTTATTGCCATTTTCAGGTCTTACTGATAGGTCGTTAGCGGGAACGGAAATTAATATACGTACAACTAATCAATAATGCATCAAACGGCTGGAAAGTAATTGATGACGGCAAATTCACTTTTACTCGACGTTCATTTGAATCATAACGTAATACAATACAACAAATCATTATCAATCACCCAAAAACAATACTTATACATACTGTCAATAAAATCACGATTAAATGCAAAACCCCTTATTTAATTAATAATGTTATGACAATATGAAATGTTATAACATTTTATATGATATCACTTTTATTTTGGCCACAATAAAAAGAAATCAGTACCAAAAGGGAGTACCAACATAATTTTTCTTCTTTTTCTTAAAGTGTCTTCTCCATCGTTTTCCTGGTCAAATACACCTGTTGATTGCAGCGTTTTCCATTACCTGTAAGTCCTTAATTCCTGATTTGATAATTTTCTTCTTCACGCGATATGACTTAAGTAAAGACATTTTTCTTTTCTAACTATTTCCACCAAACTGGTTCTTCACAGTGCTCTTAACTCTTCATTAAGTATTGATATTCCCATATTAAAATCAATGGTACTTCCCTATTTTTACTGAGCCATAGTCTTAATACAAGTACTTATTGGAACTCATTATGATTTATCGAGGGTACCTACGGATGTGACCGTAATTAAGAGGTGACATTTTATCCAGTGGATACTTAATCAATACGTATTTCCAATTGCGTTGTTTCGGTATGACAAGTTCACACGATAAGGCACTTTTGATTAATTAACGTAATTGTATTTTCTTGTCGATTTTTATCTCGCTCTCTCTTTAGATTCGTTTGCGATTTGATATATTAATTTCCGTTACTTACCACTTCATTGACAATTTCATTATCTAGTAACCCTTTTGATTACGTCTTTACTATTATATATGCGTGATCTAAATTAATTTCTCCTTATTAAACGTTTAATACTCGTCATTACCTAATTAGATTACGCTCTGATGGAAAGATACGTCTCGTGGACAGTTTTTAATTAATAATTGCGTAATATCCACTATCGAAAAAAAACTACACACGCATAATTACGTTCCGAATGGAAAAAAAAACTCTTACGCAAGCGCACGTTGAATACCAATTAAAAGCGCAGTAATTCCTGACGCGCTCCGTTTAATCGATGGAAAAATGGAAAAACAAAACGAGCGGGAAAAAATCGACCGAGGTCGCGCCCGAAGAAAGCGGTCGAAAGACTTTTTTGACGAAGAAGAGGAGGAAAATTTGAACCAGGAAAAATGTGAAAGTGGTTCTTTAAAAGGGTTTTATGGTAGAAAGCTCGAGCCCGTGTAACAATACGTCATAAAAACCATAAATAAATACGTAATAAAGTGGGCAATTAATAGTGATGCGGAATAAATGAATAAGTGAAGTGCTAGACAGACAATCGATGATACCGAATCCTAATAAAGAGATACTCGCAGGAAACAGTAAAATTCTTACTTTATTAGTAATTATACTCGACGTATTTTCAGGAAAAATTTAAAAGTTTAATAGTATGTCGGAGATATTCCTTCATACGCAGAAGAATTTTGGTGTTTCAAACTAGTAGACAAAATTTTGGTACTTTCTCTGGAAATTCTATCAGTTTCAGTTGTTTCTACATCTGGAGGTATTTTGTCCTTAGTTGTGCATTTAAAAATAATACGTAAAATATAAAAATAATTTCAATTATTATCAGTACTAATTTCAACAGGCTTTGATGTTTTTATTTGACCCTCTGCCTTTGCGCTGTACAATATCATTAATCACTTCCACATCTGACCCACTTTACATTAGTCGTTCATACTTATTTCGTCCATGGGCGGAGATTTTGGCACTTGTTTGCTATTTTTCCATTTATTTCTGTTGTAATGTCCCTACTACTCCCATATCTGCTATAAATTCATACTGGGCCACTTTGATTTCAAATTTTTATACACTAACACCTCCTTACACTACTTTCCCAGGTATCAACACATTTCTAATTTCCCTAGGTCAAGCTCGTCATCGAGCCTCGTACCTGAGGTCGGGTACTCTTAACAAACCTCGAGTAGGTCGAAATTATTTATGTCCCTGAATGGGAATTATGACGAATCCATCTCTACCAATGTAAGTTGTTGTTACATCACTACTTATCAATTTTTAGGAGCTAATTTATTAATTAATTAGCAATTAACATCGTTTCGCGCGTTTATCGAAACACGTGAGAAAAACGAACATACGCGTATGACCCTCGGGGGTCGTTACTTGGAATTGTAAAGTAATAACGAAACCGAAGTCGTCGTCTAATATTAATCACAAATCCATCGATAAATCATCCGTAGATGATATCTACCGCGCGAGAATATGTAGAAGCGTAATTACTGGCACGGCAGTCGCTTTCACCGATTTTGAAAATATTTACACAACCTTACGCGACTTACAAAATGTTTTTCGTGTGAAAAGAAGTCGTCCATGGTGAAACGTAAAGTTCGACGTCAATGAGAGACGAGTAGGCTCTTACCGCTTACGATTACGCGGCTGTCATCTTGAAATTACCTAAAATTATACGTCTTGTCATGAGAAAACGGACACAGGTGATCGGTATGTTTTTCTTGGGATGTAATTGTTGCTGGTAGAACCTTTTGAATTAAAGCTGTGAATTAAACCACGCAGGCGCAGGGGTGCATTTAAAAACCCTCTTTAGGGAAGAGAGTACACTTCAGAATTCGTTACGTGGTTTCAAGAAGACGATTAATGCTTCTTGATGTTCCTGAACTATTAATGTATTATTTATTGTAGCACTACGGTTTATGAGCAAACCCCCTGTATACAAACTTCAAAACAACGGAACTAACGCATTTTTTTTAAGAATATACAAGGAGAAACTAATTAAATAAATAAATTAAAATTTAAAAGCAATATAGTGTGCAACTAATTTCCCATTACAAACGAATAATTGAAAACACTTTCATAGCTTTTAATATTTTAAATTCTTATGACCCAATGGTTTTTGAGAACTGCCTGATTTTTCTGCGCTATAAATAACGATGCTTTCTAAAATAAATTTTATATTTTCTATCTTGTACATAAAGAATATTTGTTCTTTAAACAATTGAATCCAATTGTATGTGGGGACGATTGCGCTGAACAATTTTTCAATTCATAAAGTTCCTTATGGATATACTTTACAATTGAACGCATTTAATATATTAAATTTATATTTATATTATATTTATATATTTAAATTAGTATTTAACATAAAAAAACTTGAATTACCCCTCAAAATTTATACAAGTGATCATTTTTAACAGCTGAACTAGAAATATATAATTTTTAATAAGCGATTTAATAATAAGCAATTTTTTAATTTCTGGTAGTAAGGGGAGGCTTATAAAAGAGCTGAAGCGTTTCACCAAATAATAAATTATCTTCTACAAGTAAAGAAACCTTAATTCAATATGAATGCACGTTTAAATCATTTCAAGTTGTAGAAATTTTTTCACAATAATTTTTTAACAATTTCTACCCTCCAGGAGATGATTTACAAGGGTTGAAACTTTGTGATGCGTCATGAATTATGTTTGAGCATATCAAGGAATCTATAAATAACTGATTTAAACATTATTTCAATCAGTTAGACGCTAGAATGTAGTGTTATAAATTTTTGCAATAGGGGGTAGTTCTCGCTCCTAAAAAATAAAAACCCCCCTCAGGCGCAGGGTAGATTATAAAGTTATAAGTACGTAAGCAGAGCTTAGATACAAAAGTTTTAATCGGTGTTACTTAAACTTAGCTTTAGCTAAGCTAAACTTAAGCTTGAGTTAAATTAGGCTTAACTTGCTTTAAACCAAGCTTTAACGGTGCTTAGTTGATTATTATGTCAGTCTTAAGCTTGAGAAAAATGGAAATGACATTTTGTTGAACACAATTATTTTATTTACCGTTGACACTTTAATAGTAATTTCCACAATGTCTACAAAATTCTATAGCAATTGATGTAATTCAACCCTGTACTTTTTTGGGGATTCCAAAGCTACTTATGAAGACAAACCACTTATCTATATACCACTTATCTAATTAATTAATTAGTGTGCACCATAGAACAATAAATTGCAGTTTTATACCCCCAATATTAGTAAAACCCCTATAGATATAAAATCTACTATCTGCTCATTTTTGTAAAGACACCTACTAATTGTTACAAACTCGATATTGCATTATGTAACAATGTAATGTTAACAACATGTAATCCGCAGTTTTGCATTTCATGAAACTACCAAAAATTTCCTACGCTCACAATTCTCCTAAATCCAAATTAATATTTACATAATCTTTAATTTTATTACCCATAAAACACGTCCGATGATCGACGATGAGATACCATATTTAAATTTATGTAATAAAAATGATTAAACAATTAACTTTATGTAACACGTAAAAATGATACGTTGTGGAATGGACTCCTCCTTACCAAATAAGAAGCGAAATTTGTATTAATATCTAATTCCTGCCTACTTATACGATACGGCGATTGCGGTTTCTTAATTCGTGGCTCATTACGCTAATTATCCTTTCTAGTAATTTTGGTATATGGTAGAGTAGCGTGAAAATTATTATTAGTAGGAAAAATACGAATCATGCTGACATAAATTTCACGCCTTGTCAGTCCCGGTATCCATCTTTGGTGAAATTTAATATCTTCTTAATATCATAAAACTGATGGTTAAAGGAACGAAGAAAAATAACCGGCGACCTTTTCGTGTCAAAACAACCGTAGAAAAGAATTTCTAACAATTATCCCACAATGAACCGAAGAGAAAAACATTTTTTAAAGACTCGTTAAATTTTAACTCTCCACTTTAATCACCACAGGTATCTTTGTGGAATCTATTAAAATAAACGCTTCAAATGTACTCCTCTTTCACGCAATTTTCCGTCCATTGCCTGGAATGCGGAGAGAAGTAAAAGTGAAAACAAAGCCTTGCTTACAAATGGCACTAAACTCATTACGTAAAACGAACATAAATCGGTAATGCGCCATCAGGAGCACTTTAATCGCATCGCTCTCGCCTACATTTTTTTGCATAACGCGCACCCCACGCTCGATTGTGACACTTTTAAACGTATTAGCGGGTGTTAATGGACGAATTTTGTAAGAGGACAAAAATTCTTCGGCGAGGAATCCAGGTTTTGGGAAAGGCGACGTGCTTCGATGACAATTGTGGGATATTTCGGTATTAACTTAAGGAATTAACGGTTATTGTGGTTTCATAAACCTTGACGTCCTCGTACTTTTCTCAATAATTCACTAGCGCTGTTGAAAACAATGTGTGCGTTACAAACATAAATTTCAATTAGTGTGCATTAGCGTCACAATCGTTGTTATTGTTTATTACGAGTCGATGCCGATTTTTGCGCGTGTATTGCGATCCGTTTAAGTTGCGTTTAAGTTTCGA
This sequence comes from Cryptocephalus primarius, assembly GCA_963576515.1. Taxonomy (NCBI): domain Eukaryota; kingdom Metazoa; phylum Arthropoda; class Insecta; order Coleoptera; family Chrysomelidae; genus Cryptocephalus; species Cryptocephalus primarius. Next base: position 12,311,348 of record OY754948.1, on the reverse strand, counting down.
AACTTTTAAGCGTCCGGAGACGCATTAAGACCGAAACAAGTTCAGACTTTATCTCAACTTCCACCTGATTTCACTCATATACCATTTCATATAAAAACTAAGCAGTTATGTCTGGCGCGCGTTGAAAAAGGCAGTTTTGACATAATTGCGACCGGCGCACGGCACGTAGAAAGTCGAAGAAATGGTTAAAATTCATTGCCAATTTCGCAATCGGCTAACTTAAATGTGCAATTAAGCAACGCAACCCGCGCTGAAGGCAAGGCCAATTAGCTTTTATGTAATTCAAATACATTCCTCGGAAATTTACGTAGTTGGTGTAATGAAAGTCAATGCTAAAGAGGTAAGAGAGATTCTTTATATTCGACGTCTCACACATTTCCAGCCGAGAAATTCCAACTCGCTTAGCTTTATCGCAACATTACGCACTTATAATTAATTATAACAGGACAAAACTTTCTTTTTGGGACAGAAGAATTTTATTTTGATTTTCTCCTTAATTCCAAGATGGTCCATGGCACTTCCCTTCGTCAAACATGCCACAAGAAAATTGGGAATTTTCCACATTTTTCTATCATGGTTATGAAATCAAACAAATTATAATTCACGTGTTTTTACGTAAATATTGTAATCAATCTAGCTGGATCGACTGAATTAATCCCCAACATAAATTCCGACAGTAAAATTTCTTTCAGTTATAAAACAATCTTAAGACAAATATTATCGCTCCAGTATGGCAGAACTGACGTTAAGACAAACTGAAATGATGATATTTTTTCAGCTGAAAAAGAGGAAAGAAGTACAATGTGGACACTTTGTATACAGTAGCTCATAAGTGGTAGAAAGAAAGAATCTGGCTGCTGCGCAATTGGCGTAAGAGATTACTTAAATTAATACGTGTTAACCATGATTGAATGTACGATCTATAAGTACGCTGCTTCAAGGCTCCTTTTGTTGGAGGGAAGTTTTACTAGAGGGTTAAAAGGATTTAATTTTTCTTCCCTTTGCTGTTTCTCCGTGACATCTGTGTCATTAAACTTCCCACTTTTCGTTAACGTGGAAACAAATATTTTTAATTGCATTTTAATAATAGTGGATCACTACATGAATTGTCCATACAATTGTTTTTACATCATCATTAAACCGCACCTAATAGCTAAAGTACGTATCTCAGGGTATCTATAAGTTATCAGGTTTAGTGCTTGAAAGTAGGTAGGTAACGATCATGAATGAAAAGTTACTGAAAGTGGTAATCAACTTAGCTGGAATAGTTGGTTCAATTCCCAGCATGGATTTCGACAGTAAAACTCCTCGAGCACATTTCAGCTATAAAACAGTCTTAAAACAAATAATATTGCTGTCTATCTTCGCACCTGATTTTTTCCATATCGTCACACTTATAGCAAATTTCTTAAAATCACAGGACAAAATGACGCTGAAACATGCCGAAATGACGGTATCTTTAGTACTGAACAAGTCGTCCTCAATAGGATTTTCAGCATGGAGTATTGGAAATCTTTACTTTAAAAGGGGGGCTTGGTGCAGACTATTTCAACACTATTTCCAAGTGGGCAGACTTATACGGACGAAACTGTCCACTAGACATAACGCAGTTCAATTCTCTTGTTACGGTATGTGTGCTTTCATGCAAATTTACTTCGTGATCTGTTGCTTCATTTTTCACAATTGGATTAAAGGAAAACCAAGTATACTGTCCGAGATTCGCCAGGTTGTTACGTGCTATTACGTCCTGTTTTCTCAGTTGCTACTGCTGATGTTACTCCATCACATCTACTCCCGTTACAGGGATATCAACAAATGTTTGAAACTATTGATTTCCCGGAATGAAAATTATAAGTCAGACGATGATATGGGCACTTTTTACATGCACATGAAAGAGTGCGTGGATGCATTTAACGAAATATACGGATCGAAGATAGTGTGTATGCATGGATCGGTCATTTTCAACATGTTGAGGTTAATTGATGAGATCTTCATGCAGCAACATACTGGGGCCGCAGATGTGATGGGAACAATGAACACGGTAAATATCATAGCGCTAGATAGACAACCCGAGAACAAATATATAAATACCCATAGTTTCATAAATGCAGAATTTGGATCCTTACCCTAAATTTTTAGTATATAATCTTTAGTCTAGTATTTAGCTAAGGATATCTATCGTATCGGCAATATTAGACACCTAGTGTGCCAATATTATATTAAAAGTGACCCGTCACGGCTTCGCTCGCTCACTTATTAGATTGCCCCGTCCTCGGAGTACGAAAAATCACGAAACTGCCACAAAAGTTCTAAATTCGATTGTAAAACACTTTTGATCCTTTAAGTATATAGAAGAACCTTTAGCATTTGTATTTCAGCGACTTTGTAACGTTTAAATTTAAAATGAAACTGTTTAGAAAACCGTGAACCATGTAGATTTCCTTTCAAGGAAGTTGTGAAAGTTGAGGTGTTGAAGTTTTACTACCTCTGGAACCTTCCTTCTAGATTAGAAGTAATATCAAAGTTCAACATTATTGATACAGGGGTAATTTATAATATCCTTACTATTGTAAATTTTTTTCTTTCATTTTTGTTTTACAATTTTTATGTGATCTGACTACTACTTTGGAGCTATGTATATTGGCGTATATGAACACCCTGTGTGTATCAATATGAATAAACTACTACTACTACTTAACTAAAACTATAGTTTCTCCTAGTAAATTAAAATTCATGTTTTATTTTGCCCAAAATTTACACCCAATCGCGCGATAGCGCCCGATGCATTTTCCGTTTTCTCTTTGACCTATTCTTCGAGTTCTATTGTATCTGCTACCTGCTAGCACCCCACGAAAGCTATTATACAAACAAGCATTGCAAATGGAGAAACGCTTGAGATCCTTTACTTATCTTGAACCACCCAAAACTGCTTGGGACGTCCAGGAACCAACGAGGTATCCGTAAAATGGGGTCCTTTGGACTTAGAGTAAACGCCTACAGAATATCAGCAATGGACGATTTATGGATATGAACTGACATCGTACAATGGACGTCCAAATGGCGTCCGTTCAAAGGACCTTTATTTTCACTCCAAAGACCAAACTCAAAGGGATAGAATTTATTGTCGATATATATTTTACCCCAAGTATTGTATAAAACCAGCCAATGGGTATTTATGTCTAATGATTGCATTTTAATAACAGTGGCTAGTAATCTTTCCATCAAGACCCCAATTACTTTTTCATCATCATTAAACTGTTTCCAATGGCTTCATAGCAACCCTTCGAGGTATCCTGGAAATCTTTATACCAGAACACATTCAGTCCCCGAAAGTCGGTAAATACCATGGACGAGGGCTCCCTGAAAACCGTAGTCAGCATAGCTGTATCTATCGGATCAATCCCCAGTATAACTTTGCACGATGAAACTCCACAAGCAAAATATAACTTTAAATCGGTCCTAAGACAAATAATATTGCTCGTGATGTTCTCGGTTGATTGTCACAAAGTCGTCAAATTTAATAGAGACCAGTTAAATTTAGAGGACCCCGTTTCGTTAAAACTAGCTCAACTGACGGTATCTCGAACTATGACCAGGGTGACTACGTACGGCTTTTTGATATGCGGCATTGGGAATCTGTACTTCAAGAGGCGAAGTTGGTGCAATCTCTTAAAAAACTATTACAAAGTGTGTAGACTTCTACGATCGAGGTCGTGTAGAAGGCAAAACAAAGTGAAATATTGCTGTTATGGTATATGTGGTTTCATGCAAGTTTACTTCCTGGTTTGTTGTTTCATTTACCGCAAATGGATCAAGTACAGCTCACCTCTATTCGTTGAATTATGCATGTTCGGTATATACTATTATTCGATGTTTTCTCAGTTGGTAATAATAGTGTTACTTTTCCATTTCTACTCACGCTACAAGGACATCAACAGATGTTTAGAATTATTAATTTCCCGAGGAGAAAATTTTAAGTTAGACGATGGAACGTCGACTATGGAAAATCTTTACAGATGCATGAAGGAGTGCGTGGACGCGTTCAACGAAATTTACGGTGCTCAGATAGTGTATATGCAAGGAATGACCATTTTCAACCTGCTGAGATTAATCGATGACGTCTTTACATTGGGACATACTGGGGTCGTGAACACGATAGGATCATTAAACACGGTATACTTATGACCTCTTTGCTATTACAACACAAGACCACATCACCTTCTGCTACACATCCACAGCTGATAACTACAAACTCTTCTCTCTTCTTTACAGATCACCTGCCTGATTTTCATCTTCTCAGCAGACTTCGTGGTGAGAGAGGCGAACAAATCGATCCCGATCTGCATGTCCTTGACCGAGCTGCTGACCTACAAAGACCCAGGGCGATCAGAGCTGCTCCTACTGGGTGAGAAGTGCAGGTGTTACCTGCCGCAATTCTCAGCGGCGGGCATGTTCACCATAAGTAGATCGACCATATTCGACCTGATCAACATCGTCACCACGTATCTGATCGTTTTCCTGCAGATCAACATCAGCAACAACTGATGCTTAACGTTTTTTCGCTATGCTGTCTTTATGTCGATTGTGTGCATATATGCCTAACGTAATTATACAAAAATGGCCTCACAATATGAGCATTTGCATGTATTGGACACATGTTGATGTACGATTCTGATCTTCGAGCTGGTTCACGTTTCAGCCCTGCTCCATATTGTCCTTTTTATCTCCTACTATGAGCTTTTCTTCGTCATTTTCTTCCTGGTCCCTCAAAACATTTCCTTTGACTTTTATCCCTAGATCCTCCCTTTTATCGTCAAATTTTCTGATCACTTTTCGTAACTCGATCCATGCTAAGGTTTCATCAAACGGTGATTAATTCACTGGACATGACGGTTGCTCCCGGCGACGCCTGTGGTGATCTTTATTTGAAATATTTGAAACAGATTATAAAAATTTTTCGGGGTGATAGATTGTTTCCAAGTAACACTCCTTACTTATGACTTTAGGGTTCCAGTCTCTAGGTTCTGAATGATTTCCTGATCTTGATCATTCTCTCCCCGTTGATTATGATCAGCACCAGGAAGACAAAAAGGGTATTACCACTCAGAAACGTACTAATAGAAGATATGATCTGTACTGAAATCGTACCCAGATACAATATCAAATCCAGAAACTGAATACAGTAACCCCAGGGCTACAAGGAAACCAAATAATGGTAAAATTCACTCTTCTCCAACTGAGATCTGACATCTAACCCTTCATGATTCTGCATGGTATTTCGATCCTGATGAGATCAGCACAGTAACTACCTATCCCTTTCTACATTCCTCCAGATTGATCCCAGCTCCCGTAAAACTGGAAAAATAAGCAAGGCTCAGTCTGGCAGCAAATCTGAGCCAAATCCTAATGCCTGAGACTTGAACAGAAACTGCTTAAGATTGAGAGCCTAATCAAGATTTAGATTCATGACTCAGATTCTGCTGACGATCTATGCAGCAGCCCTCACCAGTCTGACCCCTCGCTGCATCCCTGCGCCAAGGAGACGGGAAAAGAAAGCAAAACTCAGCCTCAAATATCAGATTTCATTAATTCACTCGATGTTATAGAAATCTGTAGCATCGATCCCATTTGCATAATCTCTCGAACCGTGTTCCATCATCTAATGATGAATAACTTCTCCTAAGGACGTACCTCGCGTTATTACCGGTAATGTGAAAGTGAAAAAAGTGTTTTGGCAAAACAAGTTACGTAACTAATTATCGGGTTATACACGAAAGAGACGGAGGAGAGAAGAGGGAGGGAGAAAGAGATAATAAATCAATCTACATGGAATTCATCTCTCGGTAGGTGTGGGCATTAGATCTGGAAGATGTAGATCTAAAAATTGCAACACACCGTGTATCTCAAACATTTTAAATACCATTACCAATCAAAATCTTAAGTTAACGTTACATCACTATTGTTATGTACGTTCAAATCTATTAATAAATTATAATACATCATCGCATGGGATCGTTAAAAGGAAAACTGCAATTTCTCCTTTCTTTGACAAAAAATTTTTTAAGATGCCATAAATCAATGCGGTGGCGCCGAGAAATTATTTATGTTAATTGAGACGTTCCTGTGCTTTGATTTGAATAATTCTTAATTCTGGCGCTCATTAGCATCGAAATGTTACTAATTTTGGGATTTTATGTCGGTAGCGGCTGTACTGGAATTAATTAAACGAAGATTTAAGTGTTTTTAAGTGATACACGCGAGGTTCTTATCACCAAAGTCCGCATTTTTAAGACTTATTATACGTAGATGGTGACACTTTTATTACAAAAGATTACCTAAAATAGAAAATAAATTTTTAGAGGAATTTATTGCATTCTGGGTACGGCCTTTTCGATGATCCTAAAGACGACAGCTCTTCAAGAGCTATTTCAATATTTGACTTTCGCGTAGTTTGTTTAATCATGCGGTTAACGATGGAATAACTGTTGTTGAAAAAACAGACATTAAAAAGCATTTAACGTGCCATTTATGACAATAACGCTAATAATCGTTAAACAACATCAACGATATCGTCAAAATTACCGGTTAAACTATTGAATCATGTATGTAGATGAGTAGTTTATTATCGAGCAGTAGGTACATCGATTTTATGAACAAATGTTCGATATTCCTCATTAAAAAATGCATACGTATCGACTTTCTTAAGTACATTTAACGCGTCTATTACTTAAGGATGGTTCGTAATTGGACGAGATTTTTCACGCAGGATGATACTTAAGCTTAAAAAGCATGGCGCCGAAAAAGTGAAATAATTTTCACTTTCTCCTCGAGCCCCGGAAACTCTCCGGGGTTAATGAGCATAACACGCACCTGTTGAATAATTCGAGACAATATCGACGGTAATTAGGCAGAAGCGTTAATGGCTATAAGTGCGATTTCTCTCCAGCTTAAAGTACGTTTCGTTCGGTAAAAAGAAATTGTGTTAATATGTATTGTGTAATATTACCATATTGTAGCGGTTTCTTATACAAACAGATTTAGTTCTTCCAGAATTACAACAGTTTTTACACACAGAGATTTTGTACTACACCGACGTCAGTATTTACATTTCACAATTTCATAAACAACTACTTGTTTTTCCATAACAACGACCTATACGGGGCATTCGCTACACTATCCCTCCCCGTCTTCAGGGTCGCCCTCGACCCTCGGACGATCTACTTCCACAGCAGTCCATATTAGCGAACTGCTACTGCTACGGGTACTGCTACAGCTACTGCTACTGCAACTGCTACTGTTCCTGCTACGGCTACGGCTACTGCTACGGTTACGGCTACTGCTACTGCTGCTACTACTGCTACTGCTGCGGCTACTGCTACAGCTACTGCTACTGCAACTACTACTGCTACTGCTACGGCTACTGCTACAGCTACTGCTACTGCAACTGCTACTGCTCCTGCTACGGCTACGGCTACCGCTACTGTTACGGCTACTGCTACTGCTGCTACTGCTATGGTTACGGCTACTACTACTGCTACTGCTGCTACTGCTACAGCTATGGCTTTTGCCACTGCTACGGCTACTGCTACTGCTAATGCTACGGTTGCGGTTACAGCTACTGCTACAGCTACGGCTACTGCTACAGCTACGGCTACTGCTACTGCTGCTACTGCTGTTACTGCTACGGCTTCTCCCCTTCTTCAGAGATTCCGCCTGATCCTTGCCAAATCCATTTGATTAACTCCATTGAGCGGGTTGGACTGTAAATTCTGTACAAAAATTCGTCAGCAGCAAATCGAAATCAAGCAGGCCAATCCTCTTTCTGACCATGAAAGACACCAGGGATGACCAATCCCATCCAATGCTCCAGGTAGAAGAGGGACCTGTCTCTTGAAATCCTCCAAGCAGGCCAATCCTACTTCTGACCATCAAAGACACCAGGGATGACCAATCCCATCCAATGCTCCAGGTAGAAGAGGGACCTGTCTCTTGAAATCCTCCGCTGCTCCTGCAGTTACTGAAATCCCCAGCAACTGCTTCATGGCTCCAGACACACAACCCAGTGGTCAACCATCACCAATTCTTGTACTAAAGATGAACAGCGCCCGTCTCCCAATATGAGTTACAAATGTGAGTGTAGCACTCAAACGGGCCACGCGCGCCAGCCGCACGCAGTCAATCCATTCGAGTGTTATTCTAAATCTAACTTAGCTGTAAGTCCTGTGGAATCTCGAGTCGCGCCAGCCGCTCAACAACTCCATAACGCCGCACAGACTGCACTCCTCGCCTCTCCGCCGCGTGCCATCGCCATCACTTCTGTACGCCATCCCAGGTCCACCAAAATTTTTTTTTTCCGCTACTTCGGTCCACCAAATCCCGGACGAGCCCCCATTTGTAGCGGTTTCTTATACAAACAGATTTAGTTCTTCCAGAATTACAACAGTTTTTACACACAGAGATTTTGTACTACACCGACGTCAGTATTTACATTTCACAATTTCATAAACAACTACTTGTTTTTCCATAACAACGACCTATACGGGGCATTCGCTACAATATATTAAATTCACGAAATTAGAAATGTGCATAAGTGGACAAACAATGTGCAATAAATGACTCACTCTATTGTGTTTTGAAGGCCAAATAAGTAAAGTTTACATGAAGACAGTGTATTAAGCAATAGGAGCCATGCGATGACGAACGGAAAAAATAATACCACGACCCCAAGTGTAGCTATCCAATAACAATTAGGTTATTTCTCGTCTATCCCCAACTAAGCTGCCTTAATCTAATTTTTAACTGATTGTGTGCAGGTGTTGATGCTTTGATTTTGCTATCACACTGTATCATAATTTTACTTGAAAACAAACTCTGGCGTCGATAGGCTTTAAGCACATCTTTTCTTTATCGTGAGTAATGGAAATATTACCGTTATGCAGTAATGAAAAAAATCCTATAAATGCATTACAAGTTACTCTTAAAACAATTTATTTAGCAACAAAGTATCCATATAAAACGGAGAAATGAACGCAAACATGTTTGCAACACATTTATCTTATAGTATCAATTATACAATTAAATCGATTACTGTAATGGCTGTTGTTAATAAAATTTATATCAGGATTACGTTTCCTGCCTGGGCAATAATTTAAGACGGCATCAAAATAATTATAAATATTTAAACGTCGCTGTGCAGTGAAAGGAATATTATGTATGTGCTCGAGTGTGATTTAAGAAAAATCGACCGTTTTTCGAAAATTTACGACCTCTCGTTCAGTAAAGGAGAGGAGAAAAAGACCAAAAAATCTCTTAATGAAGATTTGCGGCCGCCTCGAGTCCAAATAAGTTTACATAAGGCGAAATTCTTCAGATTATGCTCATTTGCCGGGTTAATGTCGAGTTTTTACATCGCCATCTGTCCTCCTCGAGACAAGATCTTAAATTGCTCTTCGGCTTAATTAAAAGATTTCACTTTTCCCATTGCACACATTATAATACCTCCTTTGTCGGAAAACCGGTTTCCGGGCATATTAATTCACTTTATTTATCGTACTCGCATTTCAATTAATAATCGATTAAAAGAATTTCGTTGCACGCGAGCACGAGAGGATTAATCGCAACGAAGATATTACCCGAGCAATCTTTTATAGTCCTTAATTATTTGAACTCAATTGATTCATCATAACTTAGCTCCACACAAAGTTATACAGGTCCATGCTTTATATCACCCTCTAAAGGACGAAATAAAATTTTTATGCGAAATAAATGCATTTTCATTTTTGTGGATGGACAACGATAGACAGTTGACAATTAAACAATAATAAAAAAAATAGTCTGTAAGTGCGCACTTAGGGTCACCATGATATAATTGTAGTGCTGATTTTTTCCCGTCATTAAGGACGTTTCTAATTAAAATTTCCCTATACTGTACAACGATTTTTCGTTGACATCTAGAAGGCAGAACGGGCAATAAATTTTTAAATGTCTTTCATTGGACAGTTCACGTATACGAAGAAACGTGCAAGAATATCAAAAATAAGTTTAGGTTTTCCAAAATTCTGATTCAAATATCGAAATAACTGTAGTAACTTGTATATAAAGGCTAAGAAACCATTTCGTGCGTCACAGAAAAACGAAAAATGAAGTGATTTTTACCCTTTTTCAGGTCTAATTAAGGAATTTACCCCATTCGGCGCTATCAAACCTGGCCCCGCCCACCCGACAATTAAATTCGCGAGCAATATTTTTATTCCCATACTCAGCACACATGTTTTTAGGCGTTTATTAATCCCCCCTTAAAATCGACTAGGGAATAAGCCTTCCCTGAAATACCCCCTGCGTGGATGAACTGCTGGTTCCATGGCGGAACTCGACCCTCGCGTCCTCACGATTTCATTAGAGATTAATCCTATTTTTCCTAGCCTCTGGTTAACGACTTTCATCGAGGATCGTTTTGAAACTAATTACTACTCGCAATAAATTTTTTTTTGTAATATATTCAATGGAGCCTTAGAACGAATGTGTGTTTATTTTATTGATGTCATGCTTTATAATGACCGGGACCGGAGTAATAGTAACTTAACATTCCAATTACGTAACGAAGAGCCCACAACGAATTACTATGTATACCACAAAACCTGCCCAGTGGGTCAATCGCCTTATGTCACAGGCGTTTATTGAGGAATCCAATCACACACATTTAAAAATCTAACGATTATGCGTATTAGTTATGGTTATTTTGTAATTGTAATCTGGCCGAAATTAAAATTCTCGCCACATTCCATGTAATCAGAGGCGGTACTTAAGAACTAATGATACGAATAATTGCGGTTGTGAAACTTAAGATTCTGCTAAGAGCTTCGATTGGACAAAAAGTACATTAATTGTGAAATAATATTATTCGTTGCCCTAAGAGGCTTTAATGTAGTACCACTAATACCGTGATCGATTCCAGTCAATCCACCAAAATTTCACGTAGGTGTTTAAGTGGGAAAAAAGTAGAAGAGTGCATGTGCACTTTGCAAAAGGTATCTTACAATAAATTTTCGTTTTTATTTGAGTGAAACCTCTCGCGATGGGCACGATAAACTATCGATATTTTTTGTACGTGCTTCGTTAAGGAAACACCTCGTTTCGTTTTTAACGACAAGATTCTGTTTTCGTTTAAATGCGAGTCCCTGCGATTTTATTTCCCTCGGGTACGTCGATCCCATTAAGAGCCCGTGTAGAGGTAATTTAACCTTGTTACACACGCCGCTTTCACTTTCAATGTCTTCCATTATCGCTACGGTTACGTAGGCAGAGATTTAACGGCATTTTCAAACGCTATTTTAAATCATACTTTCTTTCGTAACCGAAAATTTTTAAACCGTACGTACCCGGTTTTTTTATGCTCTCCGATGCCACGTGCGTACCTCGACGAGAGAAAGAAGTGAAAGGAAAACTCTCCGTCGAAAAAGACATGTGCCCCTAAACGCCGAGGAGTCGTACCTGTCCGGTTTCCTCGCGATAAGAAACCTTCCGGTTTTGTAATCGCCCATCGAAACTAGATCGGACCCGAACGCCGCGCCTTACGTACGAAACGTGGCGGGCGGATAAGATCTGTCCCGGCAAGAGTTACGAACCAGGCCTTCTTCGTTCCTCCAGCAAATTCGGGAAGGGGTATCTTTGAAAGGTGAAAATCGAGTTATCTTCTGTTCCATGCACTTTCTCTGACTCGCCAATAAATTGACAAGAAATTTCATTTATAAGGAACAACGTGTTTACGACTACGACCAGGATTCGGCGTCAATGGTTACCGATTCTAGCAGTTCGGACGGCTATACCATGATTTTTCTCTTGCAAGTATTAAACCGGCATTATTTTCCTTACATCTTATACATGTTTCGAATCCAAGTCCCAGTCGAAAACACCCTTTTCCGTATAAATTAATTTCCTTGTTATACTTCACTGGTTGCTCGAATTTGTTTCCTCTCTGTTTCAGCAGCCTGTTAAAACAGGAAAGAGGCAAATAGTAAGAAACAGAGGGCGCTGACATAGGAGAAACAGCACATATTTACTCTTGGTAGTTACACTGAAAGACAAGAAAGGAAAGGGATACGAAAATACCATAATCGAGCCATTTTCGGAAGGAAAAGTTGCCAATAAATGATCGAACAAGGACGAAAGTATCTATTGCCCGTTTTAACCAGTAGGGCAAGATAGAATTCCCCGGCCTTAGAGCTGCAGACGGTTTTTCGAATTTTTCCCTCTCTGTTTAAGCAGCCTGTCAAGATGGATGGGAAGGAGGCAAATAGTAAGAAACAGGAGGCGTCGATGCAAGAGAAACAACATATCTTTGCTCGCAATAGTTCTAGAGGCGTAAATATAGCACTAAGGGTACTCAAGGCAAAATAATTTTGAACGACCATTAAATGAAACAACCTCCTTTAAAACCTCAGCCGGAACCTTTTCCTCCAGCATCAGAAGTGGCTTAAAACAGCCACTTTTTCAGCTCTCCCCTACATCATCCAACGCACTCGCGCTATGCTCTAATAAATTAACAAATCCAGATTGAATAAATACATAACACACACTCCAGTGCTTTCTACTCGTACTCTCGATCTCGTTTTCTCGGTCAAGTTTTTCCTTGCGTGCGACATTGCGGGCGCTTTTAATTCCCTCTTTCGCGCGGTCGGCTCACGTAACTCGAATACAAACATAAATAATGCATTTACCGGCCGCGCGAAAAAAAGATAATTAAGATGTTTTCGCGGTAAAAACGAAGGAGACGCGGCTGAAGAAACGATGGAAACGTTAACACGCAATCGAGATCGGGTTTTCACGTAAAACTTCGTCATATTCTTCAAGGGTAAAATAAGCTCGGTCGTCTAATTTCTCTTCTATCGTGAGTTTTACAGGAAATGGCCGGCGAATCGATGACACCGTCGACAGAAATGTAAATTCGCGTCGAGCAGGAAAAGGAAGAAGAGTCACGAATAGGCAGGTACGAACGTACGTTACGAAACGCGTTAGATGCGCGTCGTTGTTGAGAAAGAAAAGAGAAAAAACCGTTAAAAGTCAATACGATTATCGTGAGATCCGCGAGTGGAACGCTGGATATGGAATTGGCGGAAATATCATCGCATGAGATTCTCAGAGCGGTCGGTGGAACTTGATACTTTTCTTGCTTCCGTATAGAAGCTACAAGGCGCTCCTTCGCCCTCTTCTGTGTTTCATGTGTTTGCTTCACGTTCCCTTTTCCGATTTAAGTGAGGCTTAAGTGTCACACCATCTGAGTCACTTAAATCAAGTTTATTTTAGTAAACATTTTTCTTAATGAACGATGCGCCCGAAAATGAGGCGTCTTTTTTAGTAAAATAGGACAATATTACTGTAAAAATAATTTCACCTTGCGGCGACCGGTAGTTCTTGAGGAAAAAATAAAATGTGAGAAATTGCGCCAAGTTGCCCATTACCGAAGTGAATTTTTGATATCTGATGATCGCACTATGCGGTAATATTAGATTTTTGCTGAAACAATACGGGGAAATTAGTTAAAATGCGATCAGCAGACTTTCTCCGCCTTCGCCATATTCAAATTCTAATGCCATCCTAAGATTCAGGCAGCTGCACTGTATAAATTGGCGTTCCGCCATTGCGCATGTTCCGCCGCCAAAACATCGAAAAAGGGTCCCCGAAATGAAATACTGGATCATATATCTTTCTTTCCACAATAATAATTTGTTATAATTTACTTAGAAACCCTTTAACTTTAATCAGTGCCAAAATTACTTTAAAAACGTCATGGTGGACTTCTCAAATTTATATTTTAGGTCAACCGCAGTTTATTACAATCTACATAAGTTCTTTGAAAACTTCCTTAGGAATTTTTGTTCTTTAAAGATGTATTGAAATAATAAGACAAAAGGAAAATTAAATTTTAAACGTAATGAAAAAAAACTGACCTTCACAAGACAGCCGATTTTGCCATTCTGTTCTTCAAAATTTTCGACCATTGCACCATTAATAGACACCCATTTTCGCGTTTTTGCCTTTGTCATCACTGCCTAACCAAAGGATTATCTAAAACGTTACGAGAATGAGTATTAACACCATTGAATTACAATAAATGATATTTGAAGCAATATTTTTAAGAGGAAATTACCTTACAAACCGTTACATCTGTCGAACTGTCCTTACATATGGTTCTACGCCATTGTCAAGTCAATACTCACCCGATATACACTATTTTTACTGTTATATGCTAGCTGACTGTTTGACAATGACTTGTAATCATGAAAACCACTGTTACTACACCTCTGTCAAGGTGCACGCCACTGTCACAAAAATGTTCACTACACAGGCACTACACTTCACTACAAAAATTACAGTAACTGTATTAAAAGCGCCCCCAGTTCATTGACAATTGTCAAAATTCCTTAGAAACTCCTCTACCTTGTTGAAAAAAATAGAAGTTCCTTATACACGTATACTTCCACCATATTTAATGTGGAAAATCTATTCATAGGAGTAAAAGTTCCGAGCCGCTTAGCTATCCGAAAAGTTCCAAAAACATTTTTGTTGTAATCACCATTTTAACATTCATGTTGATCATTTGTTTCGTAATTTTTACAAACCCACAAAAAATTTTTAGAAAACAAAGTGACAAAAATGGAAAATTATAATTTTTCCCCAAAAAGTTGTCTTGCATTTCCTACTTCCTTTATAGCATCAGATTCTTTATTTAAACCGTAATGTTTCCTTAAAACGATTGCAAGTGCATCTAGAAAATCCTCAATTATTAACAACTGTCATAAAGTTGTTATCAAACCTGCAACTGCCTTAATTGTATCAGAACTTTTTTAAAAACATCCCAAGTTATAAACTCAATTACAGTTCTTTAATAAATATGATCGATCGCTTAAAATTGTCATTAATTTGTCAGAAACTCCCTAACTTCAATCAGTACTAAAACTATTTTAGTCACATTTCAAAATTGAAGTTATTTTAAGTGATTTGCAGGTTATGACAATTTTGTAAATTGTTTAAAAGTCTCTATATCTTTGGGAGTATCAGAACCCTTTAAAAACTTTAAAATATACATTTCAATTGTCGTTCTGTACCTAAAATACTTGCAACTCCTCTAAAAATATCTTAGGAACATTAGAATTTTAAAAAGGAACTCAGAAATTCTTCTGTTTCTTTGAAAGTGTCAGAACTCCTATTATAAGACGTTTTGCTTTTTTTGAGAATATTGCAAATGCTTTTTCAATGCTATCTGTTCTTTATAACTGCCATAAGCTTCTGGGAAGCTTTTCAATTCGGTTAACTGTGTGATCACTTATTTGAAAATGTCTCAAAATACATTTTATGCAGATAACTGATTTTTTAATCTCTCGGAGGATTACAAATGCTATAATTTTATTAGAAACTTCTGAACATTTTAGTCTCCAACTCCACAATAAAATTAACATTTTAAAATACTCATCAGTTCATTACAAAAGTTGCTTAGAAACTCCTCTACTTCTTTGTAAGTAAATAACTTGGAAAATCTCCGATTCTGAACAAAATTTACATTTCAAATTAATTGTAGTTATATTAAAAGGGTCACCAGTTCATTATATTTGTGAAAAGTTCCCCAGGAACTCCTTTACTACTTTGAACGTGTCAAAAGTTCTTTACAAGCGTATTGATCTGATATTTCTAATGTTATATGTTCCTTGAGATAGTAATTCGAAAATACTGACCATAATGAGGAAATCGATGCTCTTCATGGAAGTTGTCTGTCATTTCACCACTTAAAGACAACCCCTTTTGCCTTTTGGCCGTGGTACGAAGATGTCGCTACAGCCCCACCACCAAAGACTTACCTATAAGTAAAGAAAAGGTGTATTAATAACAACGAATCACATGGATTAAATAGAAATGGTCTTTAAAATAATCTATTTAAAAGAATCTTACCTTGCAAACCGCTACATCTGTCGTACTGCCCTTATATGAAGTTCTATGCCATTGCCGACGATAATACTCACCTGAAATATAATTTTATTGTTATTGGTTAACCGTTATGAACATAGTTATTGCATTAAAAGCATGGGTCATTTACAAATAAATTTTAAAAAATACTAACCGATTGACAATGGCATATCGGCATGAAACCCTCTGCTACTACGCCTCTGCCAATGTGCACGCCACTGTCACTAAAATGTTCACCACACACTACCTGAAACAATAATAACATTCAATCATAAGGAGTTAAAAAATTATCATTCAAAATTAAAATTAAGTGTAGTTGTAGTTGGTGATTTAATTGATCAATTAATGAATTAATTAAAAGAAAGGCTAAATTAGTCAAACAGTTATGTACAATTGAAAAAGTAAAGAAATAAATTTACCGAAAAGCTTGCTTACAAATCCCCCGGCGCGAATATACAAAGGAACCGACACTTCCTGTGCACCGAACGCACTTACTTTTCGGAAATTTCTCGAAATTTTAAAGAAATTACGGATAACGCACCTCCGGTAGTTAAAAGTGGACAAGTTCCCTTACCAGTTAGCCGGACAAGTAAAATCCTTAACGAGCAAAACAATTTGGCTGTTGTTTGTCCAAAACGCGTGTAAAAAATCTCACAAAAACCGTACCCGGCGTGAGTCATAAGCGATAAGAGCTGAAAATCGGTGTATATGCCGAGTGGATCAGAAAAATAATAAAATATTTTCGTTTCATTTAAAATGACACTTAAGGCTAAGAAATCTTAAATGTTTGTCCCAAAGGCCGTATGTTTAAACAAATACCCTTGCCCAGGAAATGATTTTAGAAATATCTGACGTGGGTATGGATTTTTTAAAAGTCAAAATTCAAAAAATGCTGCTGAAAATACCGTTTAAAAGACATGTGTTATCTTTTTCTTATAAACAAGTGGAATACCTTTACAATTTTTCATGATACATGCTTGTAATTAAATGCAGAAAAAAACCTTTATTTTATAACTATTTGTGCCCGCACTGTAGATGCAAGTATATGCAGGAACACACGCGCCACCTTTGTAAATTTATAAGTAGTAAAATCTTTAAAAAGGAACCTTTATTTATTTCTGCGCCATCTGCTACTTGAGAACTGAACTGATGAAAGTCTCTAAATAAAGGCCCTTGATTTCACATTGGCTCTCCATGTCCTGCATTAGCAGATATGTTAAAGAAATGATAGAACTGCGAAATTTTTCATAATACGTGCTTGTACGAGTAATTATGTGCACCAAAAAACTTTTATTTTCTAACTATTTGTGCCCTTACTGTAGATACCTGTAAAGGCGGGAACAAATGCGCCACCTTCGTAAACTTAGCAGTAAAATCATTAAAAAGGAACCTTTATTTATTATTGCGCCATCTGGTACTTAAGAACAAAACTGATGAAAGTCTTTAAATATAGGCGATTGACTTCAGATTGAACCTTCATATTCTGCATCAGGATATTTTGATGATACATGCTTGTAATTACATATACTGGAAAGTCAATTGAGCAGCTTATATTTTATTACTATTTGTGTCCCCACTGTAGAAATCTGAATAGGTAGGAACAAGCACGCCATCTCTATAAACTTGTTAGAAATGAACCTTCATTTATTTCTCCGCCATGTTACTTAACAACTGAACTCACAGAACTCTTTACACCTAACCATTGATTTCACATTAGGTGTCCATATTCTGCAACAGCAGGTTTGTTAAAGTAATGATAGATGGCTCTGGTGTTTAATCTAGCAGTTTTCAAGATAGTTTTCTGTTAGAAGGAAGTTTTAATTTGTAATATCCCAAACATGGGTTAAAAAAAGAATCTTATTTATTGTGTGTAATATTTTGAAAATCCAAACTTCCCTGTTTCTCAAAAAAAGGGCCAAAAGACAATAATTGCAAAGAATGGCTTTGAAATGGAATACAAAAAGTTCACAGAAAATTTGAAACAATTACATTTTAATTTTAAACCTTAGAAAGAATCTAAAATGAAAATTTCAGAGGTTTTTCTAGAACTTCAAATGAGCCTCGAAAGTGCCTTTATAGTCGAGCCCCTAATTAGATACTTAAACAATTTGTTATATTATCGATACCAAAACGCTAATCTTCCACCCAAGTGAGACGTAATTTGCTATTAACAAAGGCTTAGAAATTTCAACATAGGTAGAAAAACCCTGCAAACATTTTTCCTGGGAAAACTGGACTATTTAACGTTTTACACCCTCGGTCAACAACTCTATCTGATATAAAACCTGTCACGCTCTAATTACCTCTGCGACAAAGCACCTAAGGAGCCCATGAACATGCGACACAAAAATGCACGGCTTTCTCGAGTACCGAAAAATTTCCCAACGGAGAAAGGATTTCCTTTGACAGCGTTGTTCACAATAATAATCGCTCGCTAGCCATTGTAAAGGCTCGATCCTCTCAAAATACCCAAAAGAGTAAAAGAATCGAAATGTTTATACAAGAGAGAAAATTTAATATATCTCAAAAGAGTGGTACATCTTCGGTTGTAACATCAACACCAAAAGGAGCTCCAATCAGTCAAAATCGATCCTAATAAACACTTATTAATGGATATGAAAGAATTCAGTGCGTTCCTACCCCAAATTAGACAGACATTACACCGCTAACAATTACTAACAGTTTAACGCAACAATTAACTCGAATAAATCTATTCAGCCTCATCTATATAACATATGTCAGCTATCCTTTCCTATAAAAAAGCACCGTACTTTAACAAAGTCGAGGTGCGTAGAAGGAAATTACTTCATTCCTTTAAAATAACCCGAGTCTCGTTGAACTAAAAATTAAACCTGCCCGAGGAAGAAAAATCCGCTTTCGTTTCAGGGCTAAGTTAGACCTAACCGTTTTTCTGTTAGTACCTTATCACAGAGGCTCCTCCACCGATCTGACGCTTTGATCATGTAGTCCCTGAGACGCCTCCAGAAAGGGGGCCACCTCCAGATCCTTGTCAGCGTACCAGGCCCGGGCCCCGAAGTCGAGGAGGATGGTGAGTCGTGCCTCGTTCTCCCGTAGGAGTTCGCAATTTAGGACGCGTTACCTCGAACCAACATGGCGACCCGTTTCCAAGTAACGCCACGCTTACAGGAGTAGCAGGCGAAGTTCCCAAGGGAACCGCGTAAGACTAACCCGATCTCGTTGATTTCCTCAGTCAATGTGACTCTTCGGCATCCCAAAACGACCGTCCAGGTTTTTACTCATACATTTCTTTAAAACCCACGCTAACGCGTCACCTACGTCGCCGCTTCGCTCCATCAACCCTTCTTCCTGACGCGCCACCTGACGGTTGACGTTGACTGACGGAACACAAAGGCGTGTTCCTTTCGCGTTTGTGATCACGGAACGCATACTTGTGTTATCAGGCGGTTTTGAACCGTAAATTTTGAACCTAAGTAGTTTAGATAGATTCTGGAAATTTTCTCGTTACATTTTCGAACAATAGAAAGTCCGAATGCACAAGAAAAGCAAGAAGTCTAGTTAAAATTTTGAAAGACGATAAAGTGTTTAAAATCTGGAAGTTTATGGAAGTTTTAAACGTTTCAATTTCAAATTAAATTGTAAGAAAAGAATCTAGAATCTAAAAATCCCTCTCTTTTCTTACCCTGCCACCGCTTAGGGCGTACCGGTAGGATGGTTTTACGAAATTTCCTCAATAACAAACGTGATACTTTAAAAATATATCTAGTCAACCATTAAACTTAACAAATATTGGGAACATAATTAACTAAACAAAATTCTTAAGCTTTGGCAATCAATATCACAAATTAGTCTCCTCGCTGTCCCTCTTCCTGATCTTCTCTTCCGGTTCGAAAGCGGGGTTAGTCCTCCCCACCTTGATTCTTCTCCTCCTGACGCTCCCGCTCAGCCTCTTGATCCCCGCAAAATGTTCAGTGATCTCATGCAGGCTCTTCCCTTCGGTCTCCGGCAACACGAAGTACAAGATTACGATCCCGATGAGACCTACGGCGGCGTTAATGAAGAAAACCACCGGTATAGTCAAGTGAAAGGTCAGAGTGACGAAAGTCTTGTTCGCCACGGACCCAATGATGTACCCTATGGCCCCAGAGAGCCCCGAGGCAGTCGCTCTGGTCTCGTTGCTGTAGACTTCCCCTATCAGCATCCAGGGTAGCGGCCTGACGCCGAAGTAATAGAAGAAGGCCGATAGGATGAGGAAGACCACTGAGATCCAACTGCACGATTGCACGCAAGACGTGCCGGCGACGGCGCTCGTAGTGGTGTTGTTGGTGGTACCGTTGGTCTCCTGCAGGTACAGCGCGTCGATTTTGTAGGCGTAAACGGCGACCGTGAGGAAACAAACCCCGCTACCGAACAAGGAGATGAAGGTGATGATCCTCTTCCCGAATATATTGATGAAGACCCCACACACGATGCAACCTAGTAGCTGCACCGAACCCATGACGGCCGTAGCAAAGTACTTGTCAATCGGCGCCTGCAGTGTCTCGAAGATCTTAATCGCGTACACCCCTAGCGTAGTGTTGCCGTTGAAGTGTCCGAGGAAGAACACCAGGCTCACCACCGAGTACGGCCACAGGAACGACTTCTTCCCCAACAGCTTCAATGACTCGAGCCTCGACACCCTCTGCACCTTTCCGCCGTCGGTCATGTTCTTGTGCAGCTCCTCGAACTCCTCCCGGATCTCATCGACGGTGGTCCAGCCACGCAGCCAAGCGAGGCTCTTCTTGGCGTCCTCGAGGCGGTCTTTGGAGATGAGCCAGATCGGGGACTCCGGGATGAAGCAGAGGGTGATCACGGAGATGATCGGGAACGAGGCGTTGACGAGGGCGATCCTGCGCCAGTCCAGGGACGTCCCCAGGACGAACTGGGTCAGGATGCCCAACGTTATGGCCATGGTGCTCGTCGAGGCGAGGATCCCGCGAAGGTGCGGCTGGGTGATCTCCGCCACGTAGGTTAGGGTCTGGAAGAGAAGTTGTGATTAACCTATTTGAGTATAATGTAAATAATGGACGCATACATTTTTCGACAGGGATTGAAACTTCAGAGCGAAGTTATAATCAGCAAAAAAGCACCACCACAAACGGTTCTAAAGAAGAACCATGTGTCTTCCTAGAAGCTCTGTTGTTATTGGTGTAACCTAATGTCCAAACAAGCGGGTCTATTGGTCAAGTTTTAAAAATGGTACTTAAATTGTAATTTGTAGCGTCCACACTTGATTTATTTTTATTTACCGGTGCTTCCATGAGACCTCCAGTGAATCCTGTGAGTCCGAGCGCCAAGAAAATCTGCCAGACCTCGTTAGCAAAGTGGAAAATCAGGAAAGCTACCAGAAGCGGTATATTCGACAGCTGCATCGCCCTTCTCCTCCCGATCGCTTGGGTGATGGTCCCGGAAACGAAACATCCCAAAGGCACGCACAGCAGATTCACCGAACCTTCAAAGACCAAAATTATAATTAAAAAATGAGTTAAGTCGGAAGTTGGGGTTCTTACCTATCCAAGAGACTGCTTCTAATCCTAAGGAGATCGTCTCGTGTTGGTGCTTTCCAGATATGCTGGGGATGAGGATCGTGGGGAAGCCCAGAGTCATCCCGAATATGAAGAGTAGCAGGTTTTTAATGCACACCGCCGTAATTTGAGGGAGGGCTTGCCTCAAAGGGGAGTCCTTCTCTAGCTTGAACCTGTGATGTAAAGAAATGGACTTAAGTTGTAATTCAGGGTGTGTAACGTACCTTCTCATATTGTTCAAAACCATCACTATCGACGATGCCTGAGGGAATGAGTCAATAACGCCAAAATGCTGTACGAATGTTGATAACGATGAATGGTTGGATTGGTATTTAAGAAATGCGCATTAGTGTTATCGATTTGAATTGTTAACGTCGACGTTAACGAATGTTTGTTTATAATCGACAATGGTATTGTAAAATAAGAGCAAATGTAGCTTTTACCTATTCGATTGCTCAATTAAAATGAAAAAATGTGGTAATTCAGCTTTGAAAATATGAGTAAATTGTCCAATTTTGCTGTTTCAATTATTTTAACTGTATTTCATACGCTGAAGAATGTCTCTACTGGCTGGAAAGAAATAATAGAACGTGGTATCCCAGAAATATGGCGGAATGGGTCTCAAACATGTTTATTTCTCTAGTGGCATCGAAGTACCAAATTTATTTATGAGATTTGCACCAAAGGCATTTTACTAGGAGGTCACCCATCATATTCTTCCCAATTGCTTTGTAATAATGCATAATGTGCCTTTAAATCTGAAAGTGTCTGGGCATCCCTGTTTCAAATAATCTTCACCTTGACTATTACAGGTTCCAATCGTTTCTTCTGCTTGTTTACTCTTTCTCTTTCTAATAATTACACTTGCAAATCCAAACAGAATGTGAGATCTACGTTGAAATGGATACGTGAGTAACAAAAAGGAGAAGTAAAACTTCCTTTTGAGTTCACAATTCCCATTAGTACTTGTATGTAGAAAACGGCATTACGTCTGATGTTAGAACAGCTTAGGAAAATTTTGTAAGTGTCGATGGGTTTTCCCCGTCCAAAAGATGGTACCTAACGGAACCCATCCGGGTATTCGACCGAGAACGTGCCTAAACGATACGATTCTACACACTTTGTACGAGACTGCATGCACAATTCTAACCATACCGGTTAATAAACTGAATGGCGCCCGTTAAATGTCAGAAGATTTAATTTCCGCGAAGAAACCTTGAGTGAGTTAATGACTTACCTCGTCATCTCGTCCTCTTTTCGATGAAAATCCGTGCTTCCGTTCGACTTGTCTTGCGAAAGCTCAAAGGCCACGGCGATTGCAGAGGTCCATCGTCCGAAGTGAAGAACGAGCGGATTTTGTCAAAGTCGCCTTCTCACTGGCTGAGCTGGATCGCGCCTGGTTCTGCTCGAAGCGAGTAACGGTCTCCCTCTCCCAAAAACTGCACAAGAGGGGAATTCCTCGTGGAGAGCTTCAAGGCTCCTCCGCCGTCGCCAGAACCCATCGAAGAAGACGCCCGAGGCATGGCGTTTGTTCGAAATCTGCAGCACATGGGTGGGTTCCATTTGTGCTGTAGCTTTGAGCAGAAGGACAAACTTTTTTATCTTGACCTATAGCTCTTCATTAGCTTGATTAGCTACTCTTTATTTATTATCAATCAAGAGTAATCAAGTAATCAATGAGTAATCAGATCATGAGTAATAGTAAAGAGAATTAGAGAGAATCATCAAGATTACTCTTGATTAGCTCTAGCTTATCTTGAGCTCGTAAGCACTTAGATCCTAATTTTCATCCCTTTTGAAATTTTTGCAAGATTTTAAGGAAATATTAACGAAATTACTTCCATTATCAAATGAGCTCCTCTAATGCTACACCACTGAGCCATTTAACAAACCTACCTTCTATATAATCGGGTAAATACCCAAATTACATCATTTTCGATAATTACTCTGCTAATGTAACTTCAGGAAACACCACGATTAGCCAAGTCATGCAATGTTAAATACACTGCACTAATGCAAGTTCAAATCGTGTAGAATACATAGGAATGTTAATAACAAGAGTACTAATAAGTATTATATCTCTCGTCACCTGTTATTAGTAATTACATTGTTAGATACTCATCATTACGTTATTTTACTGTACCAATCCCTTCCCAGTCTTGTTTTGGATTTATCCTCCTAACTAGGATGCTAGTGTACTTGTTATCTGTTCACGATAACAAAACATTTTTCGTGCCATAACACCGCAGTCGAAACATATCTTTTCCTGTACCTGAAGAGCGTAAGAAACCACATCACCTTATCGCCTTCCAAGTACATAAACGTGTACAACAAATAAGATTATTGATTTATTCATTTAGCGTATGGGTTTTACGTTATGATTTACATGTGTGATATAAAATAAATTTGAATAATACACGAGAGCATTAATACAACCGTACCACCTACGGGATGACTGGAGCAACCTGCGTGCCTGCCAAATAAATCTGAATGTAGAGAAGAATTCATCTAATAACACGTAGAAGAAGTAATTTTCGTTACACGTATTAGCTTGGAAGTGCTAGAAGCTAGAATTTGTATGTAATTAGAACGAATTGGCGCTTTTATTGCAGTATTGCAATCTAGAAAACAGCTCAAATGTGCTATTTATTAGAAACTACTTCTGTTTTTGGGTACTCTATTGCCTGGAATATTCATCAGTAGAAGGTGTGATATGTACTACTTATTTATTGGGAAGTATATGCAATCAATCAATGGATTTTTAGGAATAGTTCAGTCAACAACCAATTTTGCCTCTAAATTCTTTGTTGCAGAACCCATTGATACGAAATTTGGACAGCACGTGGGGAACTGGTCGAGGAAAATTATATGGTACTTCCATAACTGATTCGGGTATTTTCTCCCCGCTGTTGGACGTTATGGCAGCAATATCTGCTGCTGGATCACCAACAAGTTAAACCACAACATAGTTACCTCCATGTTAAGAATACACGCAGCAAAACACTGTAGTTGCATTTGTGAAACACATCCTAAAGGCATTTTATACATAAAGTATGAAGCAATATGTGTAACGTGTATTGTATCGCATTCCACATCAATAGTTTGTAGAATTCTGGTGGACTTTATTCCTCCATTTAATAGAATGGATTTCCCCAATCTAACACTAATCCATCAATCAACTTTTTCCCACGTGATTTCTCAAGCGTCTCGGAAATGTGGGAGATCCGGCAACGTCGCCTCCGACGACGCGCGACTATTCCCCCTTCGATCCGTTTACCTACGCGTACCGGCACGATTCTCGCGGCGCAGTCAGTCGTTCCCTCGCAGAGGAGAGGTGCACGCGTCTCGTCCATGTGAATTCGTGTGCATCCCTCCCGTGTGTGTGTGTTTCTCTCTCCCGACGGATCTCCCAGCGTTCCCGGATCACGCACACGACGCCGGGGCCATGTTCTCGGTCGACGGCTCCAACGCCTACGGAAAGGTTAGTACGTCTCCGTGCATGAAAAGTTTTAATCGACAGTTAAATCTTTGAGGTTATGTCACTGGGATCCGGATCCTGTGATCGACTGTTCAGTTTCATGGGATGACGTCGATGTAATCGCAAATTTAGTTTAACTGTCGGTTTCAGGCTATTGCGCAACGAGACGTCGGTTTTTTGAAGTTACCTGGAACGTATCATCGACAGTTGTCGTAATATATTTTTGAGGTTATGTTGCGCATATCCATAGTTAAGTTAACCATGGCTATCGGTTGCCAGTGAAATTTTTGACGTTGTGCAACTCAAAGCAACTTATGCGTCGATCAAACCCACTCTTGGATCATTTCTCTGGATACAAACGATCCAGAGTTATCTTCAAGAGGTAGATTTTTTGCGTTGGGTTCGTACGCTTCAGGTGTTTATTTTTTATACGTACTCCGATTGTTTATGGATTGATTCATCCGCCTCGTGATTTGTCGGGAAAGGTATTTCTGTAGTTTTTATTATTGCATGACGTCGTTTGAAGTTGCCATGTTTCGTTCAGATTTATACAATTTTATTACGACACGCACTGATCGAACTGTGCAGGCATAACGTGCCGTTCGATTAGATATCGGAGAGAGTAAATAGTACAGATTAGGTTTTCAGAATTAATTTGTGTTTCAAATCGTATGGTTAATTTGAATGTACGTACAGAGTAGAGAGAGGTAAGTGCATGGAAATAGTGTGGTGAAATTGTATCACGAGTAAAAATTGACCGTACTATTTTCTCATCTAACTTTTGTAATGAAATTCGAATATTTAACGTACAATTGCTTTTGAACGTGTAACAGAAAGTCCAGAAACATTTACCATGTCATTCATAAGCGCCATATAACTTGAAGATATATTTTAATCAAAAGTACGTTTAGAATGTGTTTCATAGATGTAACTACAGTGTTTTGTGTAATGTATTAAACATGTAGGGATAATTTTTAGTGGTAAAATACCGCAGTATCAGTTTCACGAGAAAAATAATAAATATTGGACACATTTGAACACATTTACAGCCGATTAAGTGCTTCAATCTATTACAAGAGGTAGTTTTTACGCATTACAAACCAAAGGAGCAAATGGAGAGTGAGTCACTTTTGAAGTAAAGGTTAAGATGGGCTTAATTCCCAATTTTCGGAAAAATCCATGCAGTTTTAAGGATTTTGGAGGTGGTACACTATTTTTACCTTTATTGACTGGACTAATACGAGAAACCGACAAGAAATATAAACCTCTGTTGTTCGTTTTATTGGTTTGCACAAAAAATTTCTCAAGGTTTATTCTCATTATCGTCTAAGCACTACACAAAAGGTCTGCTGCCTTTTATCGCACCTATTTTTTGCTGGTAAGTAGTTAGAGTATTCTTGTGGTAATTTTTTGCTCATAAAACATTGCTGCCCAAATAATGTTCCAGTTTTTGCACTGAAGTTTACTGATAAACACTTCCTGCAGAGTTGTCAGATTTCATTTCACGATTTGTATATTACTTATAGTGTGTACTACAAGCATGTGAAGGAATAAATTTTATTTGAAAAATAAACATCGAAATACCAACACGTTTAGGTACAGGTTTTCAAAAAATAAAACAAATGTACTTATTTGTAGGTGTAAAATCAAGTAATTTTTCAGTTTACCATAACAATTTATTTAAACATATTACAAAAATCAACGTTTTTGCATCGGACAAATTTTTTTTTAGGTTTCTTGGGTCGTTCTGAACAAAAAGTTTCCATGCAATGTTTCTCGAAAATTTATATGTGTCGAGTAGTAAACGATTTAAGTTTCCAAAAAACCGAGCCATTTTCAACCCTGAAAAACGGTGTTAAAAATTATAATTTTTGAAGGTGTCGAAGGTCTTAGGTATTCTTCAAACCTTCCTTAATGATATCCTAAAGAGAAAATTGTAATTACTTTTTTGCAATTCTTTGGAAAACTTCATTATTCATTATTACAGAACATTTTTTGTCAATAGTTGTAAGATCGTCATTAACTAAATTATACCTTTTGGGAAGTCTGAGTCACTCTTTAAAATGATTAATGATTTGATAACGTAACTAATTGTCTTTTGTCAGTCAAGTGTGAATGACATTTTTAAAACTTCCAGAAACAATATAAATGACTTGATCGTTTATGAAATTGTACCAATTTCATAACCCAGAAATAGACCATAAGTGCTTAAAATTCAACGTAACCATTCCTCGTTTATGTGGATAGGTATGTAATACATTTTATACATGTCAGATTTTCTAACCCTCCCCTGTATTACATTTTTGAGTAATTTGCATTTTAACGTTGCGCTTGGCTGAATGCTTTCAGTGATGAATTCTTGATGTTTGAGTATATTTTGAGTAAAAAGAAAAAAGAAAATTGTGAACGCGGCTTTGAGAGCTGGAAAATAAAAAATAAGAAGCGGAAAAATTGTTTTTGACCATTTTTCGAATTTCTCTAGGAAATTTTGAGATTTTTCAACGCTCCACAACTTTTCTATTGAACATTTCTGTTTTTGAAGCCAATTTTTGCCGCAGTGATGCCATTATTCACCATTTTCAACCCCCTAATATTCTTGTGCGCTTTTCTCGGATTCTTTTGTATTCAAAATCATTGAAATTAAATGTTTATAGCCGCAATGCAAAAAAATAAAATTTTGGTCGGAAAATAAATTGGTTTCTTCGGTATTTCTTCACGTGCAATTGAGTGGTGTAGTTAGTTTCTCCAAATTTTTTAAAATATAAACAAAAATTACTAGAAAAATCATTTTTGCAATAGTAATTTTTCTTTTTTACGCCTATTTTTAAATGGTAGGGATTATTTTTTAAAACTTGTGGTTATTTAATATTGTGTTTATTTAAATGAATTATTTTTGCGGAAACGAAGAATGAAAATCCAGAAAAATGGAAAATAAACCGTTTTTCTCTCTTTTCCCCGAACCTTTGAGGATATGTGAAGAAGTGACTTCCAGAAAAGTTGTAAATTTTCTTTGTATGAAGTCAACGTTTGTGGGAAATCGCAATAATGTCTTTTTTCCGCCCTAAACCCACCCTTAGTCAATTTGTACATCTAATGACTTATTATTGTAGAATGTATTAATTTTTGGAAAACATCGCTTATCACGACCACTTTTCATTACCTTCAGAGGCCGATTTTTGTAATCATCGCATTATCTTATCAGTACAACGGGAAATAAGCCAATTTATTCAAATTTTTGTTTATTTACTTATCCCAAGGCAAACACATTACATGTTATACAGGGTATGCATTCCCAATTAGTCACCCAGATACTATTTGTGATCATGAAGTCAATGGGAGGCTTAGCTAATACTTATGGGGAAACAAAAGTATATGAATAGAAACTGTCAAGTATAAGGAAGAATTCAGAATTCTTATTTCAAGAGCGTTTATGATCACCGTAATGATACGTTACCCGCAGAGATAAGTATTTTTTAAATAACTGTAAAGCATAACGGTTCGTAAAAAATATAAAAAGAACGTCTCGTACTGTCGTATCGATGAGTAATTTATACTTCGAAAAGCCTCCTCGTGTTTCCTTAAACACGTTCAAGAATTAACGACGTACGGCCCGGGCAATTAGTTTTTGATTAAGTTTTAATTGACACGTCTGTAGGCTTTTGTTAATCCGAGGCCGTTTTAAATTAGGCCCCCGATACTCGTATCGTTTTTATTTCCGCTCTTCATCGTTTTCTCTCTTTTGTGGCGATCAGAGGCCGTGCATATCCTTCCGTTCCCCAAGGAGGTTGATGGCTAAACAAAAGAAAAGCGAATATTCCCTTCGAGATGCGATCAAACAGATCGATCCTCCTTCGTTTAATTTCCAGGGCAGATAACCGGGAATATCCCTCGGGCTGTCTCCGTCGTGCAAATATCTAATTTGTAGACCGGTTATATCGATCCGTGGTTTTAATACTATCTGTATTTGCCTCGGAAAATCATCGGACATAAACGTGGATTGAAATTTTCCACGACCCTGTGATATCTGCGGCCATTAAACTAATAACGGTTTTATTGCCGTTGACGGGATTTCACGTAAGGTTAAATCAATACTCGTGGAACATTACATAAATCGAAGCAAACTTCATTAAATTCCGGCGAAGGAGTACCGATCGTAAAAAAGTCGCTTCATTTCCTTTAAAAAGCCAATTTCAACGTTCACTCTTTCACTTGACACTCTCATAAAACCCATCTGAAAATAACGAGTGCGCCTGCTTTTGTTGAATATGAAGTAGGTGTAATAATTCCTCTCGAAAAGTGTCACCGCGACTCTTCGTCAGCCGAGGTGTTGATTGGATTATTTATCGCTGCAAAGGGGTTTTCTTTCCGCATTACACGTACCGCATCCGCAATAACAAGAGGAAAATGCAGTTTTCTGCAGTGAATTAGTATCGAAAAAGTAAAATTTGAGGCTTTAAATCTTTTTCGTAGTCCTTTCCAAAATATTAGAAACAGAAACTTCAGCTTTCCGAAAAGTAATTTTAAAAAAACGAAAAACATTTAGAATTCAATTCAATTTTTTGCACTTTTCAGAATTGCACAAAATATCTCTTAGTGACATTCCAACGACCGGAGGAAACGCCAAATAAATCGGGGATCGACGCAGGGACGATTTTGAGGTAGCCCCGCCCGGTTGCTCCGTAGATTGCGCTGATGCCGAGCTGATAAATCGGTTACGCCCACATGCCGTTTCAGCCACGCCTTACACGGTAAAGAGAAATAAACTCCCCACCCCTTATGCGTCACAAATGATCGACGGTCCAATCACTGTTTGACCTTTGCGCCAATGGAAGCCATTCGCAGACGTGGTGTTGCCAAATCATAAAATTGCCGTGAATCGAGAGGTGAGAATTGACATTTGAAAATAGAATATGAACTTTATTGTCTTCTGCGCACGGCAATGGAGTCGTGTAAACGTGGCAACAATGCGCGAGACATAATGAGAATGGCATCTGATACTTAAAAATATGTAATATTTGTTAGGAAGTGGACGAAACAACGTAATACAATCTCTTCAGTTGTGGTTGTTTACTTCACTATTTCTACTTTGCTTCTTCTTTACTCTTTTCTAATGCTTCTTAATCCTGTGGGATCGCGCAGCTCTTAAGCGTTAACGCTCTCTTTAATAACATGTAAATCCCGAAGCGTCCATTTCTCTTCTTCTTCCCGTACATTTCCGCGTCCATATACATACCTTACACAATAAACAATAATAACTGTAAAACGAATATCGCGTCTTAAAATAGAAAGAGTCCGGAAAGCTCCGCGTACTTTGTACTTTACGTACGTTCGACTGGGGTGATGTAACTTTCTTTACGGCCCCGGCGTACATAAAACGTACTTTGTTTGGCTCTCCGCGAAAATAATCCGTCAGTTTTACGGGCGGGAAATGCCGGAAAAGCGAAGGAAGCCCCAAGATTTTTTTAGGTATTAATAATTCGGTGGGTTTTGGTTTAGACTTGTGACATATGAATTTTTAAAGTAAGTTTCTGATGTAAAATAGTGCGTGTTGAGATTTAAATGTACCGAAAATGTCATGCGAGACGATAACGGCCGAAGCACGATCTCGTGGTAACAAACGCAGACTCTCTTAATTCGTTGCTTTAGCACTGACTAAGCTCTTTAGCTCTTTACTGTACTGTGCCAAAAATTTCTGACTGGTAAATCAAACCTTCAGCCCACTTGGTTCCAAATTCGAAAATAAGTTCCTGTACCAACGTGGGTCCAGTAGCTTCCTCAATTTTCTAAGCCCTAACAATGGACTATACAGAGATGAAATTATGTGACTTCAACTAGCTACAAAGGACTAATTGCAGCATCATAACGTCCTTTTTTTAAAAAAGCTTCACAGGGCAATTAATCCTGAAGAAAATTTTTCGGTGCTAGATTAACTATAGTAGATATGCGTGCATACATAGCGCTGTATTTCAGTACCCTGGTATAACATATCCAACTTCCTCCGTTTAGTAATACTATCTGAGACTTATAATACATACAAGAGCATTAGTATGCAGGACAACTTGTTAAAAGCGCCTATCTCGTGGACTTATAAGGCGACTACCGGCGGCCACGTTAACCCTACAACAAAGCAGGTAATTGTCTAGACAAAAAGAGGTAAAAATAAATAAAAAAATCAACAAAAACAACAACAACGGCAACGTTATGTTCTAATATGGCGTTGGTCGGGAGTTATAAATACCTACTCGGGTATTACAAGGGAGTCGTGGATTGTTTATAGCGATAACCGATTATTTTTGAAATACTGAAACTTTTCTTTGATTTTTACTCGAAACTTCAACGAAAACGTAATGGAAAAATAATCAG
The DNA here is from genome assembly GCA_963576515.1 of Cryptocephalus primarius. NCBI lineage: Eukaryota > Metazoa > Arthropoda > Insecta > Coleoptera > Chrysomelidae > Cryptocephalus > Cryptocephalus primarius. The sequence continues at coordinate 12,280,007 of OY754948.1, read as the reverse complement.
TCACGGTGACACGCACGCGAGCTTTTGGACTTGTGCGTTATATTTTCGATTAATTCAAAAAGCGGCAAGGAACGAGAAATCTCAATACATTATGGCTGACTCTGCTGATTAAATGAGCACGGGAAGGGATGATTTGAAGGGACTTCATAATATAACCAGGCGTGATATGTAAAATCGTCGCGTTGTTTAAGGGGGGACATGCATGTAAAACGCACAAAATGAGGTCATGATTTAGGGTCGATTTTGAGAATGAAATTTATTTAGGAAGATTTATCAAGTATATAGGGTTTGAACACTGTACATAAAAGTATAAAAAACTGCCATGGAGGTGTCGATCAAAAAGAAAATGGCGGAGATATAAGCATTCTCCGAAATCCTCTCAAAAAACTACTACCATTTCTACCATTCTACCATTTTGGTAGAAGGCAATTTGGTAAACAATAGTAAAGCTTGAATATGAACCTAAAAAACAATAAAACTAACGAAAATTTATAACAAACACATCTAAATTTTCAAAAAGTCTCATTTTTTAGTAAAAATTTCGAATTTGACCCACTTTTTCTCAAGCTTCTGGGTTGAAATTTATCGAACATGTAGGTTCATATTCTAGGTATTACAATACTAAGGGTGTCCTGAAATTTGCAGATAGGTAGGATGATTATTTTTTGAGTTATCACCCCCGCAGTCTCAAAAAGGATATCTCGAGAAAAATGCCCTTAAAGTTTGGATACCCGAAACTGTACGACAATCAAGTTATAAATCGGCAATTTTTTTACTACAAGGCAGTGCAAACCAACTAAAATGCGAGGGAAAAACGCTCATAGGTCGATTCAAATGGTTGAGAATGGGGATAAGGGATGCGAGCGCGTCTCAAGTGCGCGCGCAGGTGCAGGGACCGCGCAACGTGTTATAATTTGAAAACTACTTAAGATATCGTTCTGAATTTTTTCTGGCATATTCTGCATAAAATTTGGGATATTTTAAGCCAATGAAAAAAAATCGATTTTTACATGTATGTCCCCCCTTAAGTCAATGTTTAAGTAATATTTACTAACCCGGAGCGATCGACAATAGCAGGATATGGTACGATAATTAAATTTATCCCATAGCGACGATATGTTTACTGTCTGATTCAGGATGTGCTGTAATGACGCGATGACACCATTTATAAATATTAAATTTAAGTCATGCAAAAAGGGAGGTTACCATCGGAACGTGACGCAAACCGGTTACACGTGTCGCAAAATGATTTTTATTTATTCTTAAATTCAGGGGACTTGCGGTACGTCGCATCATATCTCCCGACCTCGTAGACTAAGTCATGTATATTTAAAGGCAAACTACTAAAGTTTAAGACGGATTTTCTTTTCGAACAAAATGCATATTTCCAATTACCTCGCGCGTTTTTCTTCCTCTCTCTTCGACTTTCAATAAGTAAAGTTAATTTGACGCCGTCTTTTTCGCGTCAGAAAGTTTGTTTAACAGCTAGCTGGGCCGTATCGGGCGGACTTCTTCCGTGAAATGTAATTTAACTTTTCGGCCGAAGGTTGGGAAATTGCTCAAAGGGAATGGTAGAGGATGTGAAATGTATGTTTCTTGAAAAATTTGGCTTTGAAGAAGACGAGGACGAGGTGGAAACTTTCTACAATATTACCACTAAAAGGGTTTAATTTGAAATCTTTGGAGAAATGAAAATTAGAGTTTTGGTCGTTGTTAGTGTAAAGAAAATTATGAGGAGAGCCTGCGGCAAACTAACCGTCTTTTACCGCTGAATAAAGTTTAAAATGTCACTCAACAACTCACTGCAACGTTTACTCAAGCGGAAAAATTCGAGTAAATGTTTGAACAGCAATACAAAGCGCTATTCAACGTTTGCATTTTGCAATGTTTGAGAAGTGATAGAGTCCCGAACGTCACTTCGGACGTACGAGAGATAGTCCAGTTTATACGGCAAAAAGGCTGTTTTGGTAGAAAATTTTTACCAGTACACGGACCAAAAACCTTTGTGAATTTAAAAAAATGGGTCTTTTTTCCAGGTTTTCACCATGGCGTGAAAATTATTGACAGAAGTGCAATACGTTGAGAATCGATTTGTAAAGGCTTAGAAGACCTTCAAAATGAGTGTCTCTAAAAGGTGATCGGAGCATTTCTCATCGAGAAAACTTGAGAAAACCGTGAAAATCGACTATTTTTCAAAAATTCATAGCTTTGCAATGTTTGAGGCCATTTTTCGCACTTTTCTTTAAGCATATATGAAAATTCAAGATAGCCAAGTAGTAGGTTTTGATGTCCTCTTTCAAAAACTGTTTGAAAAATTCAAATCGATGCATCTCGGTCAATACGCCGAATTTTCCAAAACTTTGGTGTATTTTGTTAACAACGTAATTGTGCAAAAACTATTCATCCGAGAGTATTCAACTTTTGTACGCTTTAAGTAGACATGATAACCTAACACTTCACGCAAAATTAGCCCTTCAGCTTTAAACTGGGCAAAGCTGTGGATTTTTGAAAAAAGGTGCATTTCAACGGTTTTTCCAAGTTTTCTCGGTGAAAAATGCTCCGATCATCCTTTGGAAATGCTCATTTTGAAGGTCTTTTAATTCGCTACAAATCTTCAGTACAATGTATTGCATTTCCATTAATAATTTTCACGCTATGGTGAAAAAACGGAAAAACGACCCATTTTTTTAAAATTATTAGTGTTAAAAAAATAGGAAAAAGCTCAGATTTGTCTAGATTTCGGGTTTTTATCATCTTCGATCCATTTTAAACAAAGTTTTTGATCCATCTGCTGTTAAATCTTATTTATCAAAAAATAAACCCTCACCTTTCCTATGAACGAGATTAATTTTTTCAGGAGTAAACATTTTTCTGGATTACTCACCGTATCTAATTATACTACACGCCTCGCGGATAGAATCCCGCGAGGAGGAAGATTTCAATTATCTCGCGTCTATCCTCGAGACGTGGAGGTTTTAATTTTCCGGCCAATTTAGCAGATATAAGAAAAAATCATATTAACTAGGAGATGGGGACCTTTGAACCTGCGGGATTGCTTTCGGGACGTCTTCCGAGCCGTTGTCGCTCGATCCTCTCCTTTTTCCTCTTTTGTAATACACAAAACGTGCGTCAGAGATGAGAGGAGTTCGAGAAAATGTAAATGTAAAAGTAAAACGCGCGCTACCGAAAATTGTGAGCAATCTGCTTATTTCTGCTTGATATTTTTTAGATCCCACTTGTTTTTCCTACTACACCAGTGCTTTCGTCTTCCTACTAGTGGAACACATGCCGCATCCCCATGAATATTAAAACATTCAAATTTCCACCTATTTAATAACCATTTTAACCTCTCACAATTTCCTGTATGGAAAGGTGACGTCCGCGCCTCGGACTCCATTAGAATAGAATTATTATTACGGCGTTGATATCGATGATACACGAAATTTCAATACTTCCGACGTAATAACAGTACGAATACGGCGATAAATTTGCCGAAAATGTCGTGGGCGGAAAGGAAGGAGGAAACTCCCCCCCTCTAGTTATTTTCGTCACGTTCCAGGTTTGTCGACCTGACCGGGATGGAGGAGAGGAGAGGAGACCGAAAAATTCAAAAATGGGATTAAAAGTGTTGTCCCGACGAAGGTGGGTCGAAGTTCAATAGATTTTAACTGCCCTTCGGCACATACGGTCTGGTAGAACTGTAAGAAAGTTATGGAGAATCTTATGTATGATTTATACCCCTGATTTGAGTCCTTCTTGTATCAGTTTTAGGCAAAAATCGTTTTTGGCTGAACCGAGGAAGATTTGTCGTGTAAATAGTCATAAATCTTGAATACTTTAAAGCACCTTCTACATCTATGTGGTCTTATAAAACTGTTGAATTTTCAGCTGGGGAGATAAAACTCTTTACAAGAGTTTGAACCTACTTCGTTAATTGTTTGAGGACTTTCAAATTTATTAAATCGGTGTTTCTCATTTGAAACTTTTATGTTATTAAAAATCACTTTAATCTTAAGTCTAGTAGAGCTCAGGAATCGTTAAAATCTGTCATGTTTTAACCTGAAACTGTCATAGAATGTTTATCAAAATTATAACAGAAATAGTCCATGTTTCAAGCGCTGGTGACTAGGATAATAAAAGCATTTTCTGCATTAATTATAGTTTTACATGAGTTATTACGTTTTACGCTATACTTTGGACTCTGGAGACTACGGAGCAACAAATGGCGGGGAATCGGCGCATTCGCCAAATATTCGAAATCCTCTATTTGGTCCTATTGCAGTAGCGCACGCGTATTTATTTCAATATTTTTGATTATACGCGTGTATTGTTCCCGAAAGTATCATATACCGAGAATCCAAAAAATAGTCTTTAAATTTAATCTTCTTGCAAGCCGCGTCATCTTCATGCGGCGGTTTAGTGAGAAATCCGCGACTCGTGTCGCTACGTGCAAACCGTTCCTGTGGAGCATTGCAAATATGCTATAATATAATGTCATTTCCAACCTGAGCACAAGGATCCACGGAAATTTAAAATTATTTTCAGTTACTATAGAAAAAGTCTGTTTAGGGTATCTTAGGATGCAGTATTATATTTTTTCTCTAAGTCCAACCATTATAGCATCTGTTTTAGGTAAGATTCTACTGTCTACTTTGACAAAATTACTGTCCATTATATATTTTTTCGTTAAATTCAAAAAAATTCGACATTGACCCACTGATCAAGTCTGGTGCCCAAAAATCTCGTGATTTTTATCGAAAATTTCGTAACTATATTGTAGCGAATGCCCCGTATAGGTCGTTGTTATGGGAAAAACAAGTAGTTGTTTATGAAATTGTGAATTGTGAATACTGACGTCAGTGTAGTACAAAATCTCTGTGTGTAAAGACGGTTGTAATTTTAGAAGAACTAAATCTGTTTGTATAAGAAACCGCTACAAATTTGGGGGCCTGTCCGGGATTTTGTGAACCGGAATAGCGGATAAAGGTTTGGTGGATCTGGGATGGCGTACGGAAGTGATGGCGATGGCACGCGGCGGAGAGACGAGGAGTGCAGTCTGTGCGGCGTTGTGGAATTGTTGGGCGGCTGGCGCAACTCGAAACGCTACAGAATCCGAAGCTAAGTACCATTACACAAATACACACCACTATAACACCAAGGTTTGGGATAACCTAAACAGGTTTAGATTTAGGAAAACACTCGAATGGATTGACTGCGTGCGGCTGGCGCGCGTGGCCCGTTTGAGTGCTACACACACATTCGTAACTCGTATTGGGAGACGGGCGCTGTTCATCTTTAGTACAAGAATTGGTGATGGTTGACCACTGGGTTGTGTGTCTGGAGCCATGAAGCAGTTGCTGGGGATTTCAGTAACTGCAGGAGCAGCGGAGGATTTCAAGAGACAGGTCCCTCTTCTACCTGGAACATTGGATGGGATTGGTTATCCCTGGTGTCTTTGATGGTCAGAAAGAGGATTGGCCTGCTTGGTTTCGATTTGCTGCTGATTAATTTTTGTACAGGATTTGCAGTCCAACCCGCTCAATGGAGTTAATCACACACATACAAATGCACACAATTACACATATACTTGCAATTCATTGCAAATGGATTTGGCAAGGATACTGGCGTGTTTTGTTTGATTTTTAGATCAACTATGGCGAGATTCCCGGAGGTGAACATCGCCTGGAGAGGACAGTTGGCTCTCGATGTATAAGTTCTGGCGGAATTTCTGAAAAAGGGGAGGAGCGGTGCGCATGGTAGCAGTAGCCGAAGCAGTAGTCGAAGCATTAGCCGTAGTAGTAGCAACAGTAGCAGCAGTAGTAGTAGCTGAAGCAGTAGCCGAAGCGGTAGCCGTAGCAGTAGCAGTAGCCGTAACCGTAGCCGTAAACGTAGCAGGAGCAGTAGCCGTAGCAGTAGCAAAAGCCGTAGCCGTAGTAGTAGCAGTAGAAGTAGCAGTAGCAGTGGCAGTAGCCATAGTAGTAGTAATAGCAGTAACCGAAGCAGTAGCCGAAGAATTAGCCGTAGCAGTAGTAGCAGTAGCAGTAGCCGTAGCTGTAGCAGTAGCAGTATCCGTAGCAGTAGCCGTAGTAGGAGCAGTAGTAGGAGCAGTAGTAGTAGCAGTAGCTAGTAACAGTAGCAGTAGCCGTAGCAGTAGCAGTTCGCTGATATGGTAGTCATTCGCTGATATGGTGTGCATGGTAGCAGTAGCAGTAGCCGAAACATTAGCCGTAGCAGTAGCAGCAGTAGCCGTAGTTGTAGCAGTAACCGTAGCAGTAGCCGTAGCCCTAGCCTAGCCGTAGCAGGAGCAGTAGCCGTAGCAGTAGCAGTAGTAAAAGCCGTAACCGTACTAGTAGCAGTAGAAGTTGCAGTAGCAGTGGCAGTAGCCATAGCAGTAGCAGTAGCCGAAGCAGTAGCCGAAGCATTAGCCGTAGCAGTAGTAGCAGTAGCCGTAGCAGTAGCAGTAGCTGTAACCGTAGCAGTAGCCGTAGCCGTAGCAGTAGCCGTATCCGTAGCAGGAGCAGTAGCAGTAGCAGTAACTGTAGCAGTAGCCGTAGCAGTAGCAGTTCGCTGATATAGTAGTCATTCGCTGATATGGACTGCTGTGGAAGTAGATCGTCCGAGGGTCGAGGGCGACCCTGAAGACGGGGAGGGATAGTGTAGCGAATGCCCCGTATAAGCCGTTGTTATGGAAAAACAATAGTAGTTGTCTATGTGATTTGTAGATGTTACGTTGACATTAGGTAGTAAAACCTCTTTGTGCATGTAAAACCATTACAATTCACAATGAAATTGTGAATTGTGAATACTGACGTCAGTGTAGTACAAAATCTCTGTGTGTAAAAACGGTTGTAATTTTAGAAGAACTAAATCTGTTTGTATAAGAAACCGCTACAATATAATAAAAAAAGTCTTTTGTTTGCTAATTGGTGATGTCATGAGAAATGCAACCAATCGCAGAGCGTTTCCCATTGCAAATAGGGGCAAATTATTTTTGTACTTTTGGAAAATATACAGAAATTATGTTTTAGCTGTCGTAATCGTTTAGAACTGCTACAGTTCGAATCATATTTTTTAAAACGGTCGAAAATACTCAAGTGCATAGATTTTCTTAGCCTTCTGCTTGGGTCAACGTCCAAAATCTAACCGTACCTCGAGTATTAAACTTACCGTCGACCATTGTAATAACCGTAGAGTGAACGTAATGGAACCAAAAAAAAAGCAGCGGGGAAAAATCACACGACAGCGTAGCGGGAAAAAGTCGACCATATGGCGCGGTCCCACCCTAGATTTAAACGTTACTTTTGTGATTGAAGTCCTCTCTTTCTTCATCTCCCGTTTCTTCTTCTCCTCCTCGACGTCTGCCTACTCGGCCCACTTGGGCTTAAGCGCGTTTATTTTTTTCGACCCACGAGGCGTGGGCGTTCTTACTGGTTACCTTCGAGTGTTCTCTCTCTCTCTTTCACTCTGTTTTTCCGTCGTGTGTTGGTGCGTCGGCTCGTTTGCCGTTAAAGGGAGCCGTTTCGATTTTTTTTCTGATAAGGGTGACGTATGATGGATGTTTTCGAGACTTTAAGAGATATCCCGGCGGTAGAAACAATAGTGTTTACGATAACGAACCCAAAGGCTTGATAAAATTTGAACACACACGTTAAACTACCTTAAAGTAACGACCCGAGAAGATCTGATTGTTCCTTCTCGAGTAAAACGTGAAGACTGGACTGGAAGAAAGGGAAGTCACCCTTATGACTCCATTGCAAATGGTAGTAAACTTCCACAGGTCGTAACTCCGAAACTAATCGACGAATCATGGCGATTATATTTTTAAAGAAGCCTCTCGTCTGTCTTGTATGGTCTCAACTATTATGTGGGGTAGAAATTTGGGCATTGAAAGCGTAATCCATGGGATTAGAGGCACTTGAAGTGCGGCTCTATGGACTTATGCCTAAGATTCCTTGGAGCGCCAGAGTCTCAAACGCTTTGGACACAGTAGAAAACTGTTGGCGATTGTTAAAGTAAAAAAATCAGTAAAAGCATAATTCCTCTTACACTTAATCATGCAGGGAAATTAGAGGGAAGGAAAAAGGTATCTTGGCTGTGGAATATCAGAGGTTGGACCAACCTCAGCGTGCGAAAGATAGGGAATATGTCGCCAAAATAAAGTTTTTAGGCCACTCGATACCGACGTTAATGACGTTTCTTCCCGTTTTCCAGATGAACCGATTCTGCGACGCCACCGAGGGCGCCGATTTGGATTCGGACCCGGAGGACCCGGAGCAATTACTGAACGAGTGGCTCGGCGAACTCGACAACCTGACCGGGGTGAGTCCTCCTTTTATTTCTATATTCATCGTTTTTAATGGAATTCAATCGAGCTTTTTTCCCCTTCGAGAGATAAGGGGAGGGAAAATGGGAAAACGGGAGAGAAGAGATGAATAATGAAGGTATTGAATCGGGTAATGGGATGGGTGATTAAGGGTTGTTTTGTTTCGGTGGAGGCTGAATTTATTGCTCCTTTTCTTCGAATATGACGTACAATATTTGTATTTACAAGTATTTCATTGATTAATCTTTGTCCATAGAGAGTATATGAAGTATTTTTAAAACAAAGGGTATTTAATGGTATTCGAAATAATCACAAACTTTCTTGTATTCTGTTGATGTCACTCTTTCTATGCTCTTCTATTATTATGGTTTTTTACTTCCTCACAAGTATTGTTACCACCGTTCGCCACTTTTTCACATCTCTAATCCACTTTCCCTCCCGATACCTGATCGATCTTGTAATTGGAAAGCGGCCTCGCGCCTGGTGCCGTTATCAACGTTTCCTCAATTAGCGAAAACGTACATTACGTATTCACGATAAAAATGATCCCACGTCGTATCGGGCCGATGTGGGTTTTAGTAGCCGGAATTGTCCGCACTTCTGCGCCTGAGATACCATAATAAATTCACACCTATTCCCCGGTCACTTTAATACAGGTAATAAACTTGACGTGTCCACCATTTTTACGGCGGCTCCTCGTCGCGACGTGGGCGCACGTAGAAAAATGGAGGAAATGGGAAGACTTTGTAAGTAAAGTGTTTCTTAATTTGGTTAGACGTGAAGGAACTCATGGGTGAAGTCGTTTCAAGTGAAACTCCTCGAAACTGCATTTATTGAGGCAAGGATAGAATAGCGAGTCAGTAAACATCTGAAACTTCTTATAGTTGCTTGCGGTATTGCAGCCATACTGCACACATGCTCCTTGTCATACCACCCCCTCTATCTTGTACTATAGCGAAGGTGTAAGTGGAGGTGTTCGCATTCGCTTGTTCGCTTGGGTTTATTGTCCATTTTCCGATCTCATATACCCCGGGGCCATGTAAAAAGTGGATTTTTTTCAAGATTACAAAGGCTCTAAATTCAGCTAGAAATAGCACTTGTATGACGGTTTTTCCTCTGAGAGGTATTTCTGCAGATTCCACAGGTGCGGTCGTCTTGTACCTAATTGTTTCACAGCATCTTTTCGGTCTTTTTTCCGAACAGGTTTTAAAGATTCCGAAAAAATCTCGCGTTGTTTACTTCCTGACATTCCACACGGTTCCCACTGAATACGTATTCATTAGGCGGGCGATGTACCAAGAAACGAAGAGAGCCAACAAAAGGCTCACTTTATTTACCAAACACTTATTACGAGGGAGACTCGGTTAGAACGAGATAAAGCCTCTTTCTCTCTCCTCCCTCTCCCTTTTTTTTTTCTAAGCACACAATGGGACGCGTTTTACTTGCGTCGAAGTGCGTGCTTACATGCTCGCGAGGTGTGAACAAACGGTGGTGGTTCTCGGAATAAAAAAGAGCGGCGTTACGCCCTTTCGAGACAATACGGCCTCGTGGTTGTTTGTTTCTGCAATGACACCTCTACTTTTGTCGGGCCGAGATTCTCAGGGAAATCGGGGGAAAATGCCCCATGGAAAGACTACGTACGTGCATGTTTCGAACATTTGGCGGCGGCGCCGGTTTGAAGCGATGTTACGCCATTTCATTCTCCATACGTTCATTAATCATGGTATACCATGTACGTGGTACAGTAAATCCAATGGGTTTTTTCTTTCATTAATCTTATTTTCTTGCACTAGTCTGTTTAATAGTCTAGTTTATATAGCAAAAAAAAGCTGTTTTGGCAGATAAAATTTAACAGCAGAGTGACCAAAAAACTTTGTTTAAAATGCACCAATGGTGATAAAAACCCAAAATATAGACAAATCTGAGCTTTTGCGGTATTTTTAGATGATAAAAATTTCAAAAAATAGGTCATTTCTTCGTTTTTTCACTATAGCGTGAAAATTATTTAGGGAAATGCAATACATTGTACAGACGATTTGTAGAGAATTAAATGAGCTTTAAAATGAGCGGTTCTAAAAGGTGATCTGAGCATTTTTTACCGGGAAAATTTGGAAAACCCCTTAAAATAGACCCTTTTTCAAAAATTCACAACTTTGGCGAGTTTAAAGCTGAAGTTCTAATTTTGCGTGAAGTGTTAGGTTATTATGTCTAATTTAAGTATGCAAAAGTTGGATGCTGTCGGATGAACAGTTTTTGCACAATTACGTTGTTAACAATATACACCGAAATTTTGGAAAATTCGGCGTATTAACTAAGGTGGGCCGATTTTATTTTTTCAAACATTTTTTGAAAGAGGACATCAACACCTACAACTTGGCTATCTTCGATTTTCATATACGTCTAAAGCTTGAGAGTTTTATGCTGCTTGAAGCTCCCACCACTCAGCTCGAAATGGAAAATCGCGCGTTTCGCGCAATGTTCGAGGCAATTTTTCGCACTTTTCTTCAAACGTATATGAAAATCCAATATAGCCAAATTGTAGGTTTTGATGTCGTCTTCCAAAAACCGTTTGAAAAATTAAAATCGGCCCATCACAATTCATAGGCCGAATTTTGCAAGGTTTTGGTGTATTTTGTTAATAATGAAATTGTGCAAAAACTATTCATCCGACAGCATCCAACTTTTGCATGCTTAAAGTAGACATAATAACCTAACATTTCGTGCGAAATTAGCGCTTCAGCTTTAAACGGGGTAAAGCTGTGAATTTTTGAAAAAAGTGTCCATTTTAACGGTTTTACCCAAGTTTTCCCGGTGAAAAATGCTCCGATCACCTTTTAGAAACGCTCGTTTTGAAGGTGTTTTAATTCTCTACAAATCGTCTGCACAACGTATTGCATTTCCCTCAATAATTTTTCCGCTATGGTGAAAAAACGGAAAAACGATCATTTTTTTAAATTTTTGTTTAAAAAAAAACGCGAAAGGTCAGATTTGTCCAGATTTTGTATTTTAATCATCTTTGATCCATTGTAAATCATACTTTTGGTCCGTCTGCTGTTCAATTATATCTACCAAAAACACTACAACTGGGCTATAATACAATATTTAACATTAATTTATAAAGGCTTTTCTGTACCTCATCTAGTATGCTATAGGCTTGCAGATAAGTATATTGTAGATTCTAATAATAATAATTTTTTAACTATTCTCTGGATAAATCGACGTTCCTGGACTTTTTACCGCCGTTATAACGCTTCGACAGATATTTTCAAAATCACTTTGTATTCGAATACGAAGAACCTCCCATTTATCACCATAGACTCTCGTATTTCTCCACGTACGAGCGTAAGTTTCCATAGAAATTCCCTCTTCCAATCCGGCCCGATTTACTACATCGTAAGGCGCGTCACCGATCCACCACAATTGATCTTTATTAACAATCAGATCCGAAGTGATAAATCCGGTACGCGACTTTATTCAAGCCACGGCATAATGACGTCTCGGTTTTTCTTACTATTTCAAAACCGGCATCTCTATACGATCCGATCTCTCGGCGATATATCAAATGGATAACAACTTTATCGCGTCGGACGGGCGATAAAGTAAAAGTCGAACGTAAGTTTTAACTTTCTAGAATGCAGAGAAAAACTTAAAAGAAAAGGCGATCCGTCTCGACTCCCCGAGAGGAAAGATTTACGAACGGTGCTTGAAGACGCCTTTGAAATCTCGAACAGTAATTTTTTGGTGTAAACGGGCTAATCAAGCTTTATACAAGCAGGGGCAGGAATTACACAAAAGAGAGGAAATATGAGGCCGCATGAACCGCCCACATTTCCATAAAACCTGACCCTTACTCCGGGCTTATTAAAAAATCACGAGAGAGGCGAAAATTGGAAAACGAGCGATGCCTCGGATTTAATCAGTTCACCACCGAACGAAAAGTAGGCCTTTTACGTGCCTAAACAAGATAAGAGGGCAACGAGGGCGCAAGTGACGATAAGTCGCGGTTTCCATACTTATCGTCACGAAAATCTCCTCCCGTAGAGGCTTTAAATAACTGAGTTATCTGGCCGCCGTTTCCTGGTTTATTAAATCGTAAACTTTCTTGCGAGGAGGTGCGAAAGATTTTACCCGAGGCAAATTTTAATGTTGCATTCGATTTTTAACGCGGGAATAATCCGGTGCAAAGTAAAGAAACTAGCCCGGAGGAAAAGTTGACTCACCATGGAAGAACGTAATGGACTCATACAATCATAATCGTGCTGAGCAAGGGGGTAAAAGTGAGCAGTACGTGCTCCAACTTTTGTTAGTTTCGACTAACCTTTAAAATACCTGCTGTTTTGACGAGAAACTTAAGTTAAGAGTCAAGAAACTTAAGTTAAGTCAATAACTGTCTCCGTTGAATCATTTTTAGATATAAAATCCAAACGTTTTGATCGATCGATCGATCTGCCATATGATTATAAATCATACTTACACCGTCAAGTATTCAGATATTTGATAGACAACTTTGTAATCATCTCGTAATTCATATTGCTCAAAACTGAAATTATATTATCGTTTAACCTATGAGAATTTAGCGAAACTCCTCAAATTTTTTTTTCACTCAAAAATTACTGATTTCCTCAAGTTCGAATTATTTTTTCGAGCACCCCAATACTGTCCTCTTTTACTAAAAAAATTGCCGTTTTTGAGATCCGAATTACTGAAGAAAAATGTTTACCGGAATGCAGTTAAATTTATGGGCGCGTTTTTGAGAACGGGGCAAGTTTGGTCACTTTTTGGTTTTTCGGCTATAACTCAAAAACTATGCATTTTTGGTTAAAATTTGTAACTTTTTTGTAGGAAATTGAATCTCCTAACGAAATAGTACTTTAGAAAGTTAAAAAATACCATTTTTTTCATGAAATAAATCCAAAAAACTATAACAAAAGCTTCCTTATTCAAATCAGTAATTACGAGGGTTACAAAGTTGAGAATTGTCGGATCATCTCCCTCGGACCTCCAATCGGATCATCATGACCTCTTAGAGCGATAGATTTTCTGACACAAACTATCAAAACGATCTGCATCTCGTAGTATGATAATCAGCGATAATGCACTTATCCTATCAAGTCCTATCAAAGGAAAACCGAGAACCCAAACCACGTTTTATGGTTCTTATAAACAGTCAAGCAAGGCAGGCTCGTGGCGGAACTCGTCCAAGTCGCAGCGAATTTCGTGGCTGAATTCGCCCGGTCCCTTTTGAGTAAAGCGACGCGAAGGATGGTCGGAAAGTGCGCGATGAGCACAACCCTCGCTCGATGTTTTAATTCGTGAATTCCGTCACGTTTACGAATTTCCTTACGTTCCCCTTTCGCCGCGCCGCTTTTCGTATTCGCTCCGCGTCCGTGTCGGTCCTCTTTCGATCGCCTTATTCGTTATCGATAAAAATTATTCCTGTAATATCGACGGCGCCCGGCCCGAGCCAATGAACGCTTATCGCGATCGTACGCCTACATGTAAGAATACATACACAACATGCACGCATACACACACACAAGAGGTACACGGAGTGCTTATATCTCTGGATTATGGGTCGGTCGCAGCCTCCTAACGTGTAGAGGAGAAGCGAAAGGAAAACCTTCTCTCGTTATGCATACAATGGATTATAATCGCTGAGTGCGGTTTTACGCGCTTATCGCTCGATTCGATCCCTGGGAAAACGTCACGGGATCAGACGAAGTCGGATCCCGTGTATCCCAACCATGTGATCTATTGTCGACAAGTGCCATAAGTAACAAGCGATTTGCTAGCATTTCCACGTCCATGCTGATCGCCTTGGATCATAACGCGAATTTCCGCGACACCCATAGAAGAAAACGCGTTACTATTATTATCTCGTCATCTCCTTATCCATCACCTTTACCTTAACAATCAGGCGGCTATTAAGCTGATCGCTGAGACAGTGATGGCGTTTTAATTCCAGTCCTTCGAGCAATTAGCCAAGGCATTTATAGTGTGAAATTAAACGCGGACCAGTGAAGCAGAAAACATCGGAAAGAAATAATTTGGCGGGCATAATATGGACGGCGATGGGTTTCTAATTACTTTAGTTCCTAGGATAATTAGCAGGACTAGCAAAGTAATTTACTGAGTAACGTCTAATTTGCACCATGTCTTTAGATCAGGTACTGAAGGTGCTTTGGTTGAAAGTTCCTATTGGAGCACATCACGAGTAATCAGCTGCAAATGTAGTTAGAAGAAAATAACTAATACAATTTTAAAGCTGGATGTAAATTCGGCTATTTTAATCAATAACTGTAAGCAATATGGCTGAATCTAAACTTAGCTGCAATCTAAGTTTCTATTGGAACCAATCGAATGATCCCCAGCTTTAACTGAAAACCGTGAAGTAAACTTAGTTTCATGTACAGCTAAGTAATATGTCTTAATTAAATCAGTCATTACTGAGCAGAATGAAGTGGAATAGCAATTGGATCAACTGATCTTCCTTTTAGTAGTCCAAGAGTAACACACCCAAGTGAATCTGGATATAGAAACCGAGATATTTCTATTGAAAAAGATAGAAATCTTCTAGTAATTACGGTTGAATCTTTGTTTGAAGAAAAATCAATTTGGGCCAACATTGCAATTACAGATTTCAATTAGAGCTCTTGTAGAAAAGTCTGTTACGTACCATTCTCGAAAAAATATTGACTGAATCTTTACTAAAAGGCGAAATTAAAGCAGTTTCTATTGAATCTTAAGGGAGCTCGTTGTTGGGTCGTCGCATTTTAAACGCGAAGAAGCGGAAAATAGGCTCGTAGTATTCAAATCGTCCCTTCCCCTTCGAAACCTGTTGATCGATTGTATTTCTTCTTTTTTGAAACCTTATTTTCTACGTATGTACCTCACGTAATTTCGTCGATGTATAAATCGGTTCTACGTCGATATGTTTTTAAATAGACTACGTTTAGATAACGGATGCCGGCAAATCACAGAAGAATCTTAATCGAGTTGTAACGCATAATAATGATTAATCGTACATACTTAACAACCTTGAAACGCGATAACTTTATGTACAAGCGACTGCATTTGTAAATAAAATTTCATTCTTGCAGTGGTGTTACGTATCACCGCTTCGGCGCGTGTCGCGTTTAAATCGAGTGTTTAAGTAAAGTCAGATTTCCTCAATAATTATTCAAGGCGTTTTGTAAACGTAACAAACGAACAAAATCCGAATTGAATTTAAAACGGAAAGCAATAATTTTGTGACGTCCTGTATAGTTATTCAATGGGTATTGAGTGTTGCATACGCATCAAGCGTTAAAAGCATCCACGACATTCGTTTGTATTGTTGATTGCATAACTTTCCGTGGTAAGAAACTACAAGGGGTCGTGCAATATCGCCCTAACAAACTAATAACAGCCCCTATATCGATTGTTGCGACGTTAAAACAAGTCAAAGTATTTAAAGAGGTAATTCCCAAAGTTGTTCTGAAGTCGGCATAGTTGAGAGCGCGCTGTTAACAATCCTAATAGCGGTATAGAAAATATTTTATGGGCACTGTTGCTTAAGGGTGCAAGGGGGTAAATGTACTTATTAAATGTACTTATCTACCAGATACCTGGTACCATACGTACCAGTACCAACACCTGTACGAAAGAAATTAACAAGAGAGAAAATGTAGTGGGGTGATAAGAAAAAGAGAAAATGGTGCTAAGTAACTAAAAAAAATATTTTTAATCCATTTTTTCACTACTTTTGTAAGTTTTTGTAATTTTGTAACGAAACTATTTCATTTTAGAATTGCTAAAAACCGCTATGATTTAGATAATTTAATTATGTATCTTTTCCTCCTATACACTTTCCTTCTAGAACGAGTATTTAAAAAGTTATGGGCAAAATAAAGGCAAAAAACGGTTTTTGCCCTAATTTCTCACATTGCGATTTTTTATTTCTTCAGCACAACTTTTTAAAGTGGAACAACATACCGAAATTCTTATTTCTAAGCTCTAAGCTACTAAGCTACTACTTACTACAGCTATTATACTTACTGCCCATCTTTCGGCCCACCTTGCCCCGTATTCTCTTCCCCTAAACTCGGATCAGGTCCTAATTAAAAACGATCGCGGACCGTGATTGGCGGAAAAGAGTCCGATCGATCGATATGTGCGCACCTGCGACAGGTGGCGCGGACGTAAAACGCGAGAAGGGGCCCCGAATTAAATTTTTTTTGGATCTTTCCGTCGGAATTACGACCTCGATACGCGCGCACACTCGGTATTTATTGCAAAATGAGAGGCTTTCGCAGTGGATTTAAATCGTGATTCGATTATAGGGTCTACGTCTTATGGGTTTCAGCTTGAGAAGGAATATCGAAGTGAGTGCTTTTCTTTAATCAAGCAGGAAAATCAAGTGTGTGTGAAGATAAGCAGAGTTGCAATGGAGTCATCTTTGCTTCTTTCTTGGTTGTCATTATTTAAAGGTAGAGATGGGTTGAGATTATTTCCTTTTGGCTCCTGATTGGAAGCTTGGGGTTGGTTGTCAGATTTTTTCGTTCTAAATTTCTGAAAGGTGTCTAAACGGCCGTCAAATTTATTAGAGCCACGAGAGGGTCCCCAAATACTCCGAGCAGGTATGAAACCGGCCCTAACGATCTGGCCTACGTTAAATAAAGAAATTAATAAACTCCTCTCCTCTGATCAAACATAACCAGACACCACCTTGATTTGTAAGCCAACACACCTACTTCCCTCCTTTTCTCTCCTTCGGGTTTTTGAGATAAGGTAAGTTTTTGGCAGCAGATGCCGTCGCGCACCGCAATATTCGGGCCGGTGTCCATATGGCAGTGCAGCTGGCACTCTCTTTTTAAGGGAGAAGTGATTGCTCGGCTTCGAGAGAGGAGGGACCGGAAAATCAAACGGGACAGGTGGCGCACGTGCGGGCCTCCCGGTCCGAGCGTGGCGATTGTTATCTTCCGTAGGAGTCCTAAGAGATTTTGTGTATTTTGGATAGGAGAAATGGGGAAATTTGAAAGTCTCTGCCAGAAATGAAGCCGACTCGTAGGCCAGCCGTAGTTTTGTAATTAAATTGTATAGCAAACCCTTAGTGCAACTTTTTAAATATCCTGTAGATGGTCAAATATCATTGATTTTTCCATTTATAACGTCATTTATTTTTATATCTAATGGTCATATCAGCTGTCACAATATGATTCAGCTTTTTAATATTTGTAGCTTTTATTTGAAGCATTTTTTAAAACCGCCCCTAAGGACGCTTTACTCATAAGAATTTTTAGTTTTTCTTGTTTTTCTCCTAAACTGCTCCAACGATTTTTTGCAAATGTAGCAACTTGGCTTATCTATCTAATACCTATAACTTTCATTGGAATCATTTGTTTCCAAAACTGCCCTAAAAAGCACTTTACTCTTGAGGATTTTTAGTTTTCTCGAATTTTCTCCTAAACTGCTCTAGCGATTTAGTGCAAATGTCACAACTTGACTTAGGTGTCTAATACCTATAATATTCATTGAAAATATTTTTTTCGAAAATCGCTTTAAAGGCCACTTTACTCTTGAGAATTTTTAGTTTTTCTTAATTTTTTGCCAAACGGCTACAGCAATTTATTTCAACCTTCGTAACGTGATTTAGTCACATAAAACGTATTAGTCTCTGTCGAAATATTTTTTCTAAAACCGCGCTAAAGGGCACTCTACTCTTGAGAATTTTTAGTTTTTCTTAATTTTTTGCTAAACGGCTACAGCAATTTATTTCAATTTTCGCAGCATGACTTAGTCACGCAAAACCTGTAACATCCACTAGAAATATCTTTTCTAAAACCGCCCTAAAGGGCAGTTTACTCTTGAGAATTTTTAGTTTTTCTTAATTTTTCGCTAAACGGCTACAGCAATTTATTTCAATTTTCGCAGCATGACTTAGTCACGCAAAACCTGTAACATCCACTAGAAATATCTTTTCTAAAACCGCCCTAAAGGGCATTTTACTCTTGAGAATTTTTAGTTTTTCTTAATTTTTTGCTAAACGGCTACAGCAATTTATTTCAATTTTCGCAGCATGACTTAGTCACGCAAAACCTGTAACATCCACTAAAAATATCTTTTCTAAAACCGCCCTAAAGGGCAGTTTACTCTTGAGAATTTTTAGTTTTTCTTAATTTTTTGCTAAACGGCTACAGCAATTTATTTCAATTTTCGCAGCATGACTTAGTCACGCAAAACCTGTAACATCCACTAGAAATATCTTTTCTAAAACCGCCCTAAAGGGTACTTTACTTTTCAAGTAAAAACACCCCATCTGAGGAATCGAGTACACATTTTTCCAGCCCCTAATTCAAGGAATTTCTGTCAACACGACCCAAACTCCGTTGGGAAAATCTCCATCTGTCGTGACGCCCACTAGTAATAAAAGTGGGGCACCATAAACTTATTGAATAATTTAAACATTTTTTGTTTATTAACAGTCCTCTTATTTTCGTCAAAGGGCGCGCCGGGATAGGCCCTATCCGGGTATCTTAAACACCGTAATAAAATTATGTAAATGAATATGGACCGAAACGTTACAGGGTTAGTGCCGTAATAAATAAATAAAAGAAGAGAAAAGTGTGGGAGGGTAAGGGACGACCTGCAAGACGGCCGTAGGTTGTGTCAGCAACTCGTCGACAGTTTCACCACAGATTTTTCCTTATTTCGTAGTTTCACTAACCGTTCCAAGTTACCATGTCTTACGTAAATGAATATGGGTCGACCCGCCTTTGCGTTGCGCTGCAACAAATAAATAACGAAAGAGAAAAGCGTGGGAGGTGTGTACAGGGGCAACACTTGTTATTTCCCTTAAAGGGCTCGAAATTATTACACCTTCATCGCGAACGTTACGAAAAATATGAGCAACATGGCGGTTCGAGCTCGAATTCAAAGAGATGGGGGTCATAGGCCTCTCTCGCGTACATATACATGTAATCCGGTTACCTATAAATAGATAACTAATAGGTATGGCTTTAGTGAATGAGATGAATATTATAACATAAATCTCGCTGCACTTCATATCAATAAAATTATAAGAGCGTCCGCTTGTTATTACGTAACGTTAAGTCGAGATTAAATTTATGTGGCGGTACGTCATAAGTTTTTATTTCTCGTGAAAGGAGAAATCCCCGTTCATAAAGTTCGAGTGTGTGCGCACGACAGGCGCTTTTTTAAAAAAAAATTGACGTTTGAAGCGTCGCCATTGTTACAAAGTAACGGGGAAGGCTTCTTCACGCCTCGCCGTTAGAGCGGAGGTGAGTTTATGCGAAAACGGTTGATTAATGTCGTCACTGTTAATTTTCCGGCGACTTTCCTACATCTCCCACATGAGAAACAATGTAGTCGGGGAAAATTGATCGAAAGGTGTGCGAAATTTCAGTTAAGATTTAAAAAAAGTGGGTATTGCAATGGGCAACGCAATGAATTGCGTATCGGTAATTATAACGGGAAGTTTGATGGTTTCTACAAGCTTAAAGTAGACCAAATGGAAGAGATGGCCGATGCTCGGTGTGAACGTGCCTATACTTCAGAATTCCAGGTATTATTGTTAGTAATATTAAGATTGCGCCTTTCTGCGACAGATTAGCACCAGTTCCGTCCGCCCAGGGTGTCGAGGACGACACTGGAAAGAGAGGGGGTAGTGCCACGACCGCCCCTGTACCGGGATAGTTGCTACGCCGCCAGTTTTGTTTTGTGGAAAAAACACCGGATGACAAAGCTTCCACTGGTGGAGGAAAGTAAATTCGTTACAGAATAAAATATCCCTTGAATATTAGCCCAGTTTGTGGAGTTTTTTGCTCTTTTGATTTTTTGCTCGTTGCTCGGAGCCGTTAAATTTTATCTAACAAAAGAGCTTTTTTTCCTCTATAAACTGAGCTACATAGATTTTGGAAAAAATCTCCAGCCAATTAAAGCGACCCTTCCTACTTCTCTACGGCCGTTCGGTATCATTTCCACGTGTCCTAACAACTTAACATCGTATCTCAATTGGTCGAAAATCTCAATTTAAGTACCCGACGTCACAGCAGGAAGTAAATGCGTCGCCCCGCGCATACGAAATACGCGATATTATTACAAGCGCCCGGTAGATGGGACGTGTTTCGAATTTATACATCATCAGGTGCCGATGCGATTGCGTAGAAGAAAGGAAGTGCGCGACTTTATAAAGCCAATAGAAATTAGAAATACGATCCGGAATTGTTTCCGTCACGAAATATAATAACGCCATACGAAATTTTAATTAATTTATCTCGAAAGGGGACCCGCATTCGAATTAATTAATTAATCATTACGATATGACAATGGGTCGATATAAATGGAGTAGAGGAGGTCTTTAAATTTAACCCCGGGTCTTAATCGAGCTAACCTGTTTACTTAAAGTTTAATCCAGGTGGGTTCCTTCCTCTTGGGATAACAGGGATATTTTCTTTTGCTCGCAGCTCCTAAATTGTTATCTGAGGGTTAAAGAAGTGTCTCCTCCGATATACGAGGGGTATTCAAAAAGTAAGTTTCCCTGTGTTGGGAAAAAATAAAACACAAGGTTTAGGCTTTAAAAATAAGTTAATTTTATGCCTCGACTCCTAAACTATTTTTCTACATAGTCGCCTTGGACATCAATACTTTTTTGGTATCTGTTTTGCAAGCTTAAACAAATCTTTCTTATAAAAATTCATGCCTTGTTTTTGAGTCAGTGATTTGACGACCGTCTTGATTTGTTCGTTTCAAGTGAAGTGCTGGCCATCTAAGCTCTCTTTCAACTTTGGGAAAAGGAAATAGTCACTTGGTACGAGGTCTGGAGAGTAGGGTGAGTCTTGAAAATTTCCCATTTGAATTTCTGCAGTAAAGTTTGTGCTTTTTTGGCAGAATGCGGCCGAGCATTGTCACGAAAATGCAAACCTTTTTTGAACTACTTTCCATGGCGTTTTCGGGCCTTTTTGTATTTCAAAAACTGATAACCGCACGTAATTCGCAAATGGACGCGCTTTGCGCTGATAGCTTCGAGCTCGTACTGCTGAGAAAAGCATCCTTGGCCGCCAAAACCAACTCCTCTCTTAACTACAGACCCTAAACTAAATCTACGTCCGGGCGAGTCCGCTAGGTGGCGCCTGAGAGAAACGCCAGACTAGAGAAACTAACTTTTTGAATACCCCTCGTAAATTAAACCCGTCTCGGGTAAATAGCCGCTTCGAAACTCGATTAACTCCCAGAATATATCCCGATGAGTCCGGGATTAGTCAGCCGAGGATATTTACGATATTTCGTTTGATTGCAGGAATCGCGAGGGCGATTCGCCCCCTCGTTTCCGGTTTCTCTTTCAAAAGGTCTTCCCCTTAAGTTATAAATCGCCCCCGGGAAGGAAAGTCTTAGTCAGTATCGGAATGTTACGATGGTCTTAATTTTAGAATCCGGGAGTTTTTCCGTCATATTCCCTGTCAGCGCGTTTATCCTTCTCATAACAAATTTGGTCGGACGACACTTTATTATCCAATATAAATTATACGCCTCGATCCCGTCTAACAATTTATTATTCCGCTCATAATGGCCATGGCGTTGAAAATGTGGCCATATGGCGTGAGGGTTCCCGTATTAATAGTAACTATTTTCGGTTCGTTAAGCCGTCGCGTTACAGGTAATTTTAGTAATAGGGAATTTAAGTGTTCCACTGGTAGACCTCCAGACTCCGAAACGGTTCAATTGTCATGGAAGACATTGCGTCCCAGATTATTAATCGCGTCCCATAAACAACCGCCTCCGTCGAGCCGGGAAATGATTTCGACCTGATTGGATAATGACTCGACTCCATTTGCATCGATGGAAGAGTCAAAGCTTTGGACTTCCTCACATATCCGTTAGGTGGTGTGGTGATGGTGCAGGGTGGGTGCCAAGGATTTTTGGCGAAGATCACATGTGGAACTTTGGTCCCATTTTCCATTGTTGGGCTGCTTCCAGCAAAAGCCTAGAGATGTAAGGGTGACAAGGAAATCCCATATGACAGCGCCATTTCTTCAGCAGCATTAGTACAGTATATTAATTAACTCTAATTATAAGCAATCTGTTGGATAATGACTTGACTCGATTCCAAAGCTTTGGACCTTCTCACATATCCTTCAGGTGGTTTGGTGATGGTGCAGGGTGGGTGCCAAGGATTTTTGGCGAAGATCACATGTGGAACTTTGTTCCCATTTTCCATGTTTGCGCTGCTTCCAGCAAAAGCCTAGAGATGTAAGGGTGACAAGGAAATCCCATATAACAGCGCCATTTCTTCATCAGCATTAGCACAGAATCATTCATCGAAATTGGGTAGAGTACTATCTTAACGTGGTACTAAGTTTCTTTCCGCACATATGAGAACTTATGGAGGTATTTGGTCAACTTAAAGATATGATAAATACCGTTTGTCTTGTGAGAGCTGAAATGCAGTGTACATAAGTCAAACTGGTAGGTCTTTTAAGATGCAGATTGAGAAACATCAAAATGAAAATTTTGTAACTTTCTAAAGTACCGTTTCGATGGGAAATTCAATTTCCTACAGAAAAGTTCCTTACAAATTTTAACTAAAAATGCATAGTTTTTGAGATACAGCCGAACAACCAAAGAGTGACCGAATTTACCTCTTTGTCAAAAATGCACCCCTACGTTCATTTGCACTCCGAGGTTTTACCTTCTTTACAGACTAATTGAACATAAGAACGATAAGATCGCTCGAACGTCTTAGTTCCTTATTCTAATAAGCGCGAAACAAGCTTCGTAACGCCCAGAAACCTCCCCTTAATCGTTATTTAAGTATTCCAAAAATTTCCTGTTTATGTCGCGCAATCGGGCCAAATATATCTTCGCTTCCCTTCGCACTCTCCACGAGAATAAATAGTCGCACAAAAGCCATCCGGACCGTCGAGAAGAGCTATAAAGGGAGCGGATAATTAAGTTACGACCCTCTCGCTACGATTTCGGACCCCGAAACGCACTACGATCTATTTTTGATGCGATTTTCTATTTCGAGTAGTTGTGTGCGTCTCCACTAATAGACGACGGTGCCGAATTAACGAATCCAGCGAAAAGGGAGAAGGTCCCGATGGCATGAGAATGATTTCGATTCGCTCTGGTTAAATTTCGCCGATTTGATATTCGACCTGCGCTGATAATGCGTGTGATCTTCGCCTACGGTGTTTTGAACACGTCCGACCTTTGCCCTTAGTCTGATCATTATCATCACCAAATAATTTAATGTAGGTTTGAGAAGGTCCAAAGTTTCACCCCTTCAATCGACGCAAATGGAGTCGAGTCGATTCGTATCCAATGAATTTAAAGTCATTACTTTCAACTCGAGGAATCCGTTGCTTATTGGTTACAATCACTGGGCAGTACTAAAATAACCCGTAGTGCGACTAATTTAATTGCATCTCAATTTCTAAACTGTCAGTATAAGCAGGCTTGCTTGAAAATGCCTAAATATTTTTCAAATTCATAAAATTTGACGAAACTGGAAGCATGCCCAAGCTTATGCTTATGGGTCTCTGGATGAAAATGCCAAGATTTCACAAAGAATGATCACAAACACCAAAATTACTGCATTCTTAAACAAAGTGATACAACACATCCCAAAAGAACAAAATTCCTGTAACGAGACATCCTATAACCAAATTTTGTTTGGTCTTGGTCTTGGTCAAAAATTTTGGTCTATCATCTACATCCTTGTCATTGGTTGTGCGTTGCACACAAGAATCATTATAAGAAAAGACGACATTTGACCTCTTTCCTGGGTTTCCCTTTTTAAACCATGTTTAGATCTTTAGCCCAACGGGTAAATTCAGGGGTTAGTAATAACGATGTATTTTTTTTTTGTTCCAAGTAAGTCCACGTTAAGCGACCAATAGTAGCACGAGGGTTATGTTAAAATCTCTTGTTGCCATTTTGTCCTCAATAGTAAAATCACAACTTCTTAAGTTTCTTATGACTGTTTTTGCTCAGCAACTCGTGTTGCATGAAACTGTTTCATGTGTACAACTCGTATAAGAAATAATACCCCTATATTCAATTAATTATCCTATTAAATCAGTCCCTACGACTGTCTTGTTTTTACACCGTTTACACCATATTTGAGGTTCAGGTGTTTCGATACTTATCACGCGTCTCATGTGCGCAACGCCTATAATTATTCCGAGGGTCGTACCAGTACCACTACTACTATACTACTTACTACCTACTTATACATCTCTTCCATCGGTGGTAGTAGTAGTAGTAGTAGCAGATGTTTCGTTTCTGTACCAAAGACTCGGGTGTTTGTTAAAAAGCGCAGGTGTTCGTCCTGCCGTTTCGGATTGGCCGTATTATTTCCCCGCAAGAGATTTTATACGTTCCGTAGGAGACCCGGAGTTCGTATTTCAACCGGAAAAAAGCGTCGTCTCGCACGCACGCGCCTAGAATTACCGTCGCAGAACACACGGATAATGACAGGTACGGGGCGTTTTTGCTTAAATTATTTTAATTCGCGGTCGCGAGATCGGATTCCCCTGCGTTATTAATATATGTGAAAGGTGTGGGGAGGGTGTACATTGTATCACTATTAAGTAGCGTTAAGTTAAGTAGTTTGTGTGTTTCTGGGTGGGAGTGGTCGAACGATGCCAAAAAATTTTTGTGGGGCTGTGTTATAGGGGCCATTTTTGGCCTCTGGGGCCAATTTCCGGGGTGCAGGGCTTTTTCTGACCTCGGATTCGGAGGGATGAAAATACATAAAAATACACGTATCTGATCTACAGATCAGTACTTTTTTTGTGGGATTGTGTAATTAGAGCTTATTTTGATGTTTTTTGGAAAATATATCGATGTCATTGCCATCCCCACTACCGACGCTTTCGCTACGACTGGTAGCAAATCACAATCTAAGCATTAAACGTAACGTTTTCCTCAACAATACAAACATTTCCTCTGGTGACTCAACCATTTAGCCACGAGGGTGGTAAGGAAATGTGTCGTAGTGAGTCGAAGTTCCTGATGTGGTCATGAGGCCACTGGTCAGACCCTCCATCACCGACACGCTGGTCCTCTCGCCTCTTATCCCATGCACCTTTCTCGTCTCCTCTCACGTACTTTATTCGCTCGCACAGGTAAAGGTGCAGCGGTCGCAGGCCCGCGAAAGGTGGGAATCGGCTCTCGATACGAAGGATTCGGTTCAGTTTTGCCGCCATCGCCATCGTCGACGCGTCGAAGGATTCGCGTACGTGTGTTAACCGTCGTGCGTGCGTGTATTCCCTCGGGAGATGTTCTGTGGCGGCAGTTTCAGGATCGCCAGGAGGAACGACGAGCGGACCGGCGTGGTCGTCGGCCTCGCGAGGACCGCGAGCCTGCGGGCCTCCTGCGGCAGGACCGCCGGGAATAACGGGAGGAGGACGTTCCTCCTGCCGCCGAAGGTCCCAGTCGACGCGAACAAGATCTACTACAGGCCGCAGTTGGTAAGATTTTGAAACGTGGAGGTTTTAGGCGCACCGCCACCTCCGCGTTGGAACCTTGAGAACGATGGGTTATCGTTCGGGTCCGGGCAGTTTTGGCCTCGTTTATAATCCATGGTTCTTGACGAGGAGCGCCATCACGCTTGACGGCTGGACATAACAGTACCGCATTTCATTTGCCTCCTGTACAGTGTTTCTATGCAAATCAAGTGGTCTGTTGTGTTGCACGAGTTGCAAAACATTATTTAACCAGAACTTTAAGTTGAAAACCTGCCACACGATTTAACTACAACGTAAATAATAGAATTTCCTGCGGCCGACCATTGCTTCATAACTTTTCTGGGAAGAAAGACCAGAACCAAGCAACCTAGCCTAACGGTGTTTGATGGGTAAACATTTTTCTTCGTTCACTTCGATCTCAAAAATGGCAATTTTTTTCAGTAAAAGAGGACAGAGGGTGCTTGAAAAAAATAATTTTAACTTGAGGAAACCAGTAGTTTTTGAGAAAAAAATAAAGTCTGAGAAGTTTCGCCAAGTTTGGCGGTCTTCAAAGAGGAATTTTTAAATGTTTTCGAAAATTTAAAAACGATAATAGTAAAGTTTGATTCCTCAACTTTACGCCGATATTCAAATTTCGTGAAAAGAGTGTGGAGAAATGAGTGAAAACACGATTATAAACGGCGCGGTTTTCGCGCCTTCGCCATTTTAAAATTTTGAATGCGGGTGTAACAGAATTGCAAATAGGGTTTCAATGCGTTCCCCTCGGTCGATTAACCACAACCATTTAAATTTATTCTTAATGTTGCATACTGCGATTATTTTGATGTTCCATGTTAAATCAATGGATAATCCGATGAAAATGGACATGTCCATATAAATTTGTTAATTTGCACGTGTTATTATGAAATATCGTGTGAAAATTACTGCAGCATGTGTAGAAAACACTTCATGGAGGTAGTAAAAAGAGGAATTGGTGTCCCCTCATGCTTGCAATATCGGTTAGAAGTCGAAATGGCTGTTCGCCGGAAAGTAAGGTTAGATGAAAAATAATCTTTTTCTCAAAGAGTAAAAGGAAAGACGGAAATTGAATGTGCACATCGTTTTCTACGGTTTTTTGATGATCAGTGGTGATTTTTTTTGGTGAGTTTTTAATTTTCATGTGGTTAACCCCTTACAAAAATCGCATTTTCCAAAGGCAATAACTTTTGAATGGACCATTTCCTCAAATTATAATTGACGTTTTCGTACTGGTTATTTCATGTACTTTCTAGTCTTCGATAGCTTTAATCAAAACTCCAAGTGGCCAAAGGTAAAAATTGGCCGTTTGTTGATCCATGTCAAACTTCACCTCGCAAAACTCGTACCCAAGCTCCTATTAATTTTTTTCCAAATAGCCTAACTTTTCAATAAGAAACGTCAACCTTGGGATGTCATGTCGATGGTGGACTGCCATTATGTGCATCCCTTTTCGGCCGCTAAGTAAAAATCATTAACGATCCTCCCCTCCTTCGCACTAATTTTTGTATTTCCTGCAGATAACGAATTAGTCCGTGCGCCCGGAAATTTTAGGGAAACACGTCATCGCGCGATGACGTCACCGGGTTGTTTTCCCCTTTTGAAAACTCCCTCCCCTTTTTTCGCTGATGAATGGCTCCGGAGGCGCGATATGTGTATATATGGGTACGCGGAAGACAGAATAAATGCGTTCCCGTCGGTAAACAAGGGAAGAATGTGACGTTCCCATGGAGATTGATCTTTTGCTGAGACGACAGAAAGTGATAGATCGCATAAGTGCGCTGCAGTTTGTTTCCTCTTCTCGCGAAAACAATAACGCGAAATACACCAATATTGGTTTGAGAAATGTACTTTCCTGCGAGGGTTGCTGTTTGATGGAGGAAAATCCTACGTTACATACGTATATTTGAGGAAATAATTTTCGCCATGATTTACGCGTAACAAAGGGACTTACAGTTTCAATTAGCGCGAGTGGTTCCATTTTAAAATAAATTAAGCCGACACGTACGCACAACGTCACGTTTATTCTCTCGCACTAATTGTAAGCTAATTATAAGTAGTGTGTTTTTTTCGGCCTTGGAGGTACAATTTATTACACTCAAGGTTAGCCTTCACGATTTGTTTACCACCAGTCGAGAGTAAGAGGGACAAATCGTTAGTATATAGATTAATGAGCCAATAACTACGGGTTAGCGAGATGTACAGGTGCTATCCAGAAATTATGAAGCGCGTCGAGTGATAAATTTGACCGGCGATCGGATCGCATCCTTCTAATCAGTTCTCTTTATGAAAGATCGTCTCGGTGTATTAAGCGGGTATTTAAATGTTTGTCCATTTCGGGCCCCAGGAATCTCATTGCGCAACTCGACTTGCGTCGCCGTCCCTAATAAACAAACTAATACACAAAGCCGTCGCCGGTACTTCCATGTTAGGTGAGTCTTTTTAATCCCCGGGCGATTATATTTTCCGAATATGGCGCATATTTCACAACTCAATCGGAATACCGATTTAATGAAGGATGACGTGTGGGAAATCTGCCGTTACGGCGCTGGGGGGGTGGGACACGTTTTCGGGGCTTTGTCGTTTCGAGATTTCGGGAATGCAGAAGGCTTAGGAGGAGGAGGAGGGACAATAGGGCCGACTACTTGTCGTACATGCCTGATGGGATCTTTTCAGGCTGTCTCGGGGATTATTACAATATTAATAGAAAGAAGGGAGGCTGGGGGGCTAAACCCTGAATGAAAAGAAAGAGAGGGATTATTCAGAACTCGTAGAATGGTGGTAAACATATCAAATTCCTGTTTAGAGGTGAATATAAACGAAATAACCAAAAGAAATGTGCTTTTGGCTGGTTTTTTTTGGAGACTGATGCTTTTTTCATGATTTTTCTACGGTATTAAGTTCGTTCAAGCAAAGGATATCCAATCATTTGATTCCACAAGCGTCACAGACTCATGTCCAATCAGATGACATGTCAAATTTCCTTTATGTTTCAAGTAGTACTTGCATCCCAGCCAAAATTCTCTTTAGCGCCTACAGGTCATGTGCTCCTTAGGATATTGTAGCAATTGGGAGAATCTTGTCGTCATCATCTCCAGGACAAACTCTATCAACAAACAATTTCTTTCCAACGAATTTTCCACGTATTTATGGTATCGTTTTTTTACAAATCTTGACCATTTTTCTGAAAAATAATATCAGTTCATGAAATCAAACGATTTGACTAATTTCTTACCAAAGAATCCCCTTCATAACTTCTAGAAGGTCTGGCTAAGTAAGTCCCATAAAAGAATTTTCCTGCTTCAAATGAGGTGTGACCTGTCATGGATCATAGTCGATATCCAGGATTATTCGAGATTTGCTAATATGTTCGATAGTTAGTTCAATCGATAGTTATCTCCTAACTATGTCATAGATCGTCATAACTTCTAGAATGTTTGGGTAATTAGGTAGCATAAAAGAATTTTCCTGCTTCAAACGAGGTGTCATCTGTCATGGATCATAATCGATAGCCAGGATTAGTGGAGATTTGCTAATGTGTTTTGCAATCCCATGTGGTAGATAGTTGAATCGATAGTTGTGTCATAACTATGTCATAGATCGTCATAACTTCTAGGATGTTTGGGTAATTAAGTACCATAAAAGAATTTTCCTGCTTCAAACGAGGTATTACCTGTCATGGATTATAGTCGATAGCCAGGATTAGTGGAGATTTACTAATGTTTTGCAATTCCCTATGGTAGATAGTTGGATCGATAGTTATATCATAACTGTCTCATAGAACGTCATAACTTCTAGGATGTTTGGGTAATTAAGTACCATATAAGAATTCTCCGAATGTTTGGAGTAAGTCGTTGGTATATGCGTTATTATGGTTGGGACTTGCCTATTTTTGGTCCAATCCTTTTGCGCAATAACAGTAATCGTTACCACATCTTGGAATTGCAAATTTCGCCCATCACTACTTTCTTTTACGTACTTTACTACAAATACCCTGTTATTACGACGCGTATGAAGGTGTACGACGTAAGGTAAATTCCGTTTCACAAAGATCGATTCCATAACGAAAATAACTCATTATTGAGAGACATAAACGTGGGTTTAAAGTTCACGCCTTTGAGCCTACCACACACGCTGTTATCTCTTCGATTAGTCTCGGATTAACGGTCGGACAATGGGTTTTATGGGTTTTCTTGGGAGCCCCGTCCCGGGTCCGCGACGGACTCCATTAAAAATCCACGGTAGAGTTCTCGGAACCGACGAGAGAACGTTAAGACGTTAATTTTCCGGACGTTTCGCAATTTGCCGAAAAATTATCGAAAGTCCCGACCGCCGGGGGTTTTAATCGTCGTTTTCGTCGAGGTTGTTGAAAATTTCACCGCAACGACTTTCACGTCAAATCGCACGTTACTAAATATAGTACGCGTGTAATTTATTAATACGCGCCTTCCAGAAATCCTTCACCCAAACTATAATATTATTATATTTCCACTTTCTTTGATTTGTGGATACCTGCGCCACGGGATGTAATGGATTGAATGGCAATTGTTTGGATAAACTTGGCAACGTCGCACGCTTTGTGCGCTCCCATTAAAGAACGAGACGAATACTGCGTACTTTCTGTCGTTCCTTAATACTTGCACTTATCGTCATTCCCGACGTTGCCAAATGTAGAAAAAGAAGTCAAAGTGGAGTAACACTTGGCACCTATTCAACTGGGCAACAGCTTCCAGTAATTCATCCTTATTTTTTTTCAAAATGTTCTTTGGTGATTATTTGCAGACGACGCCTTTTGAGTTTGCCCCTAGAGGGCACTTTACTGCCTCCATTACTTCCTTTCTACATCTCGAACTCTCGCCTACGATCCGTTATCTCCCTTTTACTACGTTCCGCTTGAATCCCATGGCTTTCATCACTCACGACCGATATAATAAAATAACCAATTATCACCCGGGTAAAAATCCACGTACCCGTACCCAATCGGCCGAGGGATAATTACGATAGAGATCCCCATCTAGAATTCCTAACGGTCTCGTCGTGGCACACGTTTTTCAATTAATCACGGCGTTTTTGGAGTCGCTGGGAGGAGCCGACGCGGTAAAAAACCTAACAAACGTGCCTCCCATGAATGACTTTGCATGCGATCGGTCATGATTGTGCGTGACTGTCAACGTTAAGGTTGACCTAACCTACCCCCCCTTTCGGGGTCACTATTATCCCCTTATTGACGGCCAGCTTTACTCACTACAGAGTGTCACTTCTTAATTACGGTCACCCCCCCTCGTAAAACCCCCACGGGTATTCAGTGCACACAGGTTCTAGCGACCTATTAATTAGTGTTCCTAATGGCGGTCGGAGTTTGTATAGGGCCATTACGTGATGTCTTGCGGGTTGTATTGAAATATAAAGGGAAAACTTGTAAATACATGTATACTAGTGTAAATTGTATTGACGTTAGTTGCTTGCCGGGGGCAAGCCCTTATTTTTGTATAGGTGAATTTGAGGAACTACCCTTCAACCCTAAAGTTGTTTCAGATATTAAAGAACAGTAGAATTTTAAGGTGGTTCTTCTACGTTACAATTAATTAATAAAATATCTTTTTGTTACAGGTAAGTCTACGTTGGGCAGTCCCAAAGCAACCAAAAGTAGCATGTAAGTAGTTTTAAAATCTCTGACGTCCTCAAAATGTCCGGTTCCATAAGAGACTTGCAGCTAAAGTTGACCGTGGTTCGATTTCCATACGAAGAAATAATGTAAGGGCTTATCTAACGAAATGATAATGGGGTACCATTATTTCTTGAGCTCAATACAGTGCGATAAGTAGTAAAAAATCAGGGGTGTTGACACAAGAGAAACAACCTGCATGAAAAACAACTTGCCTGCCTATTTCCGTCCATTTTGACAGGCTGCTTAAACAGAGGGGAAGCAAATTGGAGTAACTGTATGCGGCTCTGAGGGGGTATGGTAAAACGGGCTTGAGATATTTTCGTTCCTCGGGTAATTTATTGGCCTTTTTGTCTTGCGAAAACGACTCGATTTTACCTGGATTCCTAAAACACAGATTATTTATTATACGGATGGCATTTGAAAGGCTATACTTTTACCTGCAACCGGCGTGTTGTTTAAGCTTCTTTTTTACGTTCTTGGTAATATTTGGCTCAAATTTCGCCACAGTGGAAATTTATTTTCGAGTATTATTATGGATTTCGTAAATAATGTCAAGGCTGGTACTCTTATCGAATATTCGTGTCAAAACTAGGTAACGCCGATTTTTGCGTCACCGATATTTTTCACTTCGCTTTACTGTTATTACTTTCGAATTATTCGCTTCCGTTTTGAATTTTTCTACGAATGAAGTAATTTTTAACGCTAGGAAAACGCGTCGCGTAATTTCTGCCAATAAACCCGCCGTAAGACTAAATCATCGATACGTTTACGCGTTTAATGTCTCCATTCGTCCCATTAGAATCGTTACATCACGAGCGACGCGCGACGATAAAAATTTCACTTTCCTCGCCGATCTGATTACGGCGGGTGCGGCGATGGCGCTTCCATTAATCCAGGCCGAATCTCCTGGGAATTTAATTCGAGCCCTGAACTTTCGACCGCAACACAAATGACAGCGACAACAACAACAATAACAACGGAGCGTTTGTTGATAAAATTCGCTATTGTGTGGAAAAAACGAATTCCGAACCTTGTACGTACGTTTCCATCAGCGGCCTTGGCACCGAGACCGCAGATGATAATAATGTGTTTTCTGTATACTAGAAAAAGACAGAAAGTACGTGAGAGAGATGAAGGGGGGATTTTTTCCTTATAGTTTTCCTCCCACTAACTTCCTTTAAACTCATCAAAATGACGAACACGGCCCTGGTGACTAATTCGGTTTCATTGCTCTTACGATTTACGAAACCATGGGCGGGGAATATGGAAATTTTACGGTAAACCCGCGACGACGATTTAAATACTTACAGTTTGGTATTCACTTTGTACCCTGATAATACCTGAACGGTAAAGTAACACTTGCACCGAAGTTAACTAACCAGGACTTCTGTTCCCTCTCCTCACTTTGTCTGAAAAGGGGTCGTGATTGTTGCTGCGCATCTAAGGCTCATTTCCGATGTAATGTCTGCGCAGAATCCGAATTTGAGCTGGGAATTGCGCAGTCAATCAAAAATCCCCAACTTCTCCTTCATACAACTTCAGTTACTGCTACGACCGTTACCTTTACTTCAGGTGCCCCCTTAGCCAATTGCAGCCACTTTACTCATCCCTCTGTTTTCAAATTTTCTGAAATGAAGGATTTTATATCGAACTAACCGAGGTTCAAATTTGGCTCAAATTGAGCGAATAGATAAGACATTGAATGAAATACCGGAAAATTTTAATTTCGCACGAATCAAAAAATCTTAACGTTACGTACTTTCTTCGATAGACTCATTTGGGCGTTATTAAACTCACTTTATTGGTGAACCTGTCATGGAATTGGTGATGAGAGTTGTAGAGAGGCGTGAGTAAAGTTGTGGCCGTAGAATATCCTAAATTTTGGTGAAATTCAAGGGTAAATACAGGTTCCCGACTTCATCTCCTAGCCAAAACCCCTGCTGATCTTCTAGGAAACATTTTAACCAAAAATTTTACTTGTAGAGTGTTTCAGGTAACCTCTTCTGATAGACTTGGACGCCCTTTTACAGTTGAGGTTAAGTCTGTTATGGCTGCGTGGCTAAAGGTGCGAGCCTCGAGTCAGGCAGTCGCGGCCTTGGTAATGGGTGTTGAATACCACGGGTGGTACCAATGGTTGAATACCAGGATATCCCGTGGGAGGGAGTAGAGTAAGGGAGTACAACCATGGTTCGGAACCCACGTAGATAAGACAAATTTCCATTAGATATTTTTGTTAGGGAACCTCCTTGAATAATAATGTTGGTTTTAATTGCCTCCTTAGAGGGAGCTTATGCTTCGTTTCCGATGTGATATTGCCCCGGGTCGTTTCCACGTGTGGAAGAGGCGGGGAGTTCCGCCGCTGCCGAAAATGTGCCTTACGCTTCTCTTACTGCTCGTATGCAAGTTCAGTCGGTTCGGGAACTCGTCGCTGAGAGCTCAAGCGGGGCACGTACACGCGCGCTCGCTCGAAATGCCGACGGTATATTAGGCGCACTTACCTCGTAAGGGATCTTTCGATCTGTCTCTCCCTTAGAATATCGTATTCCTCATGGCGGTCTTTTGAGGTTCGCGTGTTCGCGTCTTGTCCCGTTTCGGTGTGTTTACACACATGAGCATCGCCATGTCTTGGATCCGGAGGTCGCCCAAGAAGAACCGATCCGGATACGAAATCGACTACGATACCGATGATAACTGCTCGACGCTGTCCGAAGACTCGGTGAGCTTATGGGGTTTAAGCAGGTTTCAAGTTGCATTTCGGTGATTTTTCGATTTGTAGTAAAGTGGAAAATTATAATTAATGAGACTTTTGTCCACTCAAAAACGTTTTACGCTCTAAAAAGAAGTGTAATTATGATTTAGGAATTACCATTTAAAAGTGGTTACTTAATAAACATTCGTTTTCAAACCTTCGTGAAAGAGCAATTTCCATTGTTTAAAATTAATTACTTTCGTTATTAGATCGTTTTTATGTAAGGTATTTCAATGTAATTTTCTCTAAAGAGGCTGTAAACTACCATTATTTCCATTTATACAGGGAGAACTGATCGCAAAATAGTTTTAAAGTTTAAATCTCACGAGGTTTTCCAGCCATGAATTGTAATTTTCGCGCCAATAATTGGAATTTTAGATTTTTTTTCTGGAAACAGTCCAGAACACAGCCCTTTAGAATTTTGAACTTGAGGCAGTTTTGAAATTATTCGTTGGCGGAGGGTTTCAAATTTTTGGAAAATGGTAATCGAAACTTCGAAAATTTGCAAGAAAAAAAGCCAAAAGTGGCAAAATTTAATTGAATTACAGGAAAATTCATTCATACTTATTCTCGACATCCTATACTTGAAATGAAAACCTGATAGGAACAATGTAATAACGCCTAGGAACTACCTACCTCCATAATTGAATATAATTTGAAATATATTAGGTGAAATTAATTTTTTCTACATGCTCCTCATTGAATATTATGTTTTGTTCCTATGAATCGATATAGAGGCAAGACCATTTCGACACGTAACAATTAAAAGGGCGCCCCAGGTCTTAAATTAAAAAATCAAATATCTCACCAGGTTATTTCCCTAACATATCTGATTTTGGGTATCAGCCGGCAACAGTGTAAGTTGATGAACATATTGAACACGTTTCTGGTTCGTAGATCATGAAACTCCCGAATTCTAACATTATTTTATGGACATGTCAGCTTACACTGTTGCCGACGTACAAAATTACTTCAAAAATAACATGTCAAGACAATTTGGCGCCATCTTTTAAAGTTTGCTCGTATATGACGATTTTTTTGCTTGAATTCAAAATATTTTTGATAATGTACTGATAAATGCACTAAAAATCAAATTAATTCGATTCATCCAAACGCAAATGCATATGTAAGGTTTGTCAAAATTTTAGTTTTCTTTACAAACAGGAAATAATCTGTCTATACATATTAATTGAAGTTATTTATAACAAAAATCTGTTGATCTATGTACTATATTTGATTGGAAATATTACAAGTCTCCTTTCTGTTAAAAAGTATTATAATCAAAATATTTGTTACTGTGCTTTTGCGTAATTTCGCCCTCATTTGTAATCATATGGAAAAATAATTGACCCAGGATGTTGGTGTTTATCTAAAGTAGGAATACAGCTGGTAGAACGCTTACGATCCACTGTTTGATTATGAATTACATAGTGCGGATATTATTTATTGCTACATTAATTAAAACAAATTTTTATATCTGAATCATTCTTTTTAAATAACTGTATTCATTTGTATGTCCGTTGATATTTTGAAAATTTGTTGTAAGAGCTGAAGTAAAGGTAAAAACGTAAGATTTCCTGATGACTTTGATGAAAATATTGACATTGAAAATATTTTTGACATTCTGTGAATTTTTCTCGAAATCTCATACCTTCATTAGATTCGTTGCAGTTTATTATAACGATATTCGTTACAAAAAGAATGCTACTCCTATGTATAGCTAATGTACATCACAATCGGTAAAGCCGTTAAAAATCTGTATAACATTCCTGCATCAGATCGAAAACAGCAGAATTACGAATTTTTGGTTAATTTAACAGACCGCCATTTTGGTTTTTCTGGAACAAAGCAACTTTTAAGAGCACAAATGTGTAACAAATGCTATTTTTTCCCTTTAAATCAGGACGTTAAGTAACCCTCCAACGAGGCTGGATTTCTAAAATGACGTTTTCATCGACTAACGAATTTTTAAGGACCTTTTCTATAAATTTTTGACAAAATCGTTACGTTTCATACCTGATCTCATATAGAAAAGCAATAATAACAAGTAATCTCAATCATAAATCCCCTATAACGCCTTAAGACGAATCCACCTTCTTGAATCCGAGCCGTTTGATTATCCCTCGAAAATGACACATACCCTGCGGCGTAAAATTTTTATTCCCGTTCAGGTTATTCATTCGCCATCATAAACCGTATCTCGAGCGATGCTTCGCTTATATGAGATAATAAATTTTTGACTTAAACGACAATAGTAATTTACGGTGGCACAGAGGCGTGTCCTACCGTGCGGCATTATCGGCGCCATTAAATTTTGTCATGCAATTCCACCACGGAATTTTGCAATCGTTCCTCGAGCGATATGTGAAATTATAATGCAAGAATTGTAACGCGGTTTACGACCTTTTTTCCGTCAGACAATGGAAAGTTGGAGTATGGATGAGGAAATTTTGCTATGGATATCCTGGGTAACTTTTTCTGGGAGCGTTTTCCACTCTTGTGAACATCTAAGGCGTCAATTACGAAGGATGCTGAACGTCTTATGAATCATAGGTTCGTTAAGGCCGTTATACAAATTTTGAACTTTTAACCAATGGGCTAAATCCGTCTCTGACTATTACTATTACAGTTTTTCACATAATCAAAAAGAACAAACCTATATGTTCATTAAACCAAGAGTTCATTAAGTTTGGAAGAAATGCTTTGGTGAAACGTAAAATCATTTTTAAATTTGAAACCCCATGACTGTGGCTTCCAAGTTCCAGGGGCGCACTCTAACCAGTTTAAAAAAGCATCGTACGTACTCATTCCTACAGCAATTACGGCCGCGACATCCACTAGACTGATGATGAATTACAGTAACTCGAAACAGGTCGCACCCTAAGGATAGTTAAAGTGACATCTAAATGATTTGTGTCGTTTGCTTGGAATGGCTTTATAATCCCTCATGGTACCGCACCTCCAACTTTGAACGTGGACTTCCATCATAAAATATAAAATGGATACAGTTTCTACACTGGTTGTTTCGAAATAAATTCATTGTAATTACACAGAACAGATCCTGAGTTAATTTACTTAAACTAGTTTAGTGTTTTTACTAAATAATTTATTTGCGCTTAACACTGCAACTGAATGTTGATATGTCTAAGCATTAATTCTTGTCGTTCAGGTGTGAATGTTGAAGTGTCAATATTTCAGTAATGTGTTGATACCATTTTAAACATGGATTCAGGAGTTGATCCAAGCTTTCTATGCAATCTTAATGGTAGTCGAGGCACCTTGACTACGGGTTCCACTACGAATATCCATACATCTCAGCAATACTCCTTGCTTTCCAGCTGTGGACGTTGAAGTGCCAAAATTTCAGTTATATGGTGTTACCCTATAATTTGGTGTAGTGAATTCAGGAATTGACCCAAGATTTCTATGCAATCTTGGTGGCAGTCAAGGCAGCTTGACTACGGGTTCTGCTAGAGATATTCGTTTATCTGAGCAGTGCTTCTTGCCTTCCAGCTGTAGATGTTGAAGTGCAAAAATGTTGATGCTCTTTAACTTAGTATACTGAACATCGATGCAGGAATTGATCCAAGCTTGTTGTGCCATCTAGAAGACTTTCAAGGCAGCCTGACTACGGGTTCTGCTACGAATATCCATATATCTGAGTAATGCTTCTTGCCTTCCAGCTGTAGATGTTGAAGTGCATAAATGTTGATGCCCTTTAACTTGGTATAGTGAACATAGATGCTGGAATTGAATCAAGTTTTCTATGCAATCTTGATGACAGTCAAGCCACCTTGACTATGGGTTCCACTACGAATATCCATACATCTGAGCCATACTCTTTGCTCTCCAGCTGTAAATGTTGGAGTGCAAAAATGGTGATGCCCTTTAACTTGGTATAGTGAACGTGTATGCAGCAACTGATCCAAGCTTGCTATGCTATCTCGAAGACTTTCAAGGCAGCTTGACTACGGGTTCTGCTATATCCATATATCTGAGCAATGCTTCTTGTCTTCCAGCTCTAGATGTTGAAGGACAAAAATGTTGATGCCCTTTAACTTGGTATAGTGAACATGGATCCAGGCATTGATCCAAGCTTGCTATGCCATCTCGAAGACTTTCAAGGCAGCTTGACTGCGGGCTCTGCTACGAATATTCATACATCTGAGCACTACTCCTAGTTATTGTATTGGATAATTTTTATATACTCGGTAGTACACTAAATATAATCGAACAGGAGCCAAGAGAGGGCCGTGCAGGGAGTCATAGTAACTGCACTCCTTTTACACAATTTTGAAACGCTCTGTATATTTAGTCAATACTTTAGTGTAAAAAGGTAGTTGTAATGTATTCGATACTTTCATTATAACCATAGTATATCAAGCGTCCTTTCTGCAGAAGGATAATGGACCATCCACTCCTGCCAGCGCTGGCTTGGATTTCCTGGCGCCGAGATGCGATCCTAACGGGTTTCCCTCTGAAACAATGGCCGTCCGTGCTGCAGAAAGTATCGTTCCTTCGCCAGCTTCTGCGACCGTTCGGGATTCGACTCTGCTCAGCTTTGGCGTGAATCTATTTTTAGCCTCCCTGTAACTTTTCAATACTCTTTGTTTCGCGGCGATAAAAAAGTCAGACCAAACAGATCGAAACGTCGATCGTTAACCGACAAAGTCTGCGTTCCCTCCTCGGCCTTCCGGTCAACAACACATTCGCGCCGTTTGGAGGAGAAAAGGGAGGAAAATTCTGCCGCTACGCCAATGCCTCGGCATTCCATTCCTTTTTCATTATTTTTCACGTGCGCCGAAAAGAGTACGCTTAACCGTTAATATTAATGGACGTTTTATATGAATTCGATTACTTATTCTATATTAGGAAGAGTCCGGCGTGTTTAATAACAAAACTGGGAACGGGAGCGAGTCCGAGGCGGCGCTTTTGTGCAATTGTAAACCACTTAAGTCGAAAAAATTTCCATTCGTTTTTCAGTTGATGATATCGAAAAAAGTTTGTATTTCATCAGCGTAGTGATTCGTAAGAGGATGAGTGGAGACGGTCGCGGTTCCTTTTACGGCGTATTTTCACGCCCCTTATCTAATCTCCCTCGCCGAATCTCTGGAAAGCTCTCCCTTCTGCCTCAGACGCGAAGTCCTCTGGTGTGTATCTAAATTTATATCGGCCCCGCCATAGGCGACAACGATCCGGCGACTACTCCCATTTTATACACAAATAAACATAATGCTTGAATAACTTTTATGAGAACACACACACATGTTCTAAGTGACACTGTCGTTTAATACGTATATGTTCTATTTTCGGTGCGCCGAGGGAACAGAGAGGAAGAAGCGATGGTGGCCGAGGAGGTTTCTTTAGGTATTGGAAGTTGGCGAAAATAAATTTTCAACACTTCCTCTCAACGATTTTCAGCGGCAATATCTCCATGATTTTCATGAGAAATCGATGAAAACGCTCCTGTACCTTTTCCCTCCACATCTCTTCTATATTATCAATCCTTACGCTTTTAGTACAACAAATTGTCACCTGAATTAGCTTCTAATTACTTCACCAATCTCATGACTCGACCCCTTAAGCCTCTTTGACAAATCTGACAATTTAACTTTCAAATCCCTAGTT
The DNA here is from genome assembly GCA_963576515.1 of Cryptocephalus primarius. Classification (NCBI taxonomy): domain Eukaryota; kingdom Metazoa; phylum Arthropoda; class Insecta; order Coleoptera; family Chrysomelidae; genus Cryptocephalus; species Cryptocephalus primarius. Next base: position 12,240,153 of record OY754948.1, on the reverse strand, counting down.
TTTAGCCCCTAATCAGAAAAATATGTCAAAATCGCCATTATTCCAGACACATTCCCCCTTCTTGTATTGTCTTCCAAAAGTCAGGCGACTCTTGTCTATTGAATTTGGCAACGGCGTAAATCTACGACTTAAGGTACCACAATTTGGCGCCAAAAATTTGGAAAGAATCAAAATGACGGTATAAATTCGAAATTCGTAACGTAAAAATGAATTTTGTTCGTGTCAAGTTATTTTCGAGTCGATTAATCTCCTTCACTATCTCTACTGTAGACTGTTTGTCCAGTGAACTTTACCTATATAGATTTAAAAATATGCCCAGAACATCTTTTTTCAAGAGAACGGCTCATTTTCGCTTGAACATATTTTGTATTCTTCCCTCCAAAATTACAGTCTGTATTGCCTTCACGACATGCCAACATTTTGGGTTCCGCTTATTACTAGTGTGAAATATCCACCATTTCTTCCGGTGGCTCGTCAAGCCTTAAAATCATAAAGTGTATTCCCTCGTGCGGTAAAAATAGCACATTAAGATTAGAAATAATTTCGTAAAGCCATGAGTTAAGGCATCTGTTCATAAACTTACACAGTTAGCTTCATTAAGGTGTTTCTTTTACCATGGGCGTCAACACCTTTCACATGTAACACTAACGTATGAGTACTTTATTTAAACAACTAACACATTACGCTATATTAATTTATATGCGAATACTGTGCTGCCGGATTTATTTCACTTAACTGCCGATCAATGAATTTTTCATCTTTATATACTCCTTGGATTACTATGGGGCCGGGATTAAGTTCACCTAACTGCCGATCACTGAATTCCCCGTCTTTATATCCTCCTTCTCCTTAAACTAGTAGATATCATTGTTAGCTTTTTATTTCAACTTTCAACAGGAATCCCTTTTCCTACGTTTGGCCACTCCCGTATCTTCCTATGGCTACCTTCCTTATCTTCGCCCTTTCTTCCTCGCCTGGCCCTTTTGGCGGTATTTCCCATGCTTTTTGTGGTGAAGCGTTTGGTCAATTTTTCTTCGAGTGGGTTTGAAGATCTTCTGTGAGCCTACCAATTGTTCTCCTTCTTGTGGGTGTTGTTTTCTTCTTGCTTCGTTACTTTCGGTCTAATCGTACTTTAAATATTTCTCGGCCAGGGTTTTTCTTCGCTGGATCACTGAATACAAGTCATTCCTCGCCTTTAAGTTGAGGAAAATCTAGTGATTTAAGTGAGAAAAGTTGGGAAATGTTTGAGTACTGTTTGTGGAATATATGAAAAAACTTCAGATATTGGAGCAGAATTGGCGTCGGCTGATTTTCATAGTAAAATGTATCCATTAGCTGTTCTTTATAAGGAAATGGTGTCGAAGGTGCCTAAAATTGTACTGGGAAATGCAAAAAGAGGCTGCCCGGGGTTTTCCCCAGTTCGGGGGTAGAAGTTTTCTCGACCTACAACCCCTATAGCCTCCTATGGAAAACCGCATTACCAAATGCCATTTTCTTTTTAACGGGCCGTTTCCACGAGTTATGATTGATATTTCCGAGCTGGTTATTTCAAATCTGTCTAGTAGGTAATGATGCATACAAATCGCCCGATTTCGACATGTAACGAAGGAAAAGCGAGCCGTGAAAAATCACCGGTTAGCGTTTCGTATCGTTCGACAATTGCAGCAATTCCTATTCCTCTTACGCCCGAGCACACACACTAACCACGTATTACACGTCTCTACGTGTATACAAGATGGAAGAACGGGCGAGACGAAGGAAAACGAGAAGGCAGGCGCCATGTCACATTCGAAACTTTCTTCGGCCATGTGTTCGGTTTCCGTCGATAAAAAAAAGATAAGACGTAAATATGTACGTTTGTGGTGAATGCATAACTGGATAAGAGGCGGAGGGAATATAAAACGAGATGCTGTCTAGGAGAATGCGGTGCCTACGTTACCCCAATGGGGGGATATAAAGCTGAAAAGTGCTACGGTGATTCATCTCGCGGGTTTAAGGACCCGGGAAAAATCCAGAACGCGACTGGAAAGGTTCGGAAAAGGAGGATATTTTATGCTTTTCAAGTGAAATACGCTCGTACAGCTATGAAGATAGTAGCTATTATCGATAGCCTATATTGAGGGCCAATAAGGAGACGGTATTTTGACACAAGGGGTTGTCAACCCACAACATATTTCATATATAAAATCATTTCATTAGGACCGTGTAAAACGTGATGGCTCTTATCCTACAGTAATAATACATATAGGTATAATACAATGTATTGTATGTACAATACGTATAATACTGTTTCTTAGGTATACCTTAAGATTATACAATATCACAAGTATATACATACGATATAATACCGTGCGTTCATTAAACACCGGGGTAAACGACACGTTCAAAATCTCATAGCGGACTTGAGCTAAATTTCTTTTCATATCCACGATGTGAATAGTCGAATCCACCTCAAACTCTCCTAGTCTTTTTGCTATTGGTTGAACTTACTGTTAATGCGATCGCGAATTCTCCGACCACAGGGTGTGGTAGAGTAAGACTGATTTATCCCTAGGGTAAGGTAGTATCCAGCACGTTCCATGTCTGGTAGATGTTCTTGGATGTATAGTACTGTCGTGTTTGAGGTTGTGGCACAATTTAGAGTCCAGGGAGTTGTTTATATGTATTTGCACATTATAGCAGTCGGCTAGGTTCCTGATTCTTCCGTTAGGGTGTTGTAGATTACAGTTCACAAGTTACAAGTTGCCTAGTTTCTAATAAGTGGCTTATTCTTGAGGAGGGTTGTGATAATTGTGTCGAATTTTGGTATCCACCTCCACAAATTTGGGATTTTCATTCCCGTTTCTCCCCGTTTCTCAATTTTCTTCAATTAATTCGCAGCAGACCGCTTTTTAAATTTACGATCCGTCCGGAGTTTTCCGCTGAATTGAGCACCCGCCGCGCCTTCCTCTACAGTGTGTTTGTGCAGACGACCACGAGGATAAATAATAACCAACCTTTAATCGTTGATTGTCCATTATCTATCATTGTCAGGGGCCCACGGCGAATAAGGTTCATCCGTGTGACGGGAAAGACAAAGGGCATGTGAACGTAAGGGGGATTTTTTCCATATCGTGGATAGCTTTGAACGATTCTTCCCTGATTTTATCTCGTTTCGTTTCGTAATTGCACGTCCTGTTTTCCAGCGATCGTACGTAGGCGGAAATTATTATTTCCAATAACATTTACACACGTCGAATCGATGTTGAAACGGTTACAACTAATAACTATGGGAGCCGCTTAACAGTTAATATCGCCGCCGGCGACCTTTACGGGATGATTAACGGCGAGAGGAAGAGAGGAGGAAAAACTCCCGGGGATCAGATCGGAATTTTTCGTCCGGTCCGGTTAATTCAGAATTCCATTTGTACTGCACGTCTCCCCCGTCCAATTTAATCCTCTCGTTCGTCCTTATTCGCGGTCCCGCAGGTACGCTGACGTGGCGTTCCATCTGTTGCAGGGGATGATCCCTGGTGCGCTCGGTTTTCCTCGTTTTTCCGCATCGAGATGAATTATTTCTGGAAACGAGACGTTCGGAGGACCACGTGGACCGTTTTCATAAATTCGAAACGGTTTTGATGAGGGTTAACGTTTTTGTCGCGGCTCTCCAAAGGCAATTGTGATTTACAGGGGTAGTTGATGTGGTAGTGATTTTGTTTGGAAAATACTAGATTTTCTGATTTGTCTGAAAACGTGAGGGAGATTTGAGGCTAAACAGCAAGAAATCCTGACGTTTTTACGCATTTAACTCACGAAAACGTGTTCGTTTTTAATACGTCATTTTTGTTATACAACTGCTAATTGACAGCAGCATGACAGAAAAAAGTTCAAGTGGGTTTTTGCATTTCACATAACGTCGGGCGCTTTTACCTTATTTTAATAGGAACGCGCATGCGTTCGACGCTAATAGCGCTCTAAAACTCTCTATAAATACAATGTATGTAAATTTCATGGCTGAAAAACTAAAACCTTCAAATATCACCAGGAATCAAGGTTACAAGTAACTGATCGCTTTTGAAAGACTTAACAATATATCCCATATTCTGACTTAAGTTGCTTCTAAATCTTTTTGTACCCCTCGTGAAATAACCTTACTGGAAACATTTCCTACAAATCTTCACCGTAAAATATTTCCTTTCAACTCGGAAAACGGCTCGTAATGAGGTTGTCGACTTTTCCCGAACCTACGCTGGATCAGCATAATGACGCGAAGGGTGCCGTCGAAAAAAACGCGGCCCGTTCGTCGACCTTGCGGGGGAAAACAACGAAATTTTCCAATTTTCGCGATTTCGCCCCGCGGCGCTGCTCCTTTCGTCCCCGAAAATTCCCTATGAATAATGGATCGTTTTTCCGGGCGCAAACACGAGCGGCCATCACCGAAATCGTATTTAATCCGCCGAGGGGTCGGAATGGGCGAGGAGGGAGGGAGGGGGTCGGCTCTCACAATAACTGAGTAATTGTCGAAAAAAGGGTAACTTTCTCTTTCCGAGACGGAGAACGTGGGAGGGGGAAGATGCATCATTCGGGTATGAGTCATGCGACGCGTCGGGACGCAGCGGCGGCGGCGCCTTTTCACCCCTAAAATTGATACAGTGTCGAAAAAGTCGGGTAATATGAAAAATAGTCGTGCACCAAATTTGCATCTCCTCTTTTCATAAACCATTTTTCCCTTACTTCCCCCGCATGGTTTTTGTTTGTACGTAATTTTTCTTTACTTCCCTTCTGTAGCTTTTCCGATCCTCAAGCATATGAGACAAATAGCGCACACTGATTGTCTTTAGGCGAGCCAAAATTTTCGATTCTTTCAAGTGTGGTTAGGTCAAAAAATGGAAACGTAACTGCCCTTCACGATTACCTCCAAATTTTTGGTTATGGCGAAAATACGAACTACATAACCGTAGGAAATTTCGTGTTTAACCTCTACTTATGTAACTTAAAATTGTTCACAGAGCAGGAATTTGTTTTTTGAAGAGAATTTCTGAACAGTTTCCGTTGATTTTTGATTCTTTCAAGTGTGGTTGTGTCAAAAAATGGAAACATAATCGCCTTTCACAATTACTTCCAAATTTTTAGTTATGGTCATCATAGCAAGCAGATTTTGATAGCTGTATGTGGCGGAAATACGAACTACAAAACCATAGGAAATTTTCTATTTTACCTCTGCTTATCTCAGAATTGTTCACAAAGCAGGTTTCTGCCTTTTGAAGCCAATTTCTAAACAGTTTCCGTTGATTTTTGATTATTTCAAGTGTGGTTGTGTCAAAAAATGGAAACGTCACTGCCTTTCACGATTGCTTCCAAATTTTTAGTTATGGCGAAAATACAAACTAGAGAACCATAGGAAATTTCGTATTTAACTCTTATTCTTGTGACACAAAATTGTTCACAAAGCAGGTTTCTGCCTTTTGGAGCGAATTTCTAAACAATTTCCGTCGATTTTGTGAAAATTTTCCCCCTACGCCTCAGACTTGCCGCGACCGTCTGCCATCTGATACTTCCTGAATATCGCTGTCCATTATTGAAAAAGTTCACAAACATCATTAATAAGGGCTCGAGGCTGGGGAGAGAGACGTAAATGCCAGAAAACACGAGAGATGAGGATTCAACGACCGGCCGCACGGGCGGATCAAGGCCGCTTTAATTGCAATTAATTCCACGAAGCAGGGCGAGCAATTAAAATCGTCGACATAGTTTCAGAAAGTCCTCATTTTTCAAAGTAATTTGACTGCTTTACAAAAATGACCATTTTGTCACCATAGGCGTTGCACTTCGAGGCCCATCGAGGTTTTGGGTAAATCGAACGAATGAGCCATCACAACACGCTGATGATGAATTCAAATTCACACCTCCTTCAACCACACGAAGGAGAAAAACTCGTCTAACTTTTACCTCAGATTTCTCCATGGAAACACCACTCAATCATCAGCAGGTACAGCATCTCATACCTTGATCCATAATATGGTCTACGTTACGTTTCGATCTCGTTAGAATTCGTCAGGAGGATAAGGGATCAAGTCGAACCCTTTCTCGAAAAGTTAGAAAAGTAAAGTAAGAAAAACAAATCTCGTGTAGTGTTAATTCACCCCTTCGCGCTGCGCCCTCTATGGCTTTGGTAGATCTCAGTGCATCAGAAACAATGATTTTCTAACGGGCTAACGCGGGGTAAGTTCGCCAATTTTTCCTTACACCATTATTTGTAATTACTACATACCCTTCTCTACTACTCAGAGATCCATAGGCGGCGCACAGGAGAATATTCTCAATTTCCGTTTAGGCCCCTTTTCCGGCTACCATCGAGACCAGCCGCGGTAAATAACCTCGATTATCGATTAGAATCATTTTTCCCAATAAAAAATAATTAAATTTTTAATAACCAGCACACTAGCTTTCCAACAAACCAGCTCGAATTAATTTATCAATCGCCTATTAAACCGCGGGTGAAGTCAACTATAAACAATTAAATTTAATTAACAATCAGATCGTTCGTGCCCGAAAAACTTTTACGCAACCGACCGCCCAATTAAACGCCGATTCATTAGTGCCTCGCTTCGATTAATTAATTTTTGATTTATTAATAGTATCTTATTTTAATCCGCGGCATATTTCACGCGCTATTAATAATTCAATTTTCAACTGAGTTGGAGCGCTAATGCGCCCGTATTAAAAATATCCCGGTTTAATCCGGGATGGGACAGTTTTGGAAATAATTCACAGAGGGGAAGAACTATCGATTCCTTTATGATCTTTGCAATCCCCCCCCCCTCCTTCTAGTCTCACGTTTGCAGGTTTACAAGTAATTTAATGAAGGGTTGAAAGTGCCAAAATATACACAATAAAACGCAGGGTAGAATAATGACGGGTCCGCTGAAGAAAATTACATGACCGTACCGCGTGTAGTGATTAACGGTAATGACGGGTTAGTGACGAGGATGCGGGTAACTTTTGTAGACCAATGGAGCGACGTTTAGTTTTAATAGTAAGTGGCAGAAGTGGAGATAATAATTATTATAATACGAGTCGATTCGCGCGGAGAATGCGTGGTAAATTCGCGTTTAAACAGTGGTGGCGCATGTACTAATGTGGAAATTAATGAAAAACGTACAAACCGTGTCTTTTGAGGTGTTTTGGGTTATCTCTTGGGGATATACAAGTTCCTTTCCTCGGGGGAAACGCAAGCCCATGATATTTCGCATCGACCTCCTCTCACTATTTCATTGTTCCTCCTTCGCCGATTAAAATAAACACAATTTAGCGCAAAAAACGTCGATTTCAGAAAGTCTGCGTTATTAATCGATGCCTGCAATCGAGGTCAGTAGCGATACTTTTATTTTTTAGCAATATTCTCTTTGTTCGTCATTTTATGGTCGATTGAAGACACGCTCTCGTTCCGGAAAGAGAAATTTCTCCATTGTCACACAAGACGCTCGGGCAATGCAACGTTGTGATAGGAGCGAATGCCCTTTTCCACCTTTCGACTCGCCTGCTCTCACAATAAAATCGTAAATCATTAGGTTAAACGGGGGAGAGAGAAAGAGGTGGAGGAGAAAAAAGGTCAACGCGCTGATAAGGACACGTTTATCTGTGGATCGTAAATAATCGAAAAGACTTCCGCTGTTTCTTAGAGGGAAATGCGTGAGATGTAACTTTACGAATATACTGATTCTTCTTGTATACTCGTTTCCCTACGAAGGTTGGCGATGGAATTAGCTGTTATGGCTCGAGAAACTGCTGCCCGAGCATATCTGCAAATCCTTCTCAGTCCTGGCGTCGGACGCCGGTGGACCCAGATGATACAGGACTACCTAAGAGAGAGGGACTTCAGGATCAAGGGCAAAGGGACGACATCGAGCAGCAAGAGGATGGACAGGACGGCGAGAAGTGGATCAGATGGACGAATGGGCGACGAAATGGAAAATCAAGATCAACGCGGAGAAGACCGAGGCAATCTACATAGGACCGAAGACTAGACGACCAAAGACAAAACTCTGGATGAGGGACATGGAACTGGACTGGAAGGAAGACGTGAAGTATCTAGGAATCCACAGGACTCACATGGAGGAAACATATCAAGGAGACCGAGAAGAAGGCGAAGGACCGACCGAGCAGACTAGGACCACTCATTGGACGACGGAGTAAGCTGAAACTGGAGACGAAGAGGAGGATCTACCTGGCAGGAATTCGACCGATCATGACGTACGGGACAGCAGCAGGGGACAAGCGAGGATACACATGGAGAGACTAGAAAGGATACAAAACCAAGCCATGAGGAGGATGACGGACGCACCATGGTACATGAGGAACGAACAACTACGACGGGATCTGCGAATTGAACAGCTGAAGAGGACCATCAAGGAGAGGACGAGAAGGACGATCACCTAGGCGATGGAGCACAGGAACCCACTCGTTGGAAGGCGATGGACTACGACGAGGACGCTCCATCAAGGCGGAAGAGAACCGAGACGGCGATGACGGAGGACTAGGCACCTAGGAAGGACCAAGGAGGACGATACCTCGAAGAGGAAACCAGAAACAGAGGACAGCAGGACCACCTGGACAAGAGGAAGAGAAAAGCACAACGAGGATCGCGGAAGAGATTTAAACATAGAGGGAGAAGTAGGGAGCTATATAGCTCAGCTTTGTAAAAAAATTCAGGACAATAAACGATAGTCCTGGCGTCGTCCTGCAGATCTGCCCTCCACTTTTCCCTCTATGATCAATCTTGGTGTCTCATATTTTCACGTTTCCTTCTGTCATTACTCTTAGAGTCTCTGCATGTGTCTTATCAGAGCTGATAACTCGTACAGCCTCCTCCTTTGGGCTGTTAAGGCTTTCTTCGGTTTGGGCTCTGATCTGGTCGATCAGGAACTTTTTCAAAAACTTTAACTGCCCGCATCTCCGTTAATTCTCGTCCGATCGCCACGAAATTAAGCGCATTGGAATCAGCGACCCCTAATCTATTTAGAAGTGTAGTTATTGGCCCGGAGTATTACTGATAACTTTTTTGTCAAACGCCCGGCGCACATTCTAGCGCGGCCGCCCTATCGGTTAAATAATTCATGAATTTATAACCGAAACCCTGACGTATGTAAATATTTACTTTCGCCATCGTGGTCGGTGATGTAACAGTAGTTTAATTAAAAATATAACAGGAGTAGAAGTGTTCCATAATGGTTTTCGAGGCGTGCATTGCCGTAACGAAATCGTGGTTTGTGGGGATTTCAGAAACATTTTTTAATGGTTAACGGCATTACCATACAAAGGGTATTTAGACTCTTCTCATAGGGACGCATTTTACTTTTCTGTTAGTAAACAAGATGAAGACGTTTCAGTCTAGTGAAGGCTTCTCTAGGCGGGCCTTGCACGGTCAAAGATACTTTAATTAGGCTATTCACTATGTCGAAAATGATAGGGGTAAAAGGAGTTAAGACGTTCAAGTAATCTTACCTTTCAGTTGGTCGAAAAACCCGAAAAAATGGGAAACTTCTAGTGGTAGGGTGTGGAACCTTAAGGGGATACAATGGTGCTTGAATATGCAAGTCTAATTAGCCCTGGTAGCAAAATCTCACAGGCACAAATTTTGTCAGTATAGGTAAATGTGGTGGGATTTGGTGTTTTATTTTGTATGTGTGAAAATTGGTGATATGTGCAACATTGACATCGACGAAATCCACCGCGGTCTCTGAACCAAAAGAGGAAGGGGATTTGTTAAGCATGGCAAGCCCTTCATTTCTCTTTGAAATAAAGCTTTTTTCATTTTTCTGTCATACTCAAACACGGTCAGCATATCTAGTTTTTGAAGTTTCACTCCTGCCCTCCGTTCTGTAGCACAGGGCAAGAAAACTAGGTATACCATGGTCTTCCATACGCGTCTGTGTAACTCCTGTTACGATATTCACCCGAATAATTTTATTTTCCCGAGCTCTTCCCGTGTCCTCGTGGAATTCCGCTGGGGCGCATCGATACTCGCTCGGCGAGGAAATCCTCGAAGGAAAAAGGAACAAGACCGAGACTCGCAGGCGAAGTTATCGACCTATTCCGTACACGGTTTGTAATATTGACCCTGAAATTGCACACCGGCCATGCTAAATTCATTCAATTACGGGCCACGCGGGGGCCAGGGAGTTCAAACTCCTGCGGCCCCATTGGCGTAGGTACGCATGCACTCAGGGCCCCATCGGGATCGATTCGACTTTCGAAACTGGGCGAGGGCGCGAAATTGGTTTGTGATTCGGAGGGGGGAATCTGCTGGGTCGAAAAACGGAAAATGGTTTTTTTACAACGGGTAAACCGGTGGAAAGTGCCTTAGGCTTATGAAATTTTTTTCCTCGAGATTCTATGGTAAAAGTACTGCTTCTACTTCAAGTGCTCATATCTGAATAACCTCTATCAACGTGGCTTTTCTGTTTGAGGGTTTGACTTTTCGTCCAGGTTCCGTAGTTTTGGGCCAATCTTAAAAATATGTTTAATTCGGATAAATTCTGTCCCCAGTCTTGATCTCTCCAATGGGGTTTTGCTCGGTTTGGCCAATAGAAGACACTCAGTACATTGACATCTCTGTTTCAGTGTGTGATTATTGAGCAAAATGGTTTAAGACGCAGTGGAGTACCAATGCAATAGGGATGACTCCAGATTGCTATAGATTTGTAATTGGAGGGTTCTAGGGGTCTTCTAATAGGGAGTTACTTTCACTCTTGACCCGATAAAGCTCATGTTCAATATTTTCATTTCACGCGATTTATTGAGATTTCCTAAGCACATAGGAATGTGTCCACCGCTTTGGGCATACCATACCAGGACTTACCTTACCAGATATAGTTCCAGTACCTTATAGTATAGTAGGTGTAATATGCTAGAACGTACTGAGTGGCATTGGTAAATGGCACTACATTGTACCATTACTACCATTATGGTAAAGTATGGTTCTGGTGGTGCAAACGTAGCTGCACCGTAATGCAGTTTGTTACAGTGATAGTACGCTGTGTCTCTTTCTATTTTCTAGTTTACCTTTTCTCTTCCCGTTCTGCGCATCTCGACCGCCAACCTTATTTCGTCGTATAATAGGTAGCACGCTTAAGTTGAAGCACGCAGTAGTTATTTCGTATACCAGCAAAGGACATTCGATATTATTAATCCTTCTTTAAAAATTTGTTTAGACTTAGGCCTACGATTGAAGTAAAAAATGTGTACGATCACTGTCAGGATGGAGAAAGTTTAAATCTGGCCAGAGTGAAATGTTCCTAAATTTCGGTTAATCCAAACGTTTAACGTTTAGCTCGGCATTAAAAATCCCCCTATCGGAGTAAGTCCGTATTTTAGTACGCACTAAGACGTGGAACGCCCGGAATGCCGCTCTTTCCCTAAACGAACTCGTCGAGGAGTACCCGACCGGGCGGGCAATAAAAGTGTTTTATTAAGACTCGTAATTGGTATTGTCTGGAGGTCTTCGTCGCAACAATGAAATCGAAGAAGAGTAAACGACGCTCGCCGCGTCTCATTTATCGACTATACACGGTATAAGACTATTAGTCGGGAAACGCGTAAAGGCCCCTCTCGTTTTTTATTCATGGGCACCTTTTAACGGGGTTAAGGGTCCTGCAGGATTAAGAGCAGCGTAGGTATTCGGTTAAGTCGCGTAGGACATCAAAGGGGCGTCATAAATCGTGTACGGAGGTTGAACTCCTTGCGGTAAGACCGATGGGATTATTTGCTTCACGTCCACGAAACTAGGAGTTCTCTCTTTTTATTAATCGGTAACGGAAAAAATAGACAGCGGAGGGAATGACATCATATCTTCGAGCGCTCTCACTGTTGGTTCGTTTTATCATCTGTAATATCCATTTCTAAATTTATTAAACGCATTTATCATTCCCCTAACGACCGGTTATTCAGAGTCTTGATGTGGGGGGCGACGACTTACTCGCTGCTACGCATAAATCAGCCTAGTAAACTTTAAAATAATAACATAAAGCCACCCACTCACCGACGAGGAACAATATGGTGGTTTTAGTGCGCATCTGTCGAGAGATGTCGAAGGGGGGCTGAAGGCTTGGTGAAGGGAGTTCGGTGTTATTGAATGGAAACAAAGCGTTTTCTAAAATACATTTCAAATTTCTATTCTTACCCATTTTAAAATAACTCCTGAACCGTTTTTAGAACGAACTTTTGGCGTACTTAGCCTTGGTGGGATCGCTCGTATTGAATTAAGGGTGAGTATGCCCTGGTCACAATTACGAGGGCTATTCAGAAAGTTCCCTACATAGGGAAACCTTTTCCCGATGTACAGAACTTTTTGAATGCCCCTCGTAATTCTAAAAGTTTCCCCATGTTGGGGTAAAAATAAAAAATAAGGCTATTTTTGGACATCAATACATTTTTGGTATCTGCTTGCAAGATATAAGTGGAATAGAGATGATATTTCTGCCTGTCTGCTTTTGAGTATTCTTGCTTAAATGCATAACTGTTAATGGGATATTTTGCCATTGTTCACCATACCAACTCGATTAGAAATTGTATTTTCTCATTTCGTTTTAAAATATTTAATTACTATTGAAAGTTGATTAACAATCATTTAACTGATTTATTGCCTGTAAAATTCGCAATTGCTTCTCTTTCTATAGAAAATCAAATGTTTCCTAGGAAAACGTGAAGCGATTTTGCTATGGGGTATTTCAGACGTGCAAAATTCAGCTCAAAATTATTTTTTCGCAAATTGCACGTGTAACAGCCATTACAGTTGATACAAAACATTGGTGAATTGGTGGAAAACCGTGGTGGTGGTGTCGCACTTGGCTTTTAGGCCCTCGTCAACAGTTAGACAAGTAGAAAATCTTAACTCCATGGGCATTTCAGCAGCTACGTAAATTATTTCAGTTGCCTTTTCAGCCCCTTGGGTGGCTCAACTTTAACGTTAAGGAAATCCGTATGATTCGTCGTTTTTTGAATCTCTGAATCTGTAAGGGTTGTAAAAGTGACCACCGTAGCCATTATTTTCCGGGAAAGACTAAGTCGTGTTTGTCTGAAATAAACTACCCGACTTGGGGCGAAATCCTCGGTGATATATAATCCCTTTGTAAACTACCCATTTTCTTCCTCTCCCCCTAACCGGCGTAGCCCCGGAAAACTCCGGAAAACTGTATTTTCATTCGACCCGCGACCCTACGAACCTCCAACCCTTCCCGGTCCCGAAGTGCCGGAGGGCACGTTCCTTCGGGGTCATTTTCAATAAAACTTCCACTTATCGGCCCCGACCAGGGGCTTATCCTAATACACACGACCGGATGCGCTTTAACGTATCCTCCGAGCCGTTTCCGGTCCATCGTTATATTGTGTAGTATATCGGATCGACCAGATGTTCTACACGGATCCGCGTATTGTCTCGTTTGGCGATTCCTGAGTAATTATTACGTTTTTGGACGAAGGAGGGAGTGTGAACGACCCCGAAGTGTATCGTTGCTATTGTCTACGGACGTGCGTTTGTTCGGATTTCGAATGGGGGGCCCTCCCCGTGTCTTTTTGTGCGATTTCCTGGGCGTGAAATCTCGTTACGCGCCTTAGGACACCTCGTTAGGGTCCCTAGCTTAAAAAAAGTCCTCCTTGACCTGTAAAGAACGATACAAAGTTGCGTCTTGCGGTGGAGTAATTCTCGAGTACGCACCTCAAAAATACAAGGAATGATCGAAAAATGATCACCAGTAAGGGATGAAATTGGGTGAATTTTTACCCTCCCTTCGTAGACCAACTGGGAATTAAATTGTATAGGAAACCATTATGGCAACTTTTTTTAAATATCCTGTAGTTGATTGAAACCCAATTGCCAGCCAAAAATTCGGAATAATTTATTTGTTATAAACAAAAAAACGCCCAAAAAAGTGACTTTTTTTGGTTTTATGTTCATATCATGGAAAGTAGTGAACGAATCGCGTTATTGCCAATAAGGCATTTGTAGAGAATTGGAAAACCTTTAAATGGGCGTTTTGTAAACTGTAATTGGACCATTTTTAACCGAGAAAAGCCGGAAAAACTATGAAGTCAGTGGTAGGCCAGCCTGTAATTAAATTGTGTGGAAAACCCTAATGGCAGCTTTTTTTAAATATCTTGTAGTTGATTGAAACCTAAGTGCCAGCCAAAAATTTGGAATAGTTTATTTGTTATAAACAAAAAAACGCCCAAAAAAGTGACTTTTTTTGGTTTTATGTTCATATCATGGAAAGTAGTGAACGAATCGCGTTATTACCACTAAGGCATTTGTAGAGAATTGAAAAACCTTTAAATGGGCGTTTTGTAAACTGTGATTGGACCATTTTTATCCCAGAAAACCCAAAAAAACTGTAAAGAGTGACCTTTATTTTTTAAAAAATTCTTAAGTTTGTCAATTAATAACACTAAGAGATAATATTGCGGGAAAGGATAGTTTAGTATATATAACATTTTTCTATTTTCTATACTAAATATATTCGTTTTTTGATAACCACCCTCAGTGAAAGTCTTTACTGGTCCAATTTATGGCGAAGCACCCCCGCCAGTTGCGAGAAGCACTAATAAGACATCCTGTGCGTATTTCATTTACACGGGAATATCCTTTGATGTCGTAGGGAAACTTTGGAAACGCGGTAGATATTGTGAGCCGGCACTTGGATATAAAGTTGCAAACGTTTAATTAAATATATCGAGTAAGGGTGAGTTGCGTAAGGGTGCACCGACGAATTGTGTAGGCTTTGTGCTATTATGCGGATCTGTCAGCGTATTGTATGGTGTACTTTTATCTGAATCAAGTTTAGCCCATGAAGCACTTCTTCGGTGAACTTTTTGATGCGTGTTTGTGGATTTTACAGAGAGAAGGATTTTCCTCCACTCCCATGACTGACTTCCCTTTTAGTGAGACCGTAGGTGTCTTTTTCGCGCTTTGAATTTTCTTTGTGGCATATTCGTCAGTTTTAAATCGATGGGCTGTCTTCGATCTCACCGCAGCCCTGGGTCGGACTTACGTGCTTCGCCGGTAACGATGCACATGCATGCGCATTATCGGAACTTCGCCGAAGGGAATAACAGTAATATTACCTTCCCAGCTCGTTTTGCACTCACAATAACTCTGACGATAACGACCACTCCGCGACCGTGTGGAACGGGAACGTCGCTCGTTTTCCCATCGAATCTGCTCTAAATTTAATCAGTCTGAAAGTGCCCTTGCATTTTCACGGACGTTCGTGTGAATCCTCTCTCGCGGCACTCAACTAAATTATCCCCCGTTTTTACCGCGGCCCTCCCCTCCTCAATCAATAGGGAGCGCGTACGAGGAAAAAACAAAACGTGGTCAACGCGTGACCCACTTTAAATCACGCGCTAAGGGGCTTTTGTCTTCGAATTTCGCGCTTCTGTCGGAAGGGTGTAAGTCTCTGATTATTTCGGAGGTTCTTTCAATGCGCTACGATCGTTAGTTATAGAGATATGGCCAGTTTCTGCGTTTATACAGGCGGTTAGAGATGGTAACAACTAAATCCAATATGTACAAGCCATAGTGAGCTGTTATAACCTGTAGTGGATTTCCTATTCGGTTCGCGGAGGTCGGAAAATTCACAGAATTAATGAGGTCGCTTGGAGTCGGTCGGTATTACTCCCCAGGTTACGATGGGGTCGGAAAATGCGCGATTTGTGATCAAGAAGGTCGGGAAATTCGCGGATTTTCCGACGACACTCTCGCGAATTCGGTCGGAAAATGCGTGGTTTACAACCACATGGGTCGGAATGTTCGTGGTTTTTCCGGAAACACTTGGAATCGTTGGTTTAAACTTTCACGAGTACGTTGCGATCGGAAAATGCGCGATCAGAATCCACAGAGGCTGAAAATGGGTGCTTTTTCGGATGATACTTGGTTAATGAAACTCTCACAAGTACGGTGCGGTTGGGAAATGCGTGATCTCACACCGCAAAGATCGGGAAATTCGCAGATTTTCCGGGTAGCAACGAATTCCAATGTGTACAGTAGGTATACTAAGCGGCCATAACGTAAGGGAAAAGTTCCACTAGTACGATACAGTCGGAAAATGCGCAGAATCTGCAGAGTTGTTTGGAATAGATCGGTATTACTCCCCAGTGTACGGTAACGTCGGAAAATGCGCGATTAATAGTCGCGAAGGTCGGGAAATTCGCGGATTTTTCGAGAATCCTCGGGATCCAAGTAGTAAGTAGGTGTCTTCTCTTCTCATAGTTGTTTCTGAAAGTTTAAAAAATAGGGTGCTATAAATTTTGATGCCAAATCAAAAAATACCATCTATAGGTTCATCTCTAGGGGATTTACTTCGTGGCATTCGGAATCCTGGACATTTCTTTTCGAGGTGTCAAGTGTGACGTTTTGATACATATCCATATTTACGCATTTCTGTCTTCGCCCCTGATGCTGACATAAGAAACTCTAATGGCCAACCTTCCGCCTTTGAAACATTTCCCCGGACTTTATCGCTTCCCGCATAAATCTAACAAATTCCACGTATAAATCGTCAGATCCGCGCTCGTCCATCACACTTCCTGAAACCTCTAGTGTGTGTTACACGCTAATAAAACCTCTATATAAGTGACTTATTAACGCGATTATGAGCGAATGGCCGTTAAAAATGTTCCACACTCGGATGAATGTTTACCGGCAGAGGTAATATAGCAAGAAACGCTGGCCATTAGCATTTAAATCGATCTCTGAATAATTTCGATTTAATTCCGGTACGAGTCGGCGCGGATGATACGCAATTACCGGCGCATGGAAATACCTATCGGCCGTTTGTTATCCGGAGTAATAAGCTCTTGCTCTTACCAGCTCGTTACTTCTTTGACCCGACCGACCTGGATCTTTACGCGGACAGAAAAATGCTTTCGCTTATCGCTCTCTCGATATAGATTGATTTATTATTGGCGACGGTGGTGCGGCGGTGGATTACTTGGAATAGGTCACGGTTTTTTCCTAAACGGGCGCTTTTCTTTACTGTTGAAGGACTTAATTGGACGTCCAGGAGAAGGCCTAAAGTGGAAGGTACTGCACTTTCATTAAGGATGTCCTTTGCGCCTCTATATGGACGGGTGAAATATGATCCAAGCGATTCAATATGCCTGCAGTTTATGGTTTCCATATGGATACCAGGTCTTTGTTGGGTTAAATTTTTTGGTGGCCGTTAATGAGAAGTTTTCGAAAGTTGTACGGATATTTAACTACCAATTTGTGACCCAGTGCCTTGCTCATCGTCGTATTTTCTA
The DNA here is from genome assembly GCA_963576515.1 of Cryptocephalus primarius. Classification (NCBI taxonomy): domain Eukaryota; kingdom Metazoa; phylum Arthropoda; class Insecta; order Coleoptera; family Chrysomelidae; genus Cryptocephalus; species Cryptocephalus primarius. The sequence continues at coordinate 12,222,876 of OY754948.1, read as the reverse complement.
ATCCGTTTGTCGTCGTTTTATCGCCTCTTCTTCGGTTAGGATTAAGGACGGTCTGCGGTCGCAGTTGTGGTGTCCTCCTTTGGCTGTTAATTGTTTCCCGGGGATTTTCATAGTCGCAAGCGGTTTATGTAGAAATTCAGAATTTGCTTTGAGGCAACTTTTCCCTTTAGACGTCGAGAAGTTTTGTTCCGAAATGTTTCCTATTTGCTTTTATTTAAATCCCTGTATAAACGCATCAAACGCTTTTCTATTGTTTAGGTTGTGGCGTTTTGTACGATTTTCGCTGATAACGTGCGGAGGTCCGAACTTTTTATCAACAGGAAGCCCGAAACCCACCAGACGATGAAATCGAAACGAGACCCGTTTATGTCCTCCCTGGCAGTTTACGTTCCCCCATTAATTTACACCTACATACACGTTTAACCCCGCTACTTTCCCTTCCCGGGAGATTTTTTTATTTTCCCCACCCGTGTTCGCTCACCCTAACGAATTAACGCATCTCCCCACTAACGAACTCTCATCTAAAAAGGTGAAACGGTTTCCAGCAGCTATTCCATTTCCTGGAGAGGAGATGTAATATTATGTCCCTCGAAACGGGAGAGGGACAAATATGAGTTTTGGTGGTGAAGGTAAACGATGTGATGGTGTTGCCATTTGTTTTGCGCAGTTTTGTGCAGCCAACTAGAAACAAACGCATTTTATGACACTTGAGTAAAGGTGTGAGAAAAATAATGACGGTTTAAGGAATCCTGGGATGCCGTCCGAACTGCAAGAAGAGGTAACCGTGGACACGTGTTTCTGCTGATTAAGTACGTCAGGGTGGCATATAACTCATGTTAAATGGTTTAAAAATCGTTACTGATAAAATGGGATTAAACGGTAAACCATATGCGTTCGTGTAAAATTCAACCTACCAGCATTTCGACCATTCAGATTTAAAAATCAAAGCATCACAACTGCCGCCCCTTCTCGCTCCCGAATCCTCGATCCGCTCCCCGCGTCGTCGCCCCACTTCCCCCTATCCCACTGACTAACTCACCCGCTCTGCCCCTCTCCCTCGCCTCTTCCCGTCGATCCAGGAGCCGAAACACGATTCCAGTCGCACGGAAACGGTCGACCGCCCCCGATCCGGGACAATACCGGCCGCCGTGGCGGATCCCCAGCCAGTGTGACGTCACTCGCGGAAATGTCCTGTCCGGTTATCCTGCGGGAGAGCGAGTGGGTGAGCGGGTGAGCGGGCGGCCCGTCGCGTGGAGGGTCCTGCGGGAGCGACGGCGAGGGCGCCGTCGAGCTATGAGGCCCCCGGCGACATGTTCAGGGGATGGAAGTTCGGGAGTAAGGTAAATCGCGTTGTCCGCGCCGTCTGGAGCGGGATCCTCGGATCCCGGAAGGATGTTGGGCTAGAGCTGTCGGCGCGTACGAGCCGAAGGTCCTTGCGGAGTCCCGCCGCACTTGGACGGGGATAAAGCCGGTTTAGGTGAAATTTAGGCGATGCGTGGAGACTCGCAGGAACAGTTTTCATAGCTGACCTTTGCCGAATTGGCACCTTAGCACTTGGGTTTACGGCACAAAACCCCCACACCGCGTCAAATTCATCAAATTCGCGTTTGAACAGGAAAAAGGTGTGCGTAATTAGGATTGACCCTCCACTATTTATCTAATCCACACACTATTTCCTTCGAACCAATGTTGAAACGTCGGTTCCAATTACCCTACAGCTAATTGTAAGTACATTACCGTAATCTAGAAATGCTCCACTGCGCTTAACTATAAAAAATATGTCAAGGCGTAGCTCTTTGTACCGTACTTGTATCTGGACTTGTAATTTAGATCGGAATTGCGTATGCAGTAATTAATCAAAGGAGGGAGGACATACGACGAAACGCACTTGTAAATAACGACGCGGATTATGGGATTGTCGTACTTAATTTGGATATTACCGACTTTTACATAAACCTACAGAAGCCACGTTTTATGCCATGGAGTGTAGCGTGCATATACGGCGGGCGTAGGTTCCTAGTGTTATTTCGATATGTCTCAGTTGGGCGAAAAGGTACTTTACTCTTGAGAATTTCCTGAAAACAGAGCTGGTACTTAAATTTTTAACTCTATTAATTATCAAGCGGATATTTATGGGGAAAATGCTTTGATCACTTTTCTTATATTGAAATATCTCAAAATATATTATAAATTACCATATATGTGCTAAGTTCTGAACTTATCTTTGAAACTTTTTCAGTCATTCAGTTTGTTCTGGATCTGAATCCTGGTCGTCGTCGCAAACACCTTTTTCCCTTATAAATCAATTTTTTTGTGACAAGACGTATGTAAGTAATTACTTTATTTTAAAGAGAAATAGTTGGAAGTATAAAGAGTCATCAACTTTAATCAAATACGTAGAAAATTATCGTGAAGAAGTGAATCAAGCTGTAAAATCGAATCTCCGTTATATGGTATGTTCGACAAACTTTTATACAAGTTTTAATAGATTTGCACTCTTTGTTTCTGATGGAATTTTGGGGTAAAAATCTTCTGTGTCCTCTAAATATACTATTTAGAAGTAGTAAATATAGAAGACAGCAGTAACGATGACACTTCTATTGAACTACAGCCTTCAACAGTGTTCAGAAATATTCTAGTTGGGTATATTTAATGAAAAAAAGCAGACAGTAAAAAAGACAGCAGGTATAAAGAGGGGGGAGAAATACGTGAAGAGAAATGAAAAGTTCAGAAAGAAAGCAACACTTCAATCCAAGAAACCTACAAACTGTAGTTATACATTTGATTTAAAACATACTGTTGTTGTTTTAAGTCATTTTCAGACGGCTTAAGAAAGTTTTAAGTAACATAAAGGCATGTTAATACTTCAATCCAAGAAACCTACAGACTGTAGTTATACATTTGATTTGAAACATACTGTTGTTGTTTTAAGTCATTTTCAGGCGCCTTAAGAAAGTTTTAAGTAACATAAAGGCATGTTCGATGAAGAACATGCAGCCAGATTTTTCCTCTTTGCATAAATTTGGTGATTTTAGGAGACGTTTTTAGGTTTCCAATAAAATCGCCGGAAATTTTTTCCAAACTTGTGCATTGTTATCATATCATTGGATCTACAATGACTTACATGCTTAAAACATGGAAATACCTTTGTGGAAGTGTTTATTATTTATATTTTCTAGAGTTCTTTTTCCTGTTGCGTGTTTTGTGCAAAGTCCATGGGAAACATTTGCTTTGCAACGTTGGTAAATGTAAATAAAAGTGTCGCATGCATCCATTGACAAAAACGGTTTCATAAAAATTATGTAGCGATAGGTTTTTCATCGATCATCGCCCGACCCAATCAATTTTCAATAAGTTTACTGCGGCGGTTATTGATTGCAATGATTTATTACTTGATTGCAGTAGGAACCATTATTCACCATTGTTAATGTATACGTGTATTGTGGGAGTAGCTGTACATCGACCGGTTTCGAAATTGATAACTCCGAGGATCCGTGTCGTATGCTGTAGGTGTAAATTATTGATTTCAATATGTAATTACAGTCCTCGAGTGAAACATCAACCATCAAAACACCCATCAAGCGCTATGGTAAAGAGCGCTGTAATCTAGTCGTGTAAATTGCATTTGGCACTCAAATCGTTTGGGATTTAACACGGTCGAGTTTTAGTTTTAATTCGACTAAAAGTTGTAATTGTGGTTTGACCGAACCTTCAGTGTAAATTTGCATTCGTTCCGCGTTTCCTTTCTTTTGTTCCCGATATCCTCCCGACCGGCGCAAACGGCAACCTTCCCAAAAAATCCTCCCTGTTCTATCCCGACAGTTGACCCATTTATCCCGCCGCAGAACAACAATAGGGTAGGTCCCTGTGAAAAATTTACGAGGGATGAGGGAAACAAATGGGAAACGCCCAAGGCCAGCCTCGTGATATCCCAGAAAATATATTCCGGGCGGCCGCTGCAATTAATTTAATTAAAAGACGATCGAATCGAAACGACCAAGGCGAATACGAAATATTTTGTTTACGTTATACTTTTGTTTTAAACATAATCGCGTTTAAAGTCCGATCCAGTGCGACGAACCACTTGCTAAGTTGATTGTTGATTTTTTTCCTTATCGCCCGGTGCCAGTGTTACTCTCGTAAATTTAAATCGAAATGTTATGTAATGTGTGTGCAACTACACACATACCGTAGTATGCATAATGGGTGCGTTACACTGTGGGATATGGAAATGGAACCACCATGATGGGTACGCCGACGTCACGAAATTAATAACACCTTGTATTAAAGCAGTAATTATTTCAATACTCTTGTGACGTTACAATTAATCGGTATTATTTTCTCCAGGACAAGTGAGATCATTTTTCAACTCATTTTCCTTTCAAATCTACTAATACATACCGTCACAAATTTCTTTGGCCCTATAAATGTGCTTCTTCTTCAATGTCTGTGTTAGTCAATTTCATAGGATCATTCATTACAGACCCATATTTTATTGCTCACGATAAGGGCTAGTAACGGATTCCCAAAAACCACCCCTTCAACCCTTAGCACGGTACTCACCCCCCGAAAAAACGTTTCCCCCCTATATACTACTATTTAATTGCTCAACTTTTAAGCAAATTACGATTTTATTATTTTAATTATTATTAATTTGACTTAAGCTCAACGCAGATCGGTCTTAGGATTTCCTAAGCACCATGAGACTTTACAAGACTTTTAGTTCAAAGAGTTCAAACAAGAATTATACACATAAATATATATTGTATATAGTCACTGTAATATTTTTTCTGAAATCATTTTTCGACGATAACTAAATTTCCCCCTTTTCTACTTTTCAAGGGTTTGGATCCGATCAACTCGACGGCCCACCTGAGGCCCCTCAACCCGGAGATCACGGCCCCGAGGATAGACAGCTTCAGGTTCTCGATGGCGAACCTGGAGGACACCCAGGACGTGGACCTGGACGCCATCCTCGGCGAGCTGTGCGCCCTCGAGACGGTCTGCGAGAGGGAGATCGGCCAGGTCAGGGAGAACAAGAGGCACTCAGGTACTCTAAAGTTGTTTTTTTTTTCAGTGATTTTTCTGGGGGGAATTCGGGTTATCTGGCGACGACGTCCAGACGTTATCTGTACGGTTCTCGTATCTCGTTTATCCATTTTAGCTTGTTTGCTTAGATTATTTGCCTTTCCCATATATCAGTTTCGAATTCTGACGGATTACGGGTAATATTTCTACGTTTTAGCCCCCCCTTTTCTCGCATCGCCTGCAAATCCTTTTAGATTGTATCCAGCGGCGTGATTTTTCCTCCATTCTTTTCTTTGTACGCTTTCTCTCCCAGTAAAATTTATCCGTGCATGTGATTTAAATCTGATTGGATATTTTTCAAAGCGGGGTGCTGGTCGTTAGGTTCCAATCATCCTGCTATTATTTTATCGTTTTTAATGCGCAAACAGTAATCATTTCACGTATCTTGGTGGAATCGGTGAGATCTTCGGCTCGTCATCAAAGCTAATGCTTTAAAATTCATTAATACATGATTAAACCCATTCGGATTCATCGAATTATCTGGATTATGCTATTAGCTAAGGTTTGAATTACTGAAGCTCTTAATCAAAACCTTCTATCAGAGATGGTGCCTCAGGTTTCTGTAGAAAGCTTCAAATTCTGCTGAAAATGGAGACTGATGTACTAAACACCTCATCTGGAGGTCGTTTTGGGATACCTTTTGCACATTTCTGTTAATGATTTTACATCTCCAATAGCTGTAGGTATTAACTATGTGCGATGTAAAGAAAAAAAAATCAGTATTTCATGAGCTAAAGCTATACTTTGAGTCCAAATCTCCTGCTGGTAAACTAACAGGCATAGCAATTCCCTACATTTACCATAAAGCAAGTATGTGAAAATCACAGTTCCTGTCACATTACAAAATGCCAAGGTGACATGAACTAAAACGTATTTGGATTCCTCTCAGAAGGTCCAGCTTTTCTAATCCGTTCCCTCTTTTTCCAGATGCACAAACGATATCACAATACGAAACGAGAACGCACAGCAGGTCGCTATCCGAGACTTCCTCCAGGATAACGACCGACGACAGTATTATATTGAAGAGTGAGTCGGGGAGGACGGAATCACCAGACAACGATTCAGCCTTCAGTGATACCGTCTCTATGCTGTCCAGCGAGTCTTCGGCGAGCAGCGGAGGCAGCGGGGCCAAACCGCAGACGCTCAGGTTACAGAACATCCAACAGGTAAAGGATTTTTCAAAGAAATAACAAGAGAAACTATTGGTAAATTTAGCCACAGTGCATGTTGGTTAATCTTCCACCAGAGAAGAGTCGAGGCACTCCTGTCTTTTAATCTTGTATTACCGTAATGCCAGTTCTTCTTGTTAGAAGCCTCTTCAATTGCCATAGGTTGTATTCAAAAGACCACGACGCTGTTTTAATCTTACTAAGCTACTAGCTAAAGCAGATTACTTTTGAAGTTTGGTTGGTCAAGTTTAATTTCGTTTTTAGGATGACGCCTCGAGGCTCAAAGCGGAGAAGATCCGAATGGCGATGGAGAAGATCAAAGAGGCGAACATCCAGAAATTGTTCCTGAAAGTCTTCACGATGGACGAGTCCGCGAAGTCGCTACTGGTCGACGAGAAAATGCTGTGTTCCTACGTCACGAGGTTATTGGCCGACAAAAACCACGTACAGATGGACCCCAAGTGGGCCATAGTGGAGCACCTGCCAGATTTATACATGGGTAAGTACTAATACCAGAAGATGTAATGTAGATGAAGCAACATGGAGGAAACAAAATATATTTATCAATTGAAACCTATGTGAATCGAAAGAGTCCTAGAAAATATATAGAACATGCAGATGAACAGACTTTTCTAACTAGTATCTCTCCATAGAACTTCGTGGAAGTGTGCTTACATGTCTTATTCCCTATCCGTTATATGGCATGGAGGCTTGAATACTCATTAGGAAACTTTGAGAACTTATACGCAAATCTCTAAAGCCTCATGAGTAGATTGAGTTACTATTCATCCAAATAAATTTACAGAGATCCAAGATCTCATTCAAGAACTAAAATATCTTCTTGTCTGTTGTGCAGAGAGGTACTACGAAGACCACGAGCTCCTGGTCGATAACCTCCTCCTGTGGACGAGGGACTCGAAGAACAAGATCTACTTCGTCGAGAGGGAGGACAAGATCCGGCTTTTCCTCCAGCCGGAAAGGTTCCTGCTGCCTGCCACCGCTGACAAAAAGCAGAACAACGACTTTGATGAGCATTCCAGGAACATGCTCCTGGAGGAGTTCTTCTCGACGACGAGCGTGCCAGAGGTCGAGGGCCCGCTGTACCTGAAGTCCGACTCGAAGAAAGGCTGGAAGAAGTACCACTTCGTGTTGAGGGCCTCCGGGCTCTATTACTTCCCGAAGGAGAAGGTCAAGTCCGCCAAAGATTTGGTGTGTCTTGCGACCTTCGACAATAATCACGTAAGTGGTATTAAATTGATTTGGTAAAGAAACGTCATTTTCGAAAAATAGCGCTGAAATAAAACGTCTTTTAAGGGCTGTTCGGCTAGCTCTTAAAGAAGGCAGCTCAAATCGAACTAATACATTTCATTTCCTTCCTAGATATACTACGGCCTGGGCTGGAAGAAAAAGTACAAAGCACCGACGGACTCGTGTTTCGCCATCAAGCACCCTCGCCTCCAGGAGCCGAAGTCCACCAAGTTTATCAAGTACCTTTGCGCAGAGGACCGGAACACCCTCGAGAGGTGGATGGTCGGGATGCGGATCGCCAAGTTCGGGAAGCAGCTCATGGAGAACTACAGGAGCCTGATGGACGAGCTCGCCCAGGAGGACCTCGACATCCTGGCGCATGCTCGAAGCTGCTCGGTCAGCTCTATCGCCGTGCAGTCGTTCACGTCGAACGTCACCACACCTACTCAAGGGTAAGAAGAGGTTTTAGTTTTATTTCATCGAATTGATTCTTGACGTTTTATATAGTAGGAGAAAGATATTTGCCTTGATCACTTTATACGGCTGTTTAATGTCTTATTTAAATTTGTTTATAACTTTCAGATACCCTGGCAGTGAAGCAGGTTATGGAACCCAAAGTGAAACCTACTCTGCCCCGAGCGAACTGAGCTCTGGAAGGCACAGCAGGGCCTCAAGCTCAAGCTCCAGCGGTTGCATGTCCGATGGAGCCCCGTCTAGTTGTGAGAACGCTTTCGACTCTGAATTTCCCATGGGTAACTATCACATTATCTATAGAAATACTTTTACAACCCTGAACAGATTAGTTCACAGTAAAACTTACTTCATTTTAATTCCAGGTACGATTAAGAGGAAGCCTTCGATGAAACCGAGCCTTCCACTTACCAACATAACGCGTCAGCTGAAGGAAGTGGGCGAGACTAGAGATGAGTCCGATGGAACGTTACCTACCAGTCCTGTACTTTACACAAACACTGGGACCCTCACCAGGACGCACAGCAGGAGGAAATCGAATCATTCCAGCGATGATTCCTCCAGCACCGGAACACTTAAAAGGTAAAAAATACAAATGATTGTTACCTTATTTAATGGTAGTCATATTAGTGTCTTATATTTAAAGTAAATAATCTAATATAAAGGGAAACCAAAGATAAGTTTGAATTATACATCTGCCTTAGTTTATTTTTAAAGAAGTTTATTTAAAGCGAGGTACATCAGGAGGACTTTATTTATCAAATTAGGTAATTAACTGACTATAGTCGAGCAATTGATTCTGTTAATTTACACTTAGTGCAATTTGAAATACAAGTATGTATGGATTCTAATCTTCATTTTATTTTAGTAATATGTGATCCAAGGATTTGTGGTGATCATCTGCAAGTAAATATCAGGCATACACTGAAATCTTTGAATTCTTTCCAATTATACTATGGCAAAAATCACAAGAGTAAAATAAACAATATGGAAATAAACTAAGGCCCCTATAAATACATTCATTTCAATTGTGAAATTGAAAGCTCTAACTTCTTCCCTTAAATTATTTCGTTACCGTAGGTCTCATTAATTTTTATTTTACATAGGCAACATTCTTATAAATCGACGGGTTCGATGGAGTCGATGAGAAGCGGTAATTCAACACCATTGTGCAGCACACCCGTCAGAGAAAGAGCTTCTCCTTTCGGAGAGTTGAACGGCTCCTTTGTAGATAGATCTCCTAGTAGTACTTCATTAAGGAACTCAGTTTCGCCGCCTAATAACATGGAAATGCCTTCTTCTATGGTAAGAACAACATTTAGAATACCAGGTACCCAAAGTTGGTTACTCTGATATACCATTGATGAAAAATGGTTCTTATAGATATTGTTGTATACCTTATATATGTGCTATAGGAAATGTGCATATGTTGAAGCACTTATAAACTACTGTATTTACCCATACTACTAATGTGATCATGTCAAAGAGCCGTTGACCAACCTTTATGAGACTTTAAATTAATTTTTCTTTTTGGATTCATGAATTTACTAGACCATCGATATTTTTTTAGACCGACTCGATAACCTCCCTGCCGCCACCGCCGGAGTCGAACGGCGACACGATCGTCACCACCTCGCCGAACTACCAGCTGCCTCCGCCGCCGCCCGAGGTGTACGACTCGAACCTGTCGCTCGACAGCCTGCCGCCTCCACCGAACCCTAGCGACCTGCCCCCGATGACGGGAGCGGAGCTGACGGGCAGCCAGCTGTCGCTGATGTCCTTGCCGCCGCCTCCTGGCGAGGGCGACAGGAGGAGGGGCAGCGTCACGCCTGTCAACGACAGGACGCCTACGGTCGGGATGTCGCCCGACAGGACGCCGACGCAGTCCAGGATGAATACGCCCGTTTGCAGGTGAGTGGGGAGGGGTACTGGGGATTTTAACACTTTATGTCTTTATGGGCTTAAGAGATTTCTTATTAAGAAATTTTTCTTAGAATACTTTGGGTATTTCAAGATATTTTGAGATACCGATAATTTTTGCCCATGTGCTTCGACTGTGCTTCGACTTACAAGATAGTAGTCATTACATATTCATACCTGGTCACATAACTGACTCTTCATTTATTTCTAGAGATTTCATTTTCAAATTACTACAAATTTAGGACATGTCCATAACTCTGGAATAAGACCCATTACGATTCTACTGTTCTCCTTTTTGATTTTCAGTCCACCATTATCGAACGCGAGCTCGAACTGCAGTACCCCCGTCCAGAATAGCCCGCCGAGCAACTTCAGCCCGACTCGTCGGACCCCCCTCGCTCAAACTAACCAGACCTACGGCGCCCACGAGAGGAAGGAGAACGGCGCCGCGCCCCCGCCCTACGTCAACCCCCCTCTGTACAGGCAGTCCGGCACCTTACCGGCCAACGCAGCGCTTCCGGTGTTCAACCACAGCTCCTCTCTGAGGTCCTCCCTCAGGCAGGCCTCGCTCCCGAGGCAGACCTCTTCCCACAGTATATCCTCTTCGAACAGCTCGGGCTCTTCCAGGACCAGTTCTAACTTGAACGCTCAGTGCTCGCCCGTCGGACAGAGGAAGGTGAACTTCCAGGAGCCGACCAGCCCGAAAAAGAACAAGAAGATTAGTTTCAACCTGACGCCGTACGAGGTGCCGCCGTTGCCGAAGAAGCCGCCGCCTCCCAAGAGGGCAGAGACGACGAAGCTGTCCAGCCCGAAGAAGCTCGCCGAGCCACCTCTCGAGTTCCTGAAGGACCTGCAGAGGGTCATGAGGAAGAAGTGGCAGGTATGTGATGGACGAGGGTGCGGTGTAGGTATATTATTATTTGTGCAGTTTCTAGCTTTTTTGAAGGGAATTCACTCTCATGTCATATCTAGACGTTTTCGTCGAAACTATACTTTTCTTATATTTATCGGACCACATTTTGAATTTCCACTTTATGGCTAAACGTAGATAACACTTGGATATTTACTAAATAAAAGGTTATTAAGGAAAGTATACAATTTTATAGAGTAATAGTACAGTCATCATTGTTGGTAATTTCGTGCATTGATCTACTCTAAATAATATCAGTTTCTCTTGGCGACAGAATATTTTCTTAGGAAAAAAGTTATTAACTCAATCTTAACCTAGAATCATTATCCTATTACCCACCCTAGGAGTCCTCGGCCCATCATAATATTTTGAAGGTAATTGATAGATATCTAGCTATAATTTATGCTTCATTATGAAGAGTCTGCACATTTTGTACTGGAAAATTCTCGAAATTGGAGTGTATCACTTTTTCCGGCAATTTCTCTAAGCAAGACGTTGTCCAACGCACCAAAAATATGACTTAACCTTATTTGACCAATACCTTATGAACAGATTTACTATTGAGGATTATTAAGACACTATATGATTCAACTAGGGCATAATGGGTATGTCCGATGCTGGAATATTTACAGCGTACATGGCAAGGTATCAATCACTTTGAAATGTTACGAGGGCTTGAAGACTACATTGTGCATGCACTTATGGACAAGCTCTACGAACTATGAAATATTCTATTAAAACTAAAGTATACCCGTAAGCCAGAAAACTTATTCCCTCTAGAAGTCTCTGCCGTTTCCAGGTCGCCCAGAAGTGCAAGCTGGAGCCGGAGACGACGCCGCACGAGGTCCTCGGCTTCCGGGACCCGCCCGCCCTCCTGCCCGACTACAAGGAGCACAACGTCTCGAACTGGGTGAAGGAGCACTACGGCCCGAATAACCTCTACGAGAACGTGTACAGGGCCAACCAGGAGGCGGTCGCCGAGTACGCGACCAGCCCGGTGCACTCGAGGGCCTCGGTCGCGAGCTCAGGGGAGTTCAAGGCGAAACGGCCTCCGCCTCCGCCGCCCCCGAAGCGCAGCGAGACGACACATCTGAGCACGGCCAAGACGCACTGATGCCGCGTCTGTTAGGGGTGTAAAACGGAAAAATAATCTCATCTTTGGCATATCATGTGTGTGGTTGTGCCGTTTTGGGGGTGTGAAGGGCGAGGGCGTAATGAGGGTGGTGATTGAAATTCGTTAAGAGAATTTTTATACTTAGACACTTTTACGATGCTGAAAACTTTAAACTTTACAGAGAATGCATATTCGTAACGTTACATTTTTTGTACATGGAACATGGAAAGTGTCTAAAATGGCTCTAGCAGGCAACTTTGTAACTTGAAACCATTCTCCATTTGAAATGTTTTGTTTCTTATAATATATATTGTACAATATGTTAAATTTCAATTGGAAACAAGTTTTCATATTGACGATAACTGCGGATTGGTGGACTATGAGTCTTTTAAACCTCTTCAAAGTTACCTAATCTAATAAGATATATTAGAAGATTTATTTAACATTCTCAAAGAAGGTCTCAAAAGGGTAAATTTCTATAATAAATTTGTTGTACCTCTTATAATCTCTTAATTGATGACAAATTTCCTAACTGAATTTGTTTTTAGCTCTAATTTCTTCATTGAAACAAAAGTTACAACTTATCAGCCATAAAGGCTATTCTGAAATCAAAGATTGTTACCGGTATGTTTATGATTCGATTGTCGAAAGAGCAGACCATTGGTGAACTCACCAAGCCGTTTTGTTGTCAGCACCAGCCTCGTTATGCCTTCAACACACTTCGCATTTCAGTAATCAAATATCCACAATAGTAGAAAATATAATACATACTATCTAGACTGTATTCTAAAGCTAAAAGTTGGGGGATATAGACAGAACAGTACCATCTGTATACAGGGTGATTTTGTTAACGAGTGTCGGAAAGTCCCAATAAGGGTGAATTTTTATCGAAAGGAGCATTTCGCCCGTATATCGTTAAGATTCATCCCAATCGATCCTTACCTCTATACACCACTCTCAGAAGTCTTAAAAGAAACGTAGTGGTGTATAACATACATTAGATCTGAAGATTACATAGCTGAATTACTTGACTAATGAGATATCGCTGAGGTAGGTCATTAGGTTTAAGAATTGTGAGGGGTGGTGTGTAGACGTGCCGGGTTGAGCGGTATGCATCTCAACGATACATCAAATGTCCTCCTTTCGAAGTAAACATCGATCTGTTTTGAGAATTGCTGGCTTATTCACGGTGACTCTTCTAAACAAAAAACCAGCCTGTACTCTTCTATTCAATACTAGAAGAAATGGTGGCTCTGTAACAGTTATCGTGGTGTTTTAGAACAAATTTATCATATGCTGTTTGTGTTTCGCAGGCGCCCCCTAGTTTTGGAATATAGAACTCCGTACCAAATAGATTCCTATCCGCTAATCGTAGATAATACATTTAATCGATAAATGTGAGCTGCTTAAAAACGAACTGATTTCGAGTGAAATAGGCATGATCGTAAAGTTTGAGTTTATTTTTCAATTTTATATATATGCATACGTGTACCGTGTATCTACCATACTGCCAGAGCTGCGAAGTCTGCATATTGGATGTGATTTTTGAATTAATTGTGCCATTTTTTACTGAGTGATTAATAAGGAATGAAAAGAGAAACTCTCAATCTTAGTTTAAGCTTAGAGAATTAATTTTTCTTTATATTTTGTACATGTAAGTGTATATATTATTATATAAATGAGTTGTAGTTAAATTATTCATTATGAAGAAATGTCAAACATTATGGTGCTTCTAGTTATATAAAGTTTTAATGAGTATGTAGCGAAATTTTTGTGTGTTTTATACATATAAATTTTATATAGTAATTTCTACCTTACATAAGTTTACGACGATTATGAAGTTACAGGGTTTAAAGTCAGTTATTTATTGATTTGTTTAAATATTTCCTTTATATTTGTATTTAATACTTGTGTATATAGAAAATCTTTCAAGTTCCGAGCTGCACCACACAGCAGGGCAACGTTGTCTTTAAATGTACTATAAATTAATGATAATGATAAATGCATTTCTTATATAATAATCAATTTTGATCTCTACAATGCCATTCGTTATTATTATATATATTTTTTGTATTCTTTGTACTAATATTTCTATTTTACGAATCGCCGTATGTAGTTTTGATATGTAGCGAACCATGTATTTAATTATTAATAGTCACACCCTTTAAATTTCGAGTTTCTGAGTGCAATTATGTAAATGAGTTTGTGTATATGAGAAGACTTACTCTTTTTACGAACTGTGTACGGGCGTTGTAGAAAAATTTAGCACTTTTCTACTTTTAATAACTTTTTATAATTTTTATCAGTTTAAAAAACTTATTTGTAACGAGTAAACACTTTATATACCGTAGAGGGGGTTTTACTTTCACCAGCGCTAAACTCAAGATCTTCCCTAATTAATTCTACAAGTCGCTTACCTTAAAACTTTCTTCGAGGTGTAGCACAAGACGAACGGTCCTTGAGGAGTAGGCGATTCTGGACTTCGTTGGAGTCGTTCCATCCTCAAATCTGGTCGATATGGAAGAAGTTGCTGAAAATTAAAAAACCAAGCTGAAGAGGATAGTCAGTTTGGCATTTAATTTAATATTATACCTCTGTAGCTAGAAGTGTACCATTTTTTTGGGTTACTGAACAGAGCACTGTATTGACTATTCTCCTTATTTACAAATAACCAATTTGGATAGCTTTACGGTTAAATTACTCTGGAGGATTTGCACGTTAAATCACATTAGGGTTCAGTATAGCAATTGATATAACTTACTTTACCAAATAAAATGTGTGGTCGCGTTTACAGATATAATATCAACTTCCTTATTACTCAAATAATTAATTTTTATGTTACAAGTTATTAAATATTTTGTACTATCTGCTAAATTACAAATTTGGCAACAAAATGGAGGAACAACAATACCTCGCCTTCATGGATTCAACGATGATATAACAATTGAAGATATCTTCATGCAAGAACCAAATTTCAAAATTCACTGGGAACAACTTTCAGAAGAAGACTGCTTACGTGGAGAACGATACGAATGTATGAGGAAGGAAAGTATATAACACTCCAAGCGTATGGACTACCTTCATGTATGGTTGTATCAAGTTACCTTCTCTGCAAGGCAATTAACTAAAGAAAAAGACATGAATCAGAAAAGACAAGACGTCCAATTTCCTTGGATCCAAAACCAAAAGAAGATAGCAAACCTTGTCAACAGCAATACATTATAAGTACAAAGAGTACATATCATTTCTAGTAGTAGACGTGTTGCTCATTAAAACAAAAGTTGTTAAAAAGGCATTCTGAGTTTCGGAAATATAATGCACTTAGAAATGAGGAAACTTGTTGCTACTCTTTTTACTGCTATTCTTGGTACAATGAAATTTGTCAGTATTAATAAGATATTGTCGGTATGTTCATTTCCATGCATGCTAAAGGTACTGTTAAAATAGAAGCGATTTATTTATCTGTTTAATACCTATAACCTTCATTCTTTTTAAAATCGCCCTGAAGGGCGCTTCTCTAAGTGCTTGCAGTGTGCCTCGTATAAGAACGTTATATGTCAGAAGGTACTGAAGAAGAGTTAATACTGAATGGGAAAGTAAGTATAAATAACGGAACAGGAAATAACTTTGGTCGATGAGTAATTCATTAGATTCGAGTTCCCATCGAGTCCAAACTGGAGACGTTTTGTACTCAAGTCAACCCAAATCAAGACCCCCGGTAGAATTTCCCAGAAGGCGATAGAGATAATAGGAAGTAATCGTAACAGGAACAGAACGAAAAAATAAAAGGAAGAGAGCGGAAGGCTCGGAAGTGCGCCCTCCTCGAGTGGCGTCACGGGGGTCAGAGTTTAACGGAGGGGTCAAGCTTGCTACCTGGAACGATTTAAAAGTATGTTAAAAAGTGTTACCTACGCTTTTAAATGCAATTAGAACGGTCCTTGACGGGCCCACGAAATTTGTAGTCGTACAGTCTTTTGTTGTCGTACGTACGAGGGGGTCCGCCGATACAACGTTATAAATTAAAATGATTACATTATAATGTTATACTAAATTTATTTTAATGGAGGGGTCAGTTTTGAGTGAAAGCGAAACGGTCAATCGTTTTTGTATTAATTTCTGTCCCCGGGCCAGGTTAGCGTTACGTTCCTAAGGGTGGATGGTAACGGACGTGAAATTTATTATTTTGGCGCCACTTCTACGACGTAACGATAAATTAACAGAGCCATGATGGAAGATACCCTTTACTTTAAGGCTTTATTGAATGCTGAATCTTTTCCATCCATGTTCCTACTTAAACCGAGGTAAAATAGAAATGTCGTTAAAGGAAGCTAATGGATTCGTGGCTAAAACTTACTATTAAGATTTCGTTTTGACAGAGACCCCATGAACAAGTTCTTCTAGAGTTCAATAGCAATGGATTGCTGTTTATTTCATTTCTCTAAAGTAACTTGGTAGTTTTCCTAAAGTTACTAGTCAAATCATTAGAAATTTCTGAATAAGTCTTCTATAAATGTTGTATATACTTTCTGCAAGTGCTGATGGAATTTCTAGAGTATTTTTGTATTAATAAATAACTTTCCAAACTGATAGAAATCTCCTATAGTCATTTGTTCAACCGAAATGAAAATTCTATGCAATTTCTTTTAATTATTACCAATCTCAACAATACTTTAAAATCTCATAGTTCAGAGTATCTTTCTACAGGATATTACCATCAATTTCATTTTAGATGGATGGATTCTAGAAGCATTTTTGTTATTTTTTCTAACAGTAGAAAGTCAGTATTGTGCTAGGGAAGAACTTTAGAAATTCCCCTAGATTATTGGAAGGCCAGAAAGAAGGAAAAGACAGAAAACGAAGCTCGCTAATTCCATCGGTTTTGGAGATATACGGATACGTTCAAAATCAAAATTTGCCATTTTCTCTCCCCTGTAACTCCAAGAGGAGACCAAAACCTACAAAGAAAGTTAATCTGAAGCCTCTTCAAAATCTCAACTTAACACGGTTGAAGTTCACCAGAACAGAAAAATAATCTCGGCTCGCCCGACTGACTCGTTGATTCCCGGCGTCTCGTCATTAATTTCCCTTTTATTTATTTCATCGGAATTACAACATCAATCAAATCGGATCTCTGGCATATCGAGGGACACCGAAAGGGGCCGGTGTTAACACGCAGCCTGTTGAGCCGCGGGACGTGTATTTTTCTCCATCGAGATGTATTAAATGAATCGTAAAAACATAATGAAAGTAACAGTCCCGATAATAGCGATTCATCAAAATAACGACGCCGATAAATAAAAATCAGATCGACGTTGGGCGGACGCCGCGATAATAAACAGCTTCCTGTTAGAGGCGGACAAATGGGAAGGGGGAATAGAAAAATTCAATTTTTCCAAATTTGCAACGTTTACAAGGGGAAGAAATCACAAGAGGTTCACAGAATTAGAGGGAAAGTAAGAGTAATCTACCAATGGCGGTGTAAAAATCTACAACTATCAAATTTGAACCATTTTCAATTCGATACAAACATACACTAAATTGAATTTATGGGGATAAGTAGAAGGCAACATTTTTTTCAACTTTTAAGAAACTTGGTTTTTAAGACAAGTTGACGAAATCACAAAGGTTACTTAGATTGATGGGAATTAGTATTATTTAAGGTAAGCTATAACGCACCACTTCCAACTGTGCAAGTACCAACCAGCCCCAATTCCTATTGTCTTGAGTAAGTTAGGACCGTTCTGCGCACGCTCCGCTTTAGCGTTACTTAAATTTCACCTCAAGTGACAAAAAGAAATTCGCCCTTTTTCCGATAGGCGACCGATAACTCATCACTCTTTATTCCGTCCCTTTCCTTCCGTTTTCCGCGCTGTAACAACAAGGGAGGAAGTGGGCCTACCCCTAAAAGTTTTTATTTCCGAGCGCGGCATCAGGTGGATACGCGTATAAGAATGTGACAATACAGGTTCAGATGAACGTATAGGGGAGACGCCGAGTTGCGCGTTTCACCCCCTTTATATGTAGGTTAGGTACAATAGGGATGCAATGATGATAAATGGATCTCTACCTGAGAAGGTGCTTCGGGGGGTAGGAGCCTGAGAAAGTACCGGAATTTTTAACTGATTTTTTGAACTGAAAATGGGTTTGTTTGTTAATAATTACAGTAGGGTAAGGATTTCCTTCGGAATTTTAAGTGAATGTTGCGAAGGGATGTTTTATCTTTTATTATCAGCACTTAATTGACTTGTCATAAGTATAATACGCACATCATGCGTTAATATGGCATTAACAACATAAAATTTTAATATATAAGATGTTGTATAAATAAATTATCGAACCAGGACGAAAGTATCTCTTACCCACCCTTAACTAGTTGGGCATGATAAGATACTCCGCTTTTAGAGCTCCATATTATTATTTCTCGAATCTGTTTGCTCTCTGTTTAAGTAGCCTGTCAAAGTGAAAGGGGAAGGCTCAAATAGTAGAGCCTAATTTTTAAATGACAATTTTTGTATATTTAATACCCAGGAAAAATACTGAATCGTTGCACAAGGTTAGGGAGTCATAAGGGAAGGTTCTGCCACCAGTCCTCTTAAAATAGGCAATTTAAGTGAAATTTTGATATTCGACGCTGTTAATTAACTACGAATGAAATCAGGTGTAACGTTTTTCGGTACTTAAGTGGGGAAATTTGAAGCATTTAGAAGGTTTTGACTTTGTTAGACAGTTTAGTTACCTCAGTGTTACATACGGTTATGGTACGAGGTTGTCAAACATTTCTCTGTCCAGGGGAACTGACCAACAATGTAAGAAAGACATAGGAATATCTGCGGATAAGGCGACATCCATAACCACTGGTGGCGCGCGCAGATCAGGTGTTATGTGGCACGTCCATTGCTATTGTGAATGGGACAAAAATTCTTACTAGACTTACATGAGTCACAAAGGAAGAGTGGATGGCAGAATGAAGAGTAACTAGAAAAAATAGGTTTTGTTAATGCGCCGGGATAACCTGGTGCACGTCAATGTAAAGCCTCAATTGCGACGGGTCTTTATTTAAGTAAGAACAATCCCAGGTGAATACATCGAATGTACAACAACAACAACAACGAGTTCGCTCAAGGTCCGAAAATAAACGAATCAATTAAAGTTCAATGAACACGCCATACCACCAGCACCGTTCACGAAGCGGTGGCGGGAATAATTAATCACCCTGTAGCTCGGACAAATTTTAATATTCGAATCCTGGCGGGTGTAAAAAACCTATTAAACAAAATCATTAGTTAGCCGGAATGAGGGGCTGGGAGGGGGGTAGGGGGGTGGTGAAGAGGAGCGAGAAAATAAAAAGTATCCAATGAGCGGACGGACGTATAAACAAATATAAACGGCGCGATGTGGGAAAAAATCCGCGAGAACGAAAGAGGTGGAGGAGGAGGAGGAGGAGGAGGAGGAGGAGGTGTCTTCAGACGACGTGCATCTCCTGGTGAAGGCCAAGGTCACGGCACCGATGCACCAGAGACTCGACGCCAAGGTCGCCAAACTTGCCGAAAAATCTCGCCGCTCTCGCGATCAATGGCGTACCGACGCGGCGAAATCCATTTCGAAAGGGAAATCGGCTGGAGGACCGGAAGGATACTCACGGGAGGAGCGCGGCTCCCGAGGGTCGAACCGGGAGTCGACGGGGGAGGGGCGTTTGTGCCCAAGAAACGGAACAGAAAGGGACCCGGCGGAGGAGTACCGATTGGAGTTTATGAAGGCAGGTACTACTGATACTGCTGGTGTAAAAGGAGAAACCGATCTAATACTTATGCATAACAACTCATGGGGATCTATCCTTGACCGGATTCGTTCGCTCATAAAAAATTAAACGTTCGAAAAATCGTCTGGAACTTTTGATTGACCACTCGTCTAGCATAATTCTAGCTTATGGGAGAATTTTATTTTTTTTTTATAACGACGAGACATTTTAAATGCCAAGACGGTTGAAAACATCACGAAACGTTTGACTGTTTAAGAAACTAAAAAAAAAAAAAAAATATATGCAGAATTTCAGTAACAAAGAATATTTTAGAGGAAGGCCGATGCAATTAACTTAATTAATTAATGATTATGGTTTTACCAATGAATTTGATTTCCTTTTGTAATAGGTTACACAATTTAACTACAAAAAATGCCTCAAAATGCGGTGAATAAACGTGTGAAATAATTTTATTTCACCGCTATATAGCGGTTTTATTTCCACAACTTTAAATCGTTAAAAGAATCTAAAGATCCTAAATGAGTTAAGTAATTTTCCATTCTCAGGAAACCCCTCAATCCCCCAATTACCACAGAAAACCCGTAAATTTTCCTAAATGTCTCAAGTAGCACTTAGGGGCATTTTCCATTCCATTTTAATTACTCGAAAGCTTAGATTGTGCCCAAAAGCCTCTGCAGGTTCCTTTGGAATTTTTGATGGCTAGAAGGATCCTAAATTTAAATTTACAAGGTTTACAATAGTTACAAATAACTCCATTTAAATCTTGAACGTTACAAGAGTTCAAAGTGAAAACTCCAGAGGTACTCCTCTGGACCCCAATGACTAAAAGTGCCATAAAATTCAAGTTTCATAAGAACCACAAAGAAACCTGCAAGCCTATAAACGACCTAAAGTAGGTGCTAGGAACTTTCTTACTATAATTTCGAACATTAGAAATCCTGAATCATGCTGAAGAGAAATTAAAGGGATTTCTTTCTTTTAGACGGCAGAATGGGTTTAAAATTGCTTCTAGTAGGTTTGTGGAAATCTGAAACGCCCTCATTTGAACCCTAAACGTTAAAAATTTCAATAATGTAGAAGGTACAACCCAGAGGTTTTTCTAGAATCTTTAACGTAGTGTCCAAAGGAAATCTACGTGGTTTACAGGAGTAAGGAACACAGTGAGGACCACAGAAAATCCTGGAAGTTCAAAAAAGACCTCAAATAGGCGTCAGGAGCTTTCTCGTTGTAATTTGAGACGTTAGAAAGTCGGAGTTATGGCTGAAGAAGACAAAGAAGAAATTTTGGAATGCCAGAAAAATTTGCAAAACCTCGAAATCGAGTACCTTTTAGTCTTGCAGCTGTCTCCAAAGGAAATTTCGATGACTTCATGGAAGTAGCAAAATATCTACAAAGTTTCAACTATTGTATTCTCCAAGGATCACAAAAAAATCCAGAAGAGCTGTCAAATTTAATTTAAAAGGCTCATAGAAGGTTATACTTCCTTGCTATAACGTTAACCGTACTAGATAATGCCTAATATGTCTTCAGCAACCCGAAAGAGGCTCGGTTTACTGGCCCCCTGGTTTAGGTTTACGTTTAAACGGCATAACTAGTCACATATCCTTATTTTACCATTGTAAATGATCAGGTCAGGAGGAGAAGGAGAGCGTGCCAAGTACAGTTGTTTCAAACTCTAATTTTATAACGAAAGAACATTAGAAGAAGACTCCAAAGTGGCTCTAAGAGGAATCAACCTAAGAAAAGTTCGAAAATCCTGAACATCAAATGAGATGGTGACGCAGAAGAAAGAGAAGAAGAGGTGGGCTGCATTATGCCGAACTCTGGTTAATAAATCTAAGAGGAATGAAAAGATTACAGTTGGGAATGTTTTTTGAGGCTGATAGTGCAAGTTAAACTTGGGAAATGTAGTCAGATTCTAAGAGGAATTATCCTAAGAAAAGTTAGAAAATCCTGAACATCAAATGAGATGGTGACGCAGAAGAAAGAGAAGAAGAGGTGGGCTGCATTATGCCGAACTCTGGTTAATAAATCTAAGAGGAATGAGAAGATCACAGTTGGGAATATTTTTTGAGGCAGATAGTGCAAGTTAAACTTGGGAAATGTAGTCAGATTCTAAGAGGAATTATCCTAAGAAAAGTTAGAAAATCCTGAACATCAAAGGAGATGGTGACGCAGAAGAAAGAGAAGAAGAGGTGGGCTGCATTATGCTGAACTCTGGTTAATAAATCTAAGAGGAATGAAAAGATTACAGTTGGGAATATTTTTTGAGGCTGATAGTGCAAGTTAAACTTGGGAAATGTAGTCAGATTCTAAGAGGAATTATCCTAAGAAAAGTTAGAAAATCCTGAACATCAAATGAGATGGTGACGCAGAAGAAAGAGAAGAAGAGGTGGGCTGCATTATGCCGAACTCTGGTTAATAAATCTAAGAGGAACGAGAAGATTACAATTGGGAATGTTTTTTGAGGCTGATAGTGCATGTTAAACTTGGGAAACGTAGTCAGATCCATTGTGGAATGAAGATGGAGAAGAATAAAACTTATACAGGGCGTTTCGTGCTTAAGAAATTTCTTCCATGATCGTGGTAAGACGGCATTCAAGCGGACCCGAGGATTAATAATTAATGAATTATTAATTAAGCTGGACGGGATGGTTAAACGGCGCTCCGCTTCCCATCCGTCCTTCCGAATCCACATAACAGGCAAAAAAGTGGAATCTTTTGTTTTCCGCCGCCGCGGACATAAATATCCATTCTTTTTTGCTCCTCTCCGCGGCCGCGGATTCGTTGCATGCTGCACGAGGATTTATTAGGCGAAGGAGTCCGGGTATTCGTCTCCTCTCAAGGATAGGTCAGGTTCGGTGGGTGGGACCAGAATTCATTCATTAATTGCGAGGGAAAATGTGCTTCAAGCGCGTTGAAGATTTTTATAATTGCGAATTGCTATCGATAAAGCTCTGCGGGCTCGTGGAAATTAACGTAAATCAAGTGAGAAGTCGGGTGTTGCTGAAAACGAGACGAGGATTCACCTCCGAAATATTTTAACAATGTCGGTTTATGCACGGGCGTTCGACGTGCACGCCCGGTTTGTTAATGAGGAAAGAGTCGAGATGTGGGAAATTTAAATTATTCCCCGTGCTATCGTCGTAGATGGTAACTTTTGCATCGCAATACATAAATGTGACGTGCTGGACGTGATGGCAAAGTGTTCATGTTATTTCGTTTATTTTACGTCAAGCACGAATATAACTTTAGGTTAGTGCCATTGGACAACTTTTGCCAGTATTGTCAAAAATTTCTTCTAGGTGTCCAACGTAGCTGCTTCCTCGTAGGTGTCCAACGTGGCTGCTTCCTTCTAGGTGTCCAACGTGGCTGCTTCCTTCTAGGTGTCCAATGTGGCTGCTTCCTCCAAATACTCTTTGGGATGTCTCGTGGTCTCGTGTATCACTCCATAAGGCATGCTGATTTTATAAAATCATTACTTAATGTAACAGAGAAACGGCTATGATCGTACAAAAATTTTCCTCTTTCTATTGGTTCGTTTTGCTAGCCCCCCGAATATCCCAAATTTCACGTCCTGAGGGATGGAGAGAGATATATCTTAGGTGTACCTCCGGGTGAGAAGGAAGCTTAGAAGAGGAAATATTTTTGTGGCTCATTTTTCTACGAAAAATTCGCCCTGCAGGCTCAATAAAGTGCAAAATATTCCCGGAAAACGTAAGTATTTTTGGGTTCGACCGGCGTCCCCGGAGCCATCAAGTACGTAAAGTAAAAGCATTTCAATCACAAAGAAACACGTATTTACACATCTTTCCAGTTCCTCGGGAACTGGAAACGGACAGGGGGCACGCTTCCCGAGGAGAGGCGGATTCCGTCACGGGCTTGACCGGCGGTCTTTCGATTTTCCGACGTGTCCAGGGGTCATTTATCAACGGACACGGACGGCAGGGCCCCGAAAAGCGTAAGCGGACTTAATCCGTACGATAAATAAGCGTTTGCGGGTTAGGTGAAGCCAGTTTATTAAATTGTCATTTTTGAGGTTTGCTGAGCTGTAACGGGTCAGCTGGTCCTGCGAGATTCCAGACGGGAACTTAAGGTTTGATGAGCGGGATTAAGGGGATGGGATGGTTCATGTGAGTGTTTGGAAATTTGAAGGGAAGTCGGGAAGTCTGCGACTTTTCATGTTTTCTCCTAATTTAATAGGACTAAGTCGGACTTACGTACAACTGAAAGTGCTGAAAATACAATTCAGGCGGCCAGTAACGCTGGAAAAGATCCTAGCAACAAGTAAATCCACAGAATTGGAATGTGAGGTCCACCAGTCAGAATTCCAGTTAAGTCCAGTTAAAAATACAAAAAAAATTACCGACTTTATACCGAGCGCATTTAAAAAATACGTTTTACCCTATAATAATCTGAGTATTAGTCGCTACAATAAATGCCTATTAGTATCGAGTATTGGACAGGTCCACTACAGCCATTAAATTTGAGCGCCGAGCACGTGTTCATTTTCAGTCGTCATTAGAGTTCAGTGGTGTATGTATACAAATGCAATTATTATTTTAAAACGGTTTTTTGGAGACGTTTCGACGTAGGCGAAATTAATAATGGCAATAATATAGACATTATACACAATACAAATAATGGATTTTCGTCATGAAATTTCTTTCAACATGGAACGGCTTCTTGGTCTTTGTAAGTCGCTAACATGGCTATTGAATTTTATTGCTTTTTTCTTCGACTGGACCAATTCGGACTGGATGGACCTTAGGTGAAAAGTTTTCAGCACAAGCACGAATTTAGACCCTAAATGATTCAAACAGACGATACTGCTTAAATTTCAGTTTTCAGGACCGGCCAATAGTCATAAGCAGTAGAACTCAAACATGTGCTCAGTTCCATTTTTCCCGATTTGTGCACGTTCTATCGTCGATTATGCGAGGGGGCGGTTATTCAAATGTGCGAGCATAAGCCAACAATAAATCTAGAATCGTAGAAGTTCGTTAAGGGGAATTGTCCCGTTCGTTCATAATTAATTTATGGCGCCGCCGCCGGATTTGCATGCACAAAACTTAACCTACTCGGACAACAGACAAATTAAATTCCGCTCCCGTTACACGGGACTCGTCGTCCTGGTCTAACGTAATGGACATTTGCCTAACAAATAAACGTTACGTTCCCCTCCCTCTGCGTCTCCTCGCATTCTAATGTATGTAAGTATAATTGAAACGTACCCCGTTAATGGCCAGAGGTGGAAAGTTCCAACCGTCCCCGGCGGTGGTCATTCGATATTTTCGCCTATCTCCTAAGATTTATATCTTGTTAGCGGGCCCGGAACACCTATTAAAACCCACTAAATCCTCCGGTACAAAGTAACGTTTTCCGTCGTAAATCCCAACCGAATTTCGTGGACTAGTTACCGGACAATGCGTCCAAATTTATAACACGTAACAATTTTTTTCTCTCCCCGTGCTTTGTCCCCGCGCTACCTGCCCGGACCCGATCGGAAATCCACACTTTCCCGATCCGGGTCGCATTAGAATACGGAATTATTTTCACTTCGGGCCGAAGGGGGTAAAGGATTTGGATTTCTTTATTTGAATTTGTGATTCGGTTATGCTCGACTGGTTTAATTCTTCTCCTCGGTCCCGATTCCCGGCGATTTTCATTCAAATGCGCGGGCCGCAGGAACGGATATCTACATAAACTCCGAGGGTGTGAATATATTACGGGTCTATATCATATCGATTTAAAACTGCAGCAAGGAAAGCGGGGGGTAAATGAATCATCTCGCGGAACCTTCGTACCCAGACGATCGCCGCTTTGTTTTTCTGTCATAAGTTATTATTACGTGCTTAAATTCGCAGACGAGGCGTAAACAAGTTACTTCTAATCGGGTTTAATTACCGCTTGTCCGGCCGACGATTAGTCGAATTTTACGTTAGATTATCCGTAAACTGCAACGTCTAATTAAACAATTATAAAATCGTTCGATCCTTGGGAAAATCTCCGGGCCATAACAGATAGAGAGAGAGAGAGAGAGAGAGGAAAAAAAGCAGCACACCTATGATTATCCGATTAAACTCGGCGTTGTTAAAGGTCAGTTATCGCTCGCGTCACGATACGGTCGATTAAAAATGGGATTAAGTGGCTCTCGTTATTTTTCCCGCGTTCCCGGATCAGGGATGAGTCAAGATTTAGTTACGGGAGTGATCGACGCTGGGAGGGATTTATACCGGCGATAATCGTTGCGGGAAATACCTTTATGGCTTCATATCTCTCCCCCTGTATGTTTCGTCGATTTGAATAATGGTCGGCCTGAAAAAATACACCTACGGTGTTAACGAGGGAAAATTATTAACAAATTAAGGAAGGTTTGATCGACGAATTTCACTAGGAAACCGTCGCTCCGATTTCAATGGCACGACTCATACGTTAACGCTATAAAAAGTGCCTCATTAATTACCCCGACTCGGTTCGATCGTCCGCCTAATTAATCTTAAAATCGCGATTAATTCACACCGGCCCTTAATCGAATCTTACCACGCGCCCCCTCCCCCCTTAAACAATAATCCGGCGCGGCGTGACCGACGTTTCGAATCGGCTCGCATCGATCATCGTCAGCGTTGCACCGTCAGACGGCTCCGTTCCCCCCTTCCTGGGGGAAGTTCGCCGGGGTGCACTTTCGACTGATGAAAATCGGATCTGGAGCGCAGCTGAGGTGCAGCAACGGGTAAATTAAGGGATGAAGTCGGTTTTTAGGGGAACGAGATTGTTATCCTAATGTATAGTACTACTGTTATTAATTGGGTATCTTGAAAGGTAACACCGTTTTGGGATGAAAATTAAGTGGGTTTTTAGGGCTTTTACAAGGGTATCGACATGAACGTCACTTTTCAGATGCTCGTGCTTAGTTTGTTATGGAATCTCTAAGTAGCTTGTTATATGTACTTTTCACGGAAAATTAGCGCTTCAATTTTTGAGCTGTGAATTATTTAAAAACGGTCCATTTTAACGGCTTTTCCGAGTTTTCTCGGTGAAAACTGCTCGGATCACCTATTAGAAAAGCTCATTTTGAAGGTCTTTAAATTTTCTACAAATCGACTATACAATGTGTTGCATTTCCGTTAATAATTTTCACGCTATGGTGGAAAAACGGAAAAAAATCGTTTTTTTTTTAATATTTACTCAGATTTGTCTAGATTTTGGGTTTTTGTCATCTTTGCTGTCCGCCTGCTGTTAAATTTTATCTACCAAAACGGTTTCTTGCTCTATAAGCTGTGCTACTAATTCGTTTCTCTCTCCCTCTCACGTTTACCTCATGCCGGTTATAACGGACACGTGTGACGTATTCCCACTTCGGGGGTCGAAAGTCCCCGGGCCCCAAAACAGATTCCCGAAGTCCCGAACTTCGCCGGGGGAATCGGTTTAAATCGTCGAAATGACGGAATATGGTAAATCTAGTCCGGTCTTGAAGGGCACGATACCGTATAATGTCGAGCAACGAAATGCGCCGAAATTAATGGTGATGTCCGAAAAGGTCCTGACATGTGGTCACGTGATGTATGACCCGGCCCGCCGGATTAGCGATGACAATTTAATTATAGAAGGTTTGCTCAAGAGTGGACGTGCAGAATTAGGCCCGCGGACGGACGGGGGGGGGGGTGGCGGCGGGGAGCGGGCCCCGGACGAAAATTTCTAATTTATTTTGTGCTCTGCATTTAATCCGAACATTGCTGTTTATCTTCGGGCGGGATTACGTTACGCACTCCCCTCGCCTTCCTCTCCCTCTCGCTCCTCTTCCTCTTGGTAAAGTGAAACTTTCCTACCAGAAATTTTTCCTACCAGATGCACCCCATTCGATTATAAATCTTAAGTAGCGAAAGGGGTCACGTCTAATTGAACCCCTCTCTCCTTTTCTTTTTTGTAATATCCGAATGCGGATCCTTTCGTACCTGAGGAAGACGCTCCGCTATTAGAATCAAATTTAGCGTGTACGCGTTGTAACGAATTTACCGGCGAAGGGAGATCACAGGTAAAGAACTTTTTCTTGTAATGGCGACTTTTCAGTTACGTTATCTGTCAATCTTCCTCCTTTGGGTACGGGGAGGAAAGTACAGACCGACGGTCAGGGTTCGTTTTGCATAAATTCGTGTTATTTTTCGATCCTCGCCCAAAGGGGGTAACTGAAAGGAAAAGATTACCAACCCTTCTGCGTCCTGCGACTCTCCTATTATATGCATGTGCATGTAATTGTAATACCTAGCCGTAAAAAAGCCTACAATGCGTAATGGACTCGAGTGATTTAAATTTTAACGATGCCCCCATTAACGAAATGATTTTATCCAAAAGTTTCTTTATTGAAACTAATTCGAACTGAAAGCGTAATTTTAAAATCTTTCTGAGGAGGTTCCTCCTGGAATTTCAACGAAACACCTTTGAGGCACAAACTTCAAGGTTTTCTGACCTTTTACCGAGATATTCCTGTGATGTACGTGGGTACTTCAATACTTCAATGTTCGTTTAAGGGGATAATTTAAAAATCCTTCGAAGTACGAAAAATTTATGAGAAACTTCTCTAAAGTTCAACTTCAGTATCTCTCAAGTATAAACTTCTGATGGGTGGCTCATTAAATTTCCCCTAAATAATCCAGATTTTTCAAGCTTCTTAAGGGTCTGAAACAGATTTTCGGTCATTTTTTAAAAGGGAAGATAATGCAAGAACAATTTGAAGTAAATTTTTGGATTTTCTGACGCGAAAATGCATAACTGTATCTTTTCCAAATTTTTGAACGAAATGCGGTTTCAAAAAAGCATTTTATTGACCCCACAATGTTTAAAAAAAAATCCGAAAAAAGCTGAATGAAAGGTGGTTCGTGCATTCATAAATCACATTTATAAAACCATATTTTTAAAGAAAATAAATTTTCTGAGGCCGATAACCTGTTCAAAAAAAAAATCTGCAAAAATTCAGACATGTAAAAAATGATGAATGATGACCCCCTGAATTTTTTAGATTGTTAGAGGGTAATGCGAGGAAATTGTAAATAAACAACTTATTTTTTAAAGAAAATAATTACTTTGGGGCTCAAAATGTATCCCACAAAATCTCCAGGAAGCTACTTGCTTCCTTGAAACAAATTTCTGGATTTTTTTAACGCGAAAATACAAAACTGCATTTTTCCAGATTTTTGAACGAAATGCGTTAACACTGTTTTAAAAAAGCATATTATTAACCCCATAACGTGTTCAAAAAAGATCTGAAAAACTGCTGAATGATGAAAGGCGGTTCATGGATTCATAAGTCAGATTTATGAAACCAGACTTTTAAAGAAAATAAATTTTTTGAGGCCGATAACTTGCTCAAAAAAATTTGCAAAAATTCAGGCATGTACCAAATGATGAAAGATTTTTTTCAGATTGTTCAAGGGTAATGCGAGGAAATCGTAACTAAACATCCTTTTTTTGACAAAAATAATTATTTGGGGCTCAAAATGTATCTCACAAAATCTCAAGGAAGCGACTTGCTGATAAAAAAATTCCTGGGGCACTGCAAGATCCTGGTAGGCATTACATTTATTTCCTTATTGGATGCAAATGCATATTATATCATGCATAGAATGTTAAATGCCCTTAAAGCACTCTTAGCGAGGGTGACTTTTTATCTGATTTATCTGAAACGCCTGTAAAAATTCTACAGTGGATTTCGAGGAAATTTTTATGGTTCCATCCTCCAGAAGACTTTGTAAAAGGTTTTTTTAAGAGTTTCTGCAGGAAGCCTCTCAGTTCAGAATTTGTACCCGACGCTGTTGACCGTTGCTCTTCCCTCAGAACCTCCTGAAAAAATCCCGACAAAATCCTCTCGTGGGACACCGGAGAGTACCGCACCCCTCGGTACTTGTCCACTCTCAACCGTCAGATAACGTCCCTTTATGAATAGAGCGAGTCGATCCCATCCCATGGGTGGATATAATTACCGAATGGCGTGGAGGGGCGAGAGCGACAAGGAGGAGATAATGGCGGAAAATAAAAATTTATCGAAAAATCCTTCGTTAAGGAAGCGGTAATCCAATCGGGAGGTAATTCGATTAGGGTCGCAAGTAAGGACGTTAGAAAATAAATACGGGGAGGGTAGGAGGGAGGGTTAGGAAATTGGCGATTGTTATTTTACGGGACGGCGGAGTGGACAACAACCCTTCACTGGGAAGTGTTCCGGGTTTGATTCTAATTTTATTTATTGTGACCATCGCTTCCCATGGTCATCTATGGGAACCGGCGGAGCGAAATATCGGCTATTCACACCTGGTAATTATCAAAGGATTTTATGCGTGTTACTACTAATTCTCAAATATTAATCAAACAGTTTGTTGGAGGAGTTTTCACTTCAACCGTTGGAGGAAAATCAAACACCTCCTCCCCCGACTCATAAATTCCCCAATAAATCCCTCACCCGTATCGCTGACGGCGCCGTTACAAATGGGAGTTCCACCGGTTCTGGTATAACCTTGCGTTATAATAATGACAGAGATACGATAGAAAAGTTAAGTAATCCCTTTACAAAAGGTTTAGCGGGACTCGTGGCCGGTTCACAGGTCAAATGACCACTGGTCACCGCTGCCCGATTCCCTGACCCGGACGCCACCCTTTTTATTCGCTCTCTCCTCTCTCTTTCCGACTGCTTTTTTTTATTCTTTCCGACTTCGTCACCTTTTGCCATTCGCATTTATCAAAATCTCGTTCTTTGTGATATACTACGTACACACGCACAAAGAGGGACGCAGACAGAAGCACACGCGAGCCGCTTGTTTTCCAATACTGATAAATTAATTATTGGTTAAGTCTGAAGTTTTTTTTGTGGAAATTCCACCAGAAGAATTATTGTTCAGGCGATTAATAGAAACCTGATAAACAAATTAACGACGTCAACAAGTTTATGAGGAAAATTTAGAATTGCACAAGGATTTTTATGGGTTCGGATTATTACTGAAATTGGATTGTTACCCCTTCACATTATACAGGAATTCTTGATTCACAGGTAAAAATGGGAGAATTACTTCTGAATCGTCACCTGACGTTTTCCGTTCGGAAATCTTTAAAACTGCAACGACTGATTTGATATTTTGACAATGAAAATGGTGAAAATTCACTCCGGGACTCGAAAAACAAACATCTTACAAGCAAAAAATGAAGGATAAAGTTCTTTTTGATAACTACTAATTTTATTGTAGGGGGTGGTTTTTAGGGGTTCAATCATTTAAAAAAGTAACGTATCACATCATAAAGACTTTGAAAACATATTTCTTCTATTTATGGACCAAAACAAAAAGGTTTCAAGCTGTTTAAAAATGTTTTTATTTATGTGGGGTAGTTTGTAAGGGTAGTTACACAGTGAATTACCACAATATCAGCTCCACGATAAGCAACAATAAATGCTTGACATATTTGAACATAAGTAAGCTGCTTCAATCTATTATTTTTCGATCTATTATTACAAGGGGTAGTTTTCACCCCTTAAAAACAAAAGGCGCAACTTGCGACAAAATCAAGTTTGAAGTGAAGGGTAATACGAGCTTAATTCCAAATTTTCAGCAAATTCGATGCAGTTTTAAAGATTTTGAAAGCGGTACACTATTTTTACCTTCAGTGACTGAACGATGGAGAGACGTCCTAATAAATAAAATGAAGAAGCAGGAAAATCAGTAATTCTAAGAAGGATTGTCATACATTGTCAAGTTTTCGAGCTGGCGCATATTAAAATTTTTATTTCTAACATTATTCTTGAGCCACAAAATAGAACCACCTAAATTTGAAACTTTTTGGAAAAAATTTTTTTTTGAACATTTTGAAAACTATTCAAGCTGCTATAACCATTGCTACTTGTAGTAAATTCGGCTATTTTTTATAATTTTTCTTTGTGACTATTCTACCTTTTTTGAATTGGTCAGTTTACGTCTTTCCACCATTCCCAAAATATCTTCCATGGCTTCTTTTCAATATGTCTATTCTTATAATCATTACTAACATTAATTTCTGGAATTTTATTTTTGAGTTCATTCCATCTACTAACGGCCATTACCCCACAACGTGCAATGGGTACTAAGGGAATAACGCGCGAAAAACCTTGTCGTGAGGTGAAAGGTGGTACAACAATGTCTAACTCATATATCTAACTTATGTATCAAATAAATACTACGATTATTACTTAGATTTAAGTAAGTTTAGGTGCTAAGTGTGTAAAATGGCGCCATCTAATAATCACAATTCTTATTACGAAAACTTGAAGTACGTTAAAAATTCTCTAAATTTCTTTTAGAAGAGGAGGAGAGGAGGATCTCTTCGTCGTTTACTGTCCTGAATTTTTACAAAGCTGAGCTATACAGCTCCCTACTTCTCCCTCTATATTTAAATATCCTCCGCGATCCTTGTTGTGCTTTTCTCTTCCTCTCGTCCAGGTGGTCCTGCTGTCCTCTGCTTCTGGTTTCCTCTTCGTGGTATCGTCCGCCTTGGTCCTTCCTAGGTGCCTAGTCCTCCGTCATCGCCGTCTCGGGTCTCTTCCGCTTTGATGGTGCGTCCTCGTCGTAGTCCATCGCCTTCCTAATGAGTGGATTCCTGTGCTCCATCGCCTTGGTGATCGTCCTTCTCGTCCTCTCCTTGATGGTCCTCTTCAGCTGTTCAGTTAGCAGATCCCGTCGTAGTTGTTCGTTCCTCATGTACCATGGTGCGTCCGTCATTTTCCTCATGGCTTGGTTTTGTATCCTTTCTAGTCTCTCCATGTGTGTCCTCGCTGTTTGTCCCCATGCTGCTGTCCCGTACGTCATGATCGGTCGAATTCCTGCCAGGTAGATCCTCCTCTTCGTCTCCAGTTCCAGCTTACTCCGTCGTCCAATGAGTGGTCCTGGTCTGCTCAGTCGGTCCTTCGCCTTCTTCTCGGTCTCCCTGATATGTTTCCTCCATGTTAGTCCTCTGTCGATGTGGATTCCTAGATACTTCTCTCTTCGTCGACGTCCACTTAACGCACTTTAGCTGAAATCGCCCCGACGGCCTTCCGATTTGGGATGATCCAATTATTTTTACAAAAGTAACACACCATCCGACCGCCCAACTGTTGTCGTTACACGAAAAAAAATCCTCCTGTAAATAACGCGTGTAACGTGGCATCATAAAAAGTATTTCACGATGTTTGACCAGCGCGTCATCAATCAAGGAAAGAGGTCGCCACGGATCGAGGGGTGGCGTACTCGTCCCGGGACGAATATCCTTAATCTCGAGCCGTAGCCATCGGAGGGGGGCTGTAAACACCACCTTGACGTTCCGTTTAATTAGCCCGCTTGCGATTTATGATATGCCCTCGACGGATTTTAAATCAGGCGGAAATTCGAGGGGAGAGCCCCCCCAACGAATGCTCATCGTGTCGCCGGATTTGTTTTACTGCTGTAGCTCGCACGAGGGACGACACACGTATAGTTTTACTGTCATCGCTCACACTGACACTGCATATTAGCTTGTCAGATAATAAGTGAATGTGCACCTGGAATCTTGCTCTATATTCAGTTAAACACCCTATTTCAACCCTTTTGCAGGAAATGTACAACCAGGCACTGAATATACTAAGTTGAAGCCGAAAAAGGGATTTTAACCGTTGAAACAGTTATTATTACCGAACAGAAAGGTTCATTTTACAAAATGACTATACTAGGATTCACGAAGCTATGGAGTATAAAATGACGTGATACCATGCGCAAGGCGCCGCCACCAAATGTTCGTAATATGCCGATTTAGGGGATCCTTCTAATTAAGAATATCCAAAAACCTCCTAAACTTCACGGTAATTTGAATTATTTCTTGAAAAATTTCAGTTTCAGTGAGACAAGACGACTTTTTCCCTGATCAATCAAATCACCATATCTCTCTCAAGATACAAATGAAAAATTGTGTTAGTTTATTAACTGAACTCTAACTTATGAACATGTGAAGTTTCATTAAAATTGCCTCGTAGGTGATTTTTTTATTTATTTTTAAACGTGTCGCGACCGCTGCTGGATAATTTTCTAACACTTCAGACGAGACGTTCCATATCTCGCAAACTTTCAAAGTAACGAACTTGAAACTTTAAAGTTATGTTAACAATGCCTTTTCCTAGGATTATGAGATGATTTATCAAAATTGGAATTTGGAATATTTTTTGAAAATTTTTTAAATTCGTCCTCAGTTCTGATAACACAACTTTTGCCCATGGAATAAACAAATGGCTATATCTCAAAACCCTTTCAAGCCACAATTGAATAATTTTGGTATTTTATTAGTGAAACTCCAATATATAAACTGGTAGAGTTTTAGTACTACTGCTACGTCAATAAGGTTTTTATGAATTTTTAAATTTGCCACAAGCGCAGATGGAAAATTATCTGACAGTTCATACGAGACATTCAATATCTCGCAAATTTTCAAAGTTACGAACTTGAAACTTTAAAGTTATATTAACAATGCCTTTTCCTGAGATTTTGAGATGATTTATCAAAATTGGAATTTGGAATATTTTTTGAAAAGTTTTTAAATTCGTTCTCAGTTCTGATAACACAACTTTTGCCCATTGAACAAACAAATGGCTATATCTCAAAAACCTTTCAAGCCACAATTGAATAATTTTGGTATTTTATTAGTGAAACTACAAATTATAAACTGGTAGAGTTTTATTACTACTGCCACTTCAGTAAGGTTTTTATAAATTTTTTACTTTGCCACAAGCACTGATGGAAAATTTGCTAACAGTTCAGACAAGACATTCCATATCTCGCAAACTTTCAAAGCTACGAACTTGAAACTTTAAAATTGTATTAACATTACCATAATCTGAAAACAGAAGTTGTTTTATCAAAATTGGAAATTGGATTGATTTTCGTGTGATTTGGGGGATTTTCATGTAAGGGGGTAAATGTAAAAGCGGGAGTTTTTATCCTGTGAATTTTTGTGACGTGGTAGAAATAACAAGACCCGATGAATTCCACTCGATCATCCAGAATTATTGTGTATAGACTTAATGTTACAACTGACGAAGGGAACCTAGCGTGACGTCCTGGCAGGAAAGAACTCACCCCATCGACGACCGACTAACACCCCCTCCCCCCGACCGGGATAATATTTAAACAAAGCAAAAAATAATTACACCGGAATTTCCACCGAAAAGAAAAACCACGACGGGCGTTTCTGCAGATCCGGCTCCAATTAAAATTCAATTTAAAGGTGGGATCCTTTAATCCTGGAAATGCGGTGCACGTGCCCGCCCGCCGTGTCTTCAGTATTATTGTGCGTGTTTGCGCCAAGTAGAAGGGTCAACTTGCGAAGGGCGGCCGCGGGGGGAAACGGGGCGCCGGCTCGGTAACCGCCGCCCGTTCGGCCCCCCCTACGTACTGGCCCGGCGGTT
The DNA here is from genome assembly GCA_963576515.1 of Cryptocephalus primarius. Lineage (NCBI taxonomy): Eukaryota > Metazoa > Arthropoda > Insecta > Coleoptera > Chrysomelidae > Cryptocephalus > Cryptocephalus primarius. Next base: position 12,187,776 of record OY754948.1, on the reverse strand, counting down.
TACCACGGGTCACTACTTTCGCTCGATGGGGAGTCTTTTTAGACCGGACGATTAGAGATTTGGGGAAGTGGAAGACCATCGGTTACCATCCGTAATTGGGTCGAAATTAAAACTCATCTATGCAACGTTACTGACTGGAATTTAGCTTTCTATTAACTCAAAGTTCAAACATCCCTACAGGAGCAGTTAGAATTGTACCAAATTTAAGCAATAGCAATTCAAATACATCTTAGATAACCACAGGAAAACATGGCAATCATTAGTTAAGAATATTGAGAAATTATTCCGACTTTGTACATGGAACGTAAGGACGTTGCTCGGGCGCCAGTTTTTAATGGATTTAATCCCCTACAGCTTAAGGTAAAGTTTGCTTATGAGAATGCAACAGAAAATAGTTAAATTAACGTAAACGGTTGTTACATAAGCGAGCAAATGTTAAACGGTAGTGAGCCAAATCCCTAAACTGGGAGTAGACCTATTTTACTTTATTTTTAGGCGAAATTGTTAAAGCAAGAAGAAAAATGCAAGCATTAAGTTCAATAATACGTTCAATAGTATAACCACTCGGTAGTAATTACTAGAAATCCGCGATTCAAAACCGAGAGGGTCGGAAAATTCCCGAATTTTCCGGCGACTCTCGGAATCAATTGACTACATTTCTGAAAATGTGTGATCGGAAACCGCGAAAGTCATGGAAATTCAACGATTTCCCGACGGTACTCGAAATATGTTAGTGCTGCGGTCGGAAAATGCGCGATCTTATTCGTCGGAATCTATCGACTTATGGAGTTACAATCATTGATCCCCAGATGAAGTCAGTGTTAAGCCGTAGTCGACCAAATCTTTTCGAAAGACAAGCCTTCTTTGGAGATGAAGAAAAAGTTTTTTGACGTAAAAATACACGTATGGGAGTAAAAATTCGCGATCGATTCACAGATGAAACATAGGGTAACTTGGTGGCTTTTTAGGCACAAAAATATGCATGTAGTATAGTGATTGCTGTGTAAATAATGATGGTAGTGTAAAAATTGACTCACCATTAGATGAATCACTAATGCTGCTCTCCGTTGGTTGTCACTTGTCACAATGATTGCAGTCTGCGTCTAATGCAAATGGCACAAGTGGTTTGTGAAGCATCAGCGTTGTGTAGAGTCACCCCTGTAACAAATAACACTTTAAAGGTTGTACCTTCGACGTATTCAAGGAGTAAACATGCTACAGAAATGGAGACGTGGATAAAATATTCTGCATTAAGAAATATAAATTGACACTTTCAATATTTTCTCGTTGTTTTATCCCTTGGAATCACACATTTATACTACAAACTTATCTTCAAGGGTTCTGCGGGAATATTTATCTAACTATTGTCGTATTTATCGTTCCAAACTACTAATTGTCGATTCGAGCGGATTTCTTAAAACATCCCCTCCTCCGCACCCTGGCAGACCTAAACTTTCGGAAAATTTCGGAACTACAACAAATTCCTAATTTAACTTCTAAATTAAACCAAGGCAAGTTCGTTAACGGAAACCCAATATTATGTGCGTAAGTCCTTCGTGAAGTCCGGCTAGAAGTTTACACTTATTAAGGGGTTCAATAATTCAATGTTACGTTCTGCTCGTGTTCATTGTGCTCGTTTACGGTCAAATACACCCACACATACACACGCGAAACTGGAAAATATTAACGTTTCATTAGCATATTACAATACACGTGCATCATTCAGCTCTTCCAGAAAATACTAGTGAAAGGACCTGACACCTTCATCAGTTATGAAACGTGCCAGATGCTAGCTTAGCTTATACTTAGTATACAATTCATTATTCCAGAGTATTCCTGCAGTTAGTCCTGTATCGACATTAGATCTGTTTGACTGTAATCCAGGGATAAATTAAAATGTGACGTTGCTGAGAGGCGAGAGGGCGATTTACTTAATAGACGGCCGTTGTCAGCGCGACGCGGGTCAGAGAGCATCTTTGGGGCGGCAGGTTTTCCCGGTCTTCCCTCTGGTCGAAAACACCCCTAGCACCTAGCATGGAGAAAGAGAGGCTATAATTACAAATGGCTTACTTATCCTTGGTGATAGTGTACGTTATCAACATTTTACTTCTTAGAGGAGTTTTATAGGTTCACATGAATAAGTATTTTTTGGATGTAGTTCCGTAGTAGACCATACCACATTTTTGTTTGAGGGTTTCTTATGCCCTTCTCGTTTGTAAGTTCAGTAATTACGTCGCCTTAAAAAGATAACGCAACCCTTTACTTAACCTGTTGGAGCCTCAGCACCTACCGTTTCCACGGTAAAAGCAGAGACAGTTTAAGTGCTACAATCTTTTTCTTCCCTTGCTGCTCATCAGATATTTCCTCTGTATATGTTATTGGCTTCAAAATTACCATTCTATATGTCTCAATCGTTTGGGGTACATGAGGAATATCGGTACTATCTTGGAGAATTTTGTAATTGTGACCCGCAACGTTCTGCTAATGCACAAGTTTCCCGAAAGCTATTAAAGTCGATAAATCACCCTGTGTGTAGTGATAAGAGCGCGCGCTCTGGCGCGATATGAAAATGTTCGTAACTTAATATCCCACATAGTAGTGAGGAGTAAATCTGAATAATTTAATTAAAGTCCCCTCGAATACACATTCAGACCGCACGATCATAAATAATGACCATAAGCAAACATCCAGATAAAGTTTATCTTGTTGGGAGAGAAAGTTTTTTATACGGCGGTCATTGCGAATAATGACCGGGGCGGTTTTTGAACACCGACGCTCCGGTTATTAAGTTATGAGAGATGTTTGGAGATGGTGAAGGGTTAGGGGTTGAAAGGGGGAAGAGGGTGGCGCGGCCATTAGGACGTGATGGAAAATTGGGATGTTTTCGAACAAATAAGAATCCCCTACGAGTTTCCAAAGCATATTTCGGAAAGGTCGAACGGTTCTTTAGAATATGTCGAGGCTTTTCTGAAATACAGGCAAAGTGAAAACCTTCCGAATAATTTAAAACTGTAACGTAATGCAGTTAGTGACATCAAAAAAGACAAATTTTGAAACGTTTATTTGCAAGTTGCATCAAAGTAACCAACTGATTTAAAAAATCACGTTTCAGTTAATGGCCACAAATTGGTAGGCTTCAGGTTGGTACCACTGACGTCGTAAATGACTTTATAACTAAAAATTGTACCAAAATGAACAAGACCTGCGACTCAACATAGCTGAGCGCAAAATTGAAGCTTCTGGCTAAAACTGAAGGCTCCTCTACGCATAATGGAGTGAAATGCTGCATCACCAACGTGAGCTGCAAGCAGCAATTTTTCTAACCAAGTAACGGCTCATTTGGCAGCTCAAATCATAGGATTTCCACTGAGGCATGGCCACCACCGATATGGTTAGTCGCATTTCTATTCTCAGCTTGAGTAGCTTAGCCAATCTGGTCGAATAAAGAATGCTCGTAGATGGTTCTGCAAAAAGAAAGGAGTGAATACGTCGAAACTTTAAATTGCCTAAATTATCGGTCTGCTAAGGACATGAAAGCTCAAAAAAACTTCCTTTAGAGACCAAACGCTTCGTAAGATATGGAATTTCAACAGAAAATGCCTCAATGACAAAGCCAGGTACCTCCAACATCTCCTCTTGCATCCTTGCTCCAGGTATAGTTTCCAATGTTTCTAACAACCGCAAGTGCTCAGCAGGTAAAGACATGATTATTTCCAATGTCTTAAAAATATAACGTCCAACAACAAATAGCTAGTAGAGCCATTCACATATCAACCCACATCATGCCTGAGGAAAACATATGAAGGATTGTTTAAGGCTATGTTAGATAGGTATGTAGAACATGGGTGATCTGCTGGATAAATCAGTTAGAAATATTACTACTTTATTGGGGAGAAATGGTCGCATGTGGAGCATACAAGCACCAGCAAGAGAAGGTAAGACTAGAAAACATTGGAATTTCTGGCTCCAAAGGGTCAGCCAGAACGGTTCAATTGCCTGAAGAAACTTGAAGTTTGTTGTTCAACGAAGAAATGATAGAAATTATTATTTTGCTGTCAATTGTAGGAACTACTCGTAAATGCACTGAAGTTAGGCAGCAAAACTACATAGCACCAGTAAATGGAACACAAATGATGATTAAGATTGCCAGTAAATTGCGGGCGATTCCTTGCTTACGTATGGAGTTCCAGTGACCGTTTCCTCCTCTTCCTGCAACGATTGTTCGGATGTTTAAATTATAAATGCTTCGTTTAACTTTTCAGGATCTAAGCAAACAGCCCTCAAAGCGCAAGTATTAATTTTAACGATGTTAATGATTCGAACAAACAGCACTTTCCATAATATAATCACCTCTATATATATACATGTCTGCTCTGTGCCCCCATCAATCACTCTCGCGGACAATTTTCTTATTTACAGAAGCTGGAGAGAGAGAGAGAGAAGCAACGCCGGAATCGCAACAAGAGCAGAGGAGTAAAGAGAGTAAGTGCCTTCCTTGGACCGGTATATGTTTCGTGAGTGTGTGCGTGTGTGTGTGCACACATACATACACACGCTCACACGCACACGCACACACACACACAGCTTCCGAGCAGGGGAGCCGAGATAAGGGGGTAATTACGCGCTGGACCACGGCCGTCTTTAATCAATAGCACGAGCCAAGTCGTGTGTGCCTTGTGTCCTCCTCCTCCACCCTCCTCGTCCTTCTCCTCCTGCTCCCCTTTCTCTCCCTTTTCTCCCTCCCCCTTCCGCCTCCCTTCCTCGCCCCTCGGGCCGACCGGCCACCAAAAACACCCCCCTCGGACCCCCAGCGACACTAACTTCATTTGCATGCCTAGAGCGCTCGCCCACCAGAGTGGAATATTGGATAACCTAATGTATGACTCAAGGGCGTGGGGAAGGGACGGGGGACCGGGGGGCAGGCGAGGGCGGCCTTGCCCATACGGATGGACACTGCCTCTGCTGCTGCTCCTTGCTCGCTTGCTCTTGGATTATGGTAATTGGAAACTTCTCGCACACGCCATCATCACTTTTACGCTTCGTTATCTTTAACCGCGTACTTATCTTTTAACTTCAGTCCTGGCCGGGAAACGTGCACTCCAGAATCAAGCCTCCCTTGTTTCCCGGACTCTGATTTTTGACGTCAGTTAAACGGAAGCCTTTCCTTCATAATCGAAATCACAGCAAGAATTTATCCTCTTTCTTAACGGTATACCAACAAAAATGATTCATTCAGTGGTTAGTAACTCCTCCATTCATCAAGAAAGGAGAACAAAACGTACGAGGGTAGTAGAAGAAGAAAGAATTCTTCATATTTTAACCAAGTTTCAAATGTTTATCTACATTTGTATCCAATGGAATATTTTCTACTTAATTTCATTATAATTCCCCTTCAAATGGAACGCAAATAAGAAAAGCAGAAGCTCGAAACGAGACGAACCGGTCTCCTATTGGACTTAAAATTTTTCCTAATGTCGTTCATCTTTGTATTGTCACAAATGGCCCAACGTCACCTAATTTAAATTGGAACTTAGCATCTCGTACAGGGTCGAAAGCACAGCAACATAAACATCCCTTGCTAATATTTTACTAGGAATCACCTCGAGAGGCTACGAATGTAAATTAATTATTTTTTTCGTATTATTGAATATTTTCAGAAAATGGCTTCCCTTCTCATCTAGAGAACGTTGTAAGTTAAAAATCACATAAGCTTCTTTATCCTAACTTTAACGTCCATTTAAATTTTTATACAATATTTAGGTGATTTCGTTTAAGAGGTTTTTAATCATCTATCCTCTTAGCCCAATGCCCACTAGATTTTGTTGAACCACCAATAATCGTATGTCTTCCCTCAGCACTTGCACCAATCACCACCACTTTAGGTGTAACCTCAACTTAGGGGACCTCAAGGGGATTCCTATTTAAATGTGAGCAATAGATGTTTATGTTGGGTTATTTCATTCCAGAATTGCTCCAACATGGGATATGCGCAAAAGAAATATTAGATAAGTTTCGAACCTCTCCCTAAAACGCATACGCCTCCACCCCTGGTGGCTAACCTAATGTATGACTCGCCTTTAACGCCCTCCTCCTAGTTAGCCCACATTCCTGTAAACTCTCTTCTCTCCCGTTCCTGCCGTCGCAGCAGGAAAGGAAGGAGAGAATTAGAGAGAGGGAGAGTGCTGGATAGGCAGGAAGAGCGGCCGTGTAAGGCACACACACACACACTCACACGCATATATCGTCAAAGTTCACGAGAAGAAAAAGAACCAGGCTCGTCACACAATCTCCGTCCCACGTCCGCACAATTGCATAACAGGAATTCCATCCTTGGAATATGTTGTCCGGGATTTAATTAACTAGAGAGCGGGTCCGGGATCCAGATCGGAATCGACGCGAAGCTTTTGAATTAAATACAGATTTAAAACAAACTCACCCTCTTCCCGCCTCTCTCCCCTCTCCCTCCCTCTCTCTCCCTCTCTCCTCCTTTTATACGAACTGCTCCCTGACTGATCGGAGTTCCATTGACAAACGGCGTCTTGTTAATTTGCCGAAACGGCCGTTAATAGAAACAATAATTCGGTGCGCTCTAAGTGATATAAGCGCGGCGATAAATCAGGATAAAAAACAAGTTCGGTTCGTGTTTTCCTCGAGGAGCTCCTCTAAACAAATAGGCCTCATTAGGGGAGGGGAGAGGCGTCTCAGGGAGCCCGGATGAGGGACCGAGTCCTGTGGGAAAAGAGGGTAGCGTCCGCATAAAAGTGCACGGGGAAAATGTTGAATCAGATTCTTGGGGTCTGGATAATTTCCAAAAATGAGGAAGGGACCCAAACGTCCTAAAGAATTTTCGAAAAGGTAATGGCCGCGACAGCGATTTGGGATCGGGGATTTCAAGGGCATTTGAATAAAAGAAACTATTGGGATATTTCTTAAAATAAGGCATAGGGAAAATTTTGGAATTTTCAAGGAAAAAGGAGTTCACGACTGCGACAAGGATTCGTCAAGGAAAAACTGAAGCATCTGTTGGAATCGAATTGAATCCTAAGGGCCCGAAAAAATCAAGGTGGAAATTACCGAAAATGGGTTTAAAATTAAAATTAAATTTGTAATAAAAATTTCTTAGAGGGCAAATGGACCTAAAAATTTGAAAATCCCAAGAAAAATCTCTGAGATCTAACGGAGCATTCACTGAAATCTAATCAAGTGAAATTATTTAATAACTAGGAAGGCCGAGAGGGAAACTACAAATCTCCTTTGTAATCTCGAGGGTCCAAGAAATTTTAGACAGTTTTAACTTGGAAGATTCCGCGCTATCTGACGATCAGAAGCACGGCCACTAAAACCTTTCACTATACATTTGATCAGTTCCATCCTAATACATCTAAAGTAGATCCCCGCATAAATTCGATTAGTTTCTTTATCTCTCTCGCAGCGAGTCTCCAACGGGGCGGACTTTTATTCTCCCTCTCGACATCGTTTACGTATATTAAATTTTCACTATCGCGGGACAAAAGCTTATCTGAGGGCTTGACGAAACTTTCGCTCGGACTAAAAACATAATAGAGCAATTAGAGGAGGAAATGACGAGGCTAGCAAAACAGATTCATAATTTAGACGAGATATTGCCTCCTCGCGTATAGAAGCGGCCGTAGAAGGGAAATTGGGGGGAGATTAAGGAGGGGGAGGAGGAGAAGGAGGGATGGATAGATTCCCTTTGTTTTTATTTTGTTCAGGGCAAGGCAGGTTAAGGGATTGGGTAGCAAATTTTCTTTCATGGATAAAGTTTTCAATGACAGATTTGCTTAATTTTCCATTACGGTTATTCAAGATTCGTCTTTTCAGTGATAGAAACTTACCAGCTGATAACGTTTTCAAAACTGTGTCAAATAAGATTGCTAAATTTATTGCAAATTCACCATATCGCCTAGTGTTTTCTAAATATACCCTTCAAACTTATTTATAGTGACACATTTCCTTGACATTTCCATTAGTGAATATTGACTCAAAGAAGAACAATAATAAACACCCTAACGTTTACGATATCGCAAACTAGAGCGTTACTCACTTGCGATCCTTCGAATTCCTTGTAGGCTGATTGGGTCCTCGTGGAAGATAATCTGGTCTTCCTATGTTATCCCTAGACTTCAGGACTTCTAGGGCTCGACCATGCCTTGTCAGGACCTGCAAAACGTTTACTAACTGTACTTGGGTATCCAACAATCAGAAGTATAGCATGCAGTCTTTTCTCTCCAGTTACTCCCTTTTTCCCGTTTATTTTTTGGTGTTACCCAGTCGGCTCGGCCGGGAACCCACCCAGCGCAGCTATTAGAAATCGCGTGATATACTGTGCGCTTTTTCCGCCCTTCGACCGATGATCTGATTCGAACTGTTCCCACTGAGTCTTTTCTATTGGCATTTTCGGTCTAATCACCGACCATTAATATCAATAAAGCTCCTCGGGAACTCACCGTCTCGCATCGCCTTTAATATTAATTCATGTCGGAGTTAAACCGTCCTGGGGGAAGGAGAGGGCGCCGATACGGCCCTCCACCCCCCCCCCCCCTTTTTCGCAGTCCAGATTTGCATCGGACTTTTAGCGCTCTTCGCTCGGACCTTCTCCCGTCACATCCCGAGGAATTGTGCAGCGTCGACGTTTACGAGGGGAGGGATCGGAACCCGAAAAAGAAATATTCACACTTCCCTCGGGCTTTATCAGCCCGGATCGCGCACAACAAATGACGCCAATTACCGGGAGGGGGATCGACGGAATATGGCGGATGATTTGATTTGATTTAATGTGATGAGATAAGCTCGACGTCGGACCTTGGAAATTCGCATTTCGTAGGCGACTACGGAGGGGACGCATACATATACATGTGGATGTGGGGGGATCTTTAGTGGAGATCTTGGGGGTAGCTCGAGGGGGCGGCGGACAATGCGTGTGCGTGCGTCGTACTTACCGAGAAAGACTTATCGTTGTACTTGAAAGGGGAGCAGATAGAAAGCACTACGAAATCTACGCCAAGAAAGCTTTACATGCCCCTACAAATCCGAGATATCAAATCCTTAGCTCACTTTTTTTTTTCACTTAGCACACGCTTAGTTCAGCACCTGCACATACACATGGAGAACATGTGCAAAATAACACGTTTATATACACATATATTGCCAAAAAAATTTAACTCAAAATAAGTACCATGCAATAAGCGTAATGCTTTAGTGACCAAATCTTTTTCATTTTCTCTATGGCCTCCATCAAGTTCTAGTGTGCTCTATCGGATAGTTTATGCTCAGGAGAGACGTCGTTAATTCAGGAAGGATAAATGCAGTAATTATCGCGGATTGGTAATTCGATTTAGTACAGCTGGGCTTTAAGGTACATTTCCTATGATTCTTTATAGCTGAATGCTTGATAGCTTAATGATGATGCCTTAAAAATGCCTGCAAGATTAAATTTCTCCATTGAATGGACTACACTGGTTCATCAGGTAAGAGATTGTGTGTGGTACAAAGGGAGAGACAAACATATAGACTATAGAAAGAAATTGGACCACTTCACATTATATTAATGTAATACACATACTAACCTTAGGTACAATCCTGTTTCCAGATATCCTTAGTAGCGATAATTTCCATCCTAGGGTCCTTAACGTTTCCTTGGTAGCCCTGTCGCCACCTGAATTGGACCTATTATATAATGGTGTGAAATTTAACTTATTGCAGCCTGTTAGAGACAGCGATTTGAGACTATTAGCTATTGACTATGAATGTATCATCGAATCTACTAGCTGCAAGGATAAATCCAACCTGAGGTCATTGGAGGATTGAAACTTATGGACTCTGGTCCATTTATTAATCCAAAATAACCCTATTGAAGCCTATATTAAATATACTGTACAGATCCTTAGAATCACATAGGACACCATCTCTTATTTTGGAAAAAGAACCCTTCATCATTATCACGATGGTTGAATGACATCATAAGAACTGTGTCAGATTTTAGTAAGCTTGGAAGCACCAAAAGTTCCAAAGATCTTGTAGGTCACGTTAAAATTTTTGGTATCATGGCAGCTTAATGGAGCATGACAACTACATTAAACTATGAATGAATGAAGGAACTTAGGTTATTTTATCAAGGCTTGTGTATAAGTTACTTTGTTGAACTCTAACCAATCTTCTTTTTCACTTAATTCAATTAATAATCATCTCGCTAGTACAAATTGGCATTACATTTGCCTTGCAATTTATTCTGGCAACGACAAGTTGGTGATCAGTAATTCTTTGCAATATTTAACATGCTGAAACCCTCGCTGCATCCCTCTATGCTGGGAAAACCTGCTGAGGGGCTCAGCAACCAAAGTGTAGACTATTTAGCCGTGAAGATCACGTTGCCCGGGGTGCACCACGAGGAGGCTAGTCTACATTGCACCCCAACCAATGTGATAGAAACAAGGACCACCTGTATTAGTCATACTTGGCCTTGTGATGGTATTAGTATAAGATATATATATATATTTATGCTCTAACAGATTTTATAAATATAGTAAGGAGAAGGATTTCACTGTATTTCATTAGTGAGTACCTTAAGTTTACCATACTTTTTCAACAGAAGTGTAGTGCTGCATGGTTTTACGTACACAGAAAGATCATCACTTCCTATTTATTCTAAATATTCAGCAATTTACACAAAAAATATATTTTCTTTCTTTTCATAACTAATGTTGATCAATATGCCAATAAAAGCTGTAAGCAATAAGCATTAAATCAAATTCCCTTATGCTAATGTTAAAACGCGTCGCAAATAACTCACAACGTGACGTCACATGCGCCAACCAGACGAATTTCGAAGGGCTACGTACCCTTCCATCTCTTTTATTGTATACCGCATATCAGTAACGCTTACTAGTGAATATTGTAGTGATTTTACTCAATGACCAAATAAACTGGTTATTTCTGGGGTCTGACACATTTTTCTTGGAAGTAGTGACAGCTGTAAGGACCCCATTACGAATTTTCCTCATGGAAAAATGATAGGACGTATTTCTTCGCTTGTTCCTTCACAGTTTCATCACTAAAAACTTATTATGAGTATCCTCCACATGGGAGGTGAAAGTCGACAAATTATGTGATTTCACCCCGTTGCGTAAAAATGCTAGTGATTTGATCTCGTGTGTATCAGGATTATCCGGTCCATTCCGGGTTACAAGCAAATCACAAGGAAGGGAGAGCGAGAGGAGATAAAGACAAAGACGATTTTGGAAGGGGTGGGAGCGAGAGGAGAGAGGCAGAAAGCGTAATAGTGAGGGTACGGCGCGAAGGGGGTCGAAGAGGAGGAGGAGGAGGAGGTGGGAGGGTGAACCGTTGAAGAATAGCAGTTAGAATTTGCATCCTGGCGGCGGTATCCGGTGATATATGGCTCCGGGAGCGGTAACTAAGGCCTTATCTGCACTGTCCACCCCTGCTTGCCGACCACCGGCCACCGTACCGAGTGCTAAAGTTTAATTTATGTCCTCCGCACTGCATTGTCACGTCTTACAGATGACTGAGGCCAGTTCCTGCCACCTCCTTTCTCTCCCCCTATCTTTCCCTCTCTTTCGCCCTTTCCTGCAGGATTCACACGTACACACTACCGACGCACTGGGTTATCACGAGCTGATGCTGGACGAGGGAAAGGGAAAATTGCGGGATTTTCTCTTCTGGCAAGGATCGGACATTAGCACGACGACGAGCTTCTTTCAATCCACTCCGTTCGTCTTACACAACCTTCCAAAGATTCCAATTAGAATATGGACATTTCCACCGAAAAAAATCCAAAATCTGTTTGATCTGCTATCGGGTATACTTCAAGTGTACTTAGTCACAGTTTGTTTCATGGTGTTATCATAGGTTTGTACACAAACCCCTCGTGCACTTTCACCTAAATTTAATTTCACGCTGGCTACACTAACCCGAGCCATTTTCCTCCTTTTTTTCCCCCCAAATAGAACTGCGAGACTGCCCGGTACCTTTCCCCCGCGCCCCCCGTTCGATTTTTCCATTAGCCATTCAGTATCTCTTCCTCCTCCTCCCCCTCCTCTCCCATCCCGGAACGAATAATTTCTCCAGCGATTAACTTCGGTCGCCGGCGTCGTTATCTTGCCCTCTCTTTCCCGAAAACCGCGTAGCGCTTTTCCTACGCGAAACGATGCGTAAAATTATTTTAATTGTATCTGGGATTAAGCTCGATGGTCAAGAGCAACGACTCAAAACATGCCCGGAATATTTCGCCTCGGTAATGAAACGTGCGACGCGGATATTCCCTCTCTCCCTTCGCCCTTCTTTTCCAGGAAAAAAAGGGAGTCCTGGATGGGAGATTTAAGGGACACGTCGGTATATGGGGATTGATTGGTGTGATCGAAGGCAATGGTCAAAAGTAGAAGTTTAGTGCGAGCCCATTCGGTTCCAGTCTTCAAGTAAGTTTGCTCGGGCAGAGTTCAAAGCCAGAAGCCCTTTGGAAGACCGAAGAAGCAGTGCATTTGCCCCAATTCAAGAACCCTTCCATGTCTCCAGGAATATTGGACATTTCACCAAGAGTTTCCAATGAGATAGGTAAGTACCAATAGCGACCTACAATGGGTGTGCAAGCAGTAAACTGCATCTAAGTTGAAAAGTAGTACGACTCATGATTTTTTAACCTAGTTTAAAACCTCAATCAACTAAGCTTAAAAAAGGAATAGGTGGCAGTATTTTCAGAAAGCAAAAGGCGGAAAGTACTTGGAAAGTACTTACAATTTCTGTCAGCCTCGTCAATAGTTTCAGTCAACAAAACCATCAAAAGCAATCGAAGTCAAGCAACTAGCAGCACATCGCTTACTCTTTGGAAACTAGCTCCAATTCCTGGATGACCAAGGGACGGAGCGCTTTGGTCTTGGATAGATTCCTTATCTGCTGAAAACCAAATTTTAAGTTCCTATAGCACATAACATAGAACCAAGAATAAAGGTGAAAAGAGAACGACCTAACATCAAAATCAATGGAAATGTAGGCAGTACTGCAAAATGTAAAAATACAAAATTACAACACTACTACACTATGAAATGGAGAAGGGAACAAAGGCACATGAATCTTAAATTCCACATAAAGTAAATGACAGATTTTCAGAAAACGAAAGCAGGATATCAGCCAGCTTCAGCTTGGATTTCCTAAGGGTATGAGAACTTGAGAGGCATTGTTTGGCAAAAAAGGACACAAGTGCTGGGATTGGAAACAACGATAGAATGCTAAAGATCAGCACCATTAAGAGACTAGAAGACATTGAAATGTGGATACTTCGTAGACTTCCCAAAATACGGCCTCAGGTGTCGAGGCGAGCACAGTGTAAGCACAAATGACATAAGTAAAGATATTGGAGAGAACTTTCTTGGGTATCCATTGCTGATATGCAATAGGAAGATACATGAGAAAAGTTCTAGTAAAAAACCACGGTTTACAGCACCTAGAAAATCTCTTGTAGACAGCTAGAAAGAATCGTGGAACAAATGCCAATTTAACAAGAAAATATATCTAGAAGAGCAAAGGTGTTTACGACTGCGACCAGGATTCGGAACCAGAACCTTCGAAATTTATTTAACATGTAAGAAAATAATGGCGGTTTAGTACTTACTAGAGGACAAATCATGACATAGCTGTCCAAACGGAAGACAAGTGTTTCTGCTTATTAGATAAATGATGCATGGAGGGCAATGTGTATCCTTGTCCTCCTTCAAACGCAACTTAACTCATCTCTGTAGGTATTTTTGGTTCATCTCGAATTTGATATGGGAATAAATTATTGCACCTTAGTGCGCTATGCTGCATTTAATTCGAAAATTAGCCTCAGAACAGTTCAAAACTCCAATAAACTCTTTGTTAAGATCAACTTATGGTATCGTTCGAGCAGTTAATCACCATTAATTTGTTCCCAAGTTTGTGAAAACTTAATTTGCACATCGAATCAATTAATAAGTTGCAATCCGTTCCCTGCCTGTGATTTCGCTCGGGAAATCTTTCCTCGCTCCGGGAGAACCTCCCTTTTCCTCCTCGCTCCCGGATCCACCCCTGTCCCGTAACGGCCCAGTAATGCCACCGGCGTATGCGAAGGAGACGTCCAGTTAGTTGCCGGCGCACGTGTCACCGTGTTAGGGACATTTAGGTGAAAGATAACAAGAGAAAGGCGATGGAATATACGAAATTTCGCTTTGTGGGGGGGAAACTACATCGTCGAAATTCCTTTGTTCTCGTGTAGGCTTAGTGTCTTCTCTATTATCGAATGCGTATCCTAAAATTACCATAGAAATAACCAGAGGAGGAACTTCGGACGATCCGTATGGCCGAGGAGTGCTGGAGCGTGTAGGTGTTTGTTCTTCGCCCGGAAAAATTAATACCCTAGGAAAGATGATGGGGTTTTCTTTAAAGGCGGTCTGGACAGCTTTTTTTCTAATTTACAATAGACTCACTAACGAAGTTTCAAACTTTTCCTCGAGCTAGCGAACGTACGAATCTCACTCCGTCCTTGTGTAACGTCCTGATCGATCCCACGTGTCTATTAGGAACGGAAAAATTATCTCGCTCTTTTCCTCTTACATATTGTCGTCGTCCTTCGCCCTCCGCCTTCCTACGCTAAACGGCCAACGGGGAATATGCTGGAAATCACAACGGGCGCTGCTAAGGAGCCATCCGGAGTTTCGCAGGTCCTTTACCTTAAACGGGATACCCGATACATTATGCATTCGATATGGAGAGATAAGTTTTCAGACACGTGACAGTGAGAGACGGTGGCCGTGATCTTGGGATATCTTGACCCAAGGAGAAATGAAGGATAGTCGTGACGATGATCGTTTCCATTGTTCGTGCGACCTACGCATTTCCCATTTTCTTCCCCTGGACGTTCCCCGTTGGAAAGTCCGTTCCTGTCCGCTATATGGGGTGTGCGTGTGTGAGTGTGTGCTGCTGCCGAATATCTGTGGCGCGCTGAGCTTAGCAAGACCAAAAGCAAGCAAGAGGAGAGGAGAGTAGTGAACTTAAGGGGGTGCGTGCGGATGGGGGAAAGGAAATGTAAAGTAGGCTGGTGGACCTGGGTCCGGCGAGGCTGCCCTGAGGTATTGATCTAGAGGAGGCCTAGGGTGGAGGGAAAAGAGAGGGTGAGAGTGGAGTGTGTGTGTGTGTGTGTGTGTGTGTGTGTGTGTGTGTGTGTGTGTGTGTGTGTGTGTGTGTGTGTGTGTGTGTGTGTGTGTGTGTGTGTGTGTGTATGCGCGTCAAGACGTATTATTGCCGATGTAAGGGTGGGAGAGAGAGAGAGAGAGAGAGAGAGAGAGAGAGAGGGAGAGCCGGAGAAAGGGGTCGAATCCTATTCGATTATTAAATTCTCACAGCTCTATAGTCTCCAGATATGCATATTTTTACTACCACGACAGTAATTTCCTTAATTACTCGTCTTGATTTGATTAAACGTATCTACAACACCTAAATGGAAAGATGCCCACTCAAATTTTCTATATCCTTAGTTTATAGTTTACAAGGGGAGCTTTAAAAACGTGCTGATTGGTTATAACACATCCGACAAAGGAGGTTGCCCTTTACTCCACCAGACTTCCCCAAAGAGAGCTGATTTTAGCACCTGTTTCAGGTAGTAGGAAACTGCTTTCTGCTCTTTTATGTCATACGTAAACCAAGAATGCATTAGGCATTTGGCTGTATTACCTGACGTAGAGGATAGTGAAAATTCCCTCTTCGTCTCGTCTTTTTGCATTCGTACCTCCTTCTGGAACCCCACTATAAATCTGGATATACTCACCTATTATTTCACTCCTATTATTTCATTCTTTGTAGTCCTTGAAACACTTCCCCTTGCCTTGTTCTGATTCCTTGTAGAGATTGCCCAGTGGTCAAAAGGTGGAAGTAGAAGTAGGATTTGCTGGTGAAACTGACCATTGACGAGCATTCCTTAGACTCCTGTTGCTATCCACGTGACCTCTTTGACTACAAACCACCTGAAACCTGAAAACGTTATAACTCCAAACTGCTTATCTTGCAAACTTACGCCTTACCATTCTGAGGCCCGAGACCATAGCCATCAATTAGGACAGAAAATCGTGGTTCAGGGGATGTTCAGACTGTCAGTTCTTCCATTTTTCTGTTCTTGTCTGAAATTTTTTCAACAGGAACTCGCCATGTTCTCTGGAACAAATATAAACTTAGAAGAAGTATCGTGTTCCCCTAGTGTTTGATGGAAAATTTGGAAAGTAGTTAGGGAACGCTTCAAGAAACAAAAGCTATATAAAACCGAAGCGAGCCTTGGAGTGATCCACCCCTTTTGGAGGAGATTTAGGGTTTATTCTAAGGGTTGCAACATCATAAAATATAAAACACATTATACAATGTTTATTCTATGAATTTATATAATTCCAATCCACCAGACGCTTACATCCACAATTTCTACAACTTAAGGGTTGAAAGGTTGCTACAAATTATAAATTATATTATACACAGTTAATAGACCTTAATTCAGTATAAATGCACCATTAAAATACTTCAAGCTATTGGAAATTAATCTGTATAAGTTTTGTTATAGGGGTTGAAATATAATAAAATATGCCTAACTATTAAGGATGAAATCAATGAAGGTGACGTTTAACAAGATCGAATTTAATATTTTTTGATACCTATATTTTATTAATTTAGTAATTATATGTACTACATAGAATTTTCCCTGAAAAATTTATTGGAAATATCTCTCATCTGACTCAAAACTCTGGAAACTCCAAAACATTGACAATGTCAAGTAAAAACAGATTTTCCCTTGAGGGCCCTGGAGGGGCATTGTAAATGCAATAAGTAAAAACTAAATCCCACTACGTCTCTGCCTTCATGTGTGTGTGTGTGTGTGTGTGTGTGTGTGTGTGTGTCCTGACACGATTTCTTTACGCCCTCTATTCCCTCTCGCCCTTTCCCGAAAAGTCTCACCGTATGTAACACTATCCCATTGTCTCATAGTCGTTCGTTAGAGGAATTCGGATTTTACCTTGCAGATTAGGAGAGCGAAACTTCCGAGGGGGGATAGTGGAGTTTCTGGGCGGAAGGGTGTCCCCTCTCCCTATCCCTCTCCCTCTCTCGTACCTTCCCTCTCCCTTTGTCTATCTCATTCTTTCGTTCGGTCCCCAGCGGGAGACAGGACAATGGGAACTATAGTTTTGGGTGACATCGCTGGATTCGTTCGCCACACACACGCATTCGCAATTTTCTCACTTCCGATGAATAATTAACAGGATAAATAAGATAAACAGGACGCCGGACTCGTTCCCGGGTATTTCGGTAAACAAAAATCGTAAACCGGGATTATCGGGAGGACCGACGTGTGCGGGAAATGAATTAGACAGTCTCGAAGGGATTGTCGAGCGAAGAAGTTTGGAAATTGGGGAATCCGAATGGAATTGTGTGAAAGTTTGGCCCTTCCAAAAATTTACACTCTAGCTGAAGAAATTAAAGAAAATTTAAACAATATTTACAGGAGGAAAAGAACTAACTCGGAACGTGTGAAAGTTACATTGTAAAAATTTAAAATGTCTACAGATTTAATGATTACAAAATTATATAAATTTCTAAAACGATTTGAAACAAGAAAATCCAAAGAAAATCAGCATTTTAAAGTTTGTAAGGAATTTTTAACAATTTTTTGGTGAAGTATGTAAGTTGTAATGGCGAATAATTCCGCCCTAACTGACCTTTGTAAAGGGTTTTGAAAATTTAATTGATGTACCGACAATCTTACTGATATAAAATAGGTGTGTATGAAATGTTAAATTAATCTAAGTAAAAATAATCGAGTTTTTTTCTGTAAGCGAAAACGTGCGATCCATGTGATGAAATTCCATCAAAGTTTATCCATGACGCGTAGGCGGGCAAGAAATAATTATATAATATTAAATTGAATCGGATGAAGTCGACAAATTGATCAAATTATGATATTTCGAATGTCCATTACCTAATGTATGAAGGAGGGTGTCCTTATGTATGTGTATTTATATCAGAAAATATGTAGCCAATTATCGACTACCTGGAGTCCTGAAAATTTGCATTTGCATTTTTGACCAAAGTAGACCTGGAAAAATCCCAAAACCCGGAATTTTCTCTTCCGAAGGGATGAAAAATGGGGGTGAAGTTTCTTATTTTCGGTGTTACTTGAAACTACCTCTCAAGTATATCAAGATTTTAAAGGATCCCACGTGGCTGGAAAGATTAAAAAACCCAAAATTCCCCTTTCTGAGAGGGTGCAAAACGGGGGTGAAATTTGAATAGCACCCGAGCAGCTAGAAAAAATTAGTGCGCTATTTTCTGGCAGCTTGCTCGTACTTTTCGTCGGGGTTTTACGGTTGACGTAAAACAAAAGAAGGGCCGAAGAAAGCTTTCCCGACTGGAATTTACCCCCTCCTCCTCCTCCCTCGTTCCATGTGTGTGCGCGATCGGTAAAAACGTCACATATATCGGATTTTGCGACTACTTTGATATCATCAAAGTAGCGGGTAAGTTGATTTGATTGAATATTCTAGTCAGTATTCTTTCTTTTAGTTTGGAGGAGAAGGCCAGTCGTGTGTGTGCGACTGTGACAACCCGCCTCGTCCCTCGACCCCTCCGCCTCGTCTTCCCTCTATCTCTATCGATAGATTTTCCGCGTGTGTACGGAAAAACATCCCGCCTTTTGTTCCACACGGACCGTCGCGGGATCGGGAACGGTGCCGACTTTTCCTCGAGGTACCTCCACTATAAATTTCCCTCGCATGAGTAATGCCAGCGTTTTGGGGTTACAAGTTCGGCGGAGAAAAATGCCACGTATCCGCACAATAATATTTCTCGGAATATGCGAGGGCGAACCTTCAATCCATTTCTGGTTGACAGTGCAACAAAGAGGGGACGATTCTAGGGGAGAAGGAGAGAGAGAAGGAGCCAAAGAAGGGGGATGAGATTCGAGACGTCCATTCGCTTGGTCGAAGATGTTGATGGTATAATCTGTAAAGGGGCGACGTTGCCGCCTCCAAAGTGAAATCTTGATTGGAAAAATACCGTACGGTCGAAAAAAATATCTACCAATTAGTAACATCCTGACTCTAAAGGGTGAGCCTGAAATAATTTAAAAAATTTGCACGATGTGTTACATTTTTCCCTCCTAATTTCAGTTTTTCACATTTTTTGTTTTTGGAGCGAAAACTCGAGATCGAATAATGGGTACTAAAACCAAGCGAACGCGAACAAGCGAACACTTCCACTCCACACCTTCGCTAAACTAGGGGGAGAGAACATCCTTAGAAACATTTGCATATGACATATACCCCTATTTTTCTTACTTTTGCCATTTTGAAAGCAACCCTTAAACGCATCCCTTAATCTAATAATGGTTTGCGTCGTTATAATCTGTAGGGTCCCAATAATTCGTTGAAACACTAAATCGCTCCTAGATTAATTGTTCCTTTATCTGCATATTAAATTACGTATGAGGCGACTGAAAACGTAGGATCTAATCAAATTGGAACGAAGGGAATGAGAAGAGCTAAAGAATAAATATCTCCCTAATTAATCGTATAATAATTAGACGGAAAATTTCATTTTTAATTCCAGCCCCGCTTTCAGAATTAACGGAACTATCCAGTTCCTCTCCCGATCTCCATCCCGCTCCCTTCTCTCCCACCTCTTCCCTGTCCTCGTCCTCTTATTCCCGGTCCGCCGTCGTTTTTAGTATGTGAAACGCGTAAGACGCCCGAGGCGCACATTTGCAATTCCCCCGCCGAAAACACCACCCCCGCACGCCGCAACCCCGATAATGGATATATTGTATCATCTTATGCGAAGATGGACAGGCGGGATTGCCGCGCGTCCCTCATTTTACCTGCAACGTGGTCCCCCCTTATCGCTCCCCCCTTTTGATTTATTGAATATATCTGGAGTGATTTCTTCGGTTAGGAGCGGCTGAGGGGGGATCGAGTGTCCGGTCGGGGAGAAATCAGGATTGTAGGACGAAAAATTTTTTTGGGGGTGAGTGCAGGTGTGGATTTGAAATGAGAAGTTTTGAGAATATTTAGAAGTTTGGATGTAATGGCTTTTTCAAGGTAATTTCATCACGTTTTATTTACTAGATGGAAGATGGCGCTAGAGACAATTTCATTGGGAGTTTCAACTACTGGGCGTACGGTGGCACAAAGGCACATTCGTTACATTGAAATAAAGATGGCCGAATGACACTATAAGCACAGATCTATATTAGACTATGACGGAAAAACTGCTCCATTACCAATTCCGTATAACCAATCATATTTTGTAATTCCGATCAGTTACGAGATATTTTATGACGTTTAACGCGATTCTGTTTAAATAAGTAAATCAAAATAAATTCGTCGGAGCCGAAATTTTGAAACTCGACGGTAAAACAATTATCGAAAATAAAACAACGCGGTAATTCGCCCAACTCGAATTCCCCTTTCGCCGCCCGCCGAATTAACGCCGGGGGTCTTGACAAAAAGGCGAAATAACGGCGTTACTTTCGGTTGATTCATCGATATTTCACGTGGATTAAAACATTAAAGTACGTTCCTGCGCGCAATCGAACTCGCCCCTCAATCCGACCCCCCCCCCTTATCCCGCCCCCGACAACCACTCATGAATATTTGATTTCCGAAACTGGCGGAATTCGAACGTTCGACCATTCCGACGTGAATTAAAAGGAATTAAAAGTATAATTCCATAGTTGTAACGTGTGCCGCTCTCTAGCTATCAACCCCCTACCGAAACGAAAGGGGGTAGGAAGAGAGAAAGAGAGAAAGAATTTCGCCAAACGGCCCGAAGGGGGATGAAAAAGGTGCACGTCGTTGGGTCGAGGGGGGGGGGGCGGCAGGCGCAGGAGGAGGAGGAGGAGGAGGTCCGAATAACGGCCCCTCACAAAAGAAATCCTAGGATGCGCCGGTCCGTCAAGATAGATGTTATCTGAATTAGGGGGCTATTTAGATCCGAGTCGGATTTTTTTAAATTCACAGTATTTAATTACCGGGTTGTGTGCTCTCGGTCGTTTACGGGATTCCATCTCGATCCTGCTTCCCTCCCTCGGGAAGAATGGGACTCGATTTTTGTTTTGGCGCAGGTGTGGCGAGATGAAAAAATCGAGAATCTTTTAGAAAGCACAAATTACGAAACGATACAAGCAGAATAATTTTTGATGAGCCCTTAAATTTATACCTAACCAAATAATGACAACATATTACACTTTACGTTCAATTGCAGCATAGGGTTTACCACAGAAAAGGGTCAGTACTTCCCCTACGAAATATTATTATGTTGATATCGGTACCCAAATATATTTCAATCTCTCTAACCTCTATTATACGTTTCTAGCCCTTTAAATTCTTTCTTTTCTACATCTTTTACAAAAATCAGAATATATATTCACAGAATACCTAATGATTCCTGCCCCTTTAGTTTCCTTAAAATTCGAACTACCACAAAGCCGTAATTAATCTATTTACACACTTACCCTAGGTATTCGCGAAACTTTCATGATCCTCCAGAGGGCACGAGATACATCTGGAAGCTTCCAGAACCCTTTGTTCCCACTCGCATCAATAATCTTCCAAGGTATCCTGACTTTGGACGTACGAAGCTGGTCATATCAATTACAGTACAATAGTGGAAGGGTCAGCGATATAGTCCTCGTCTATAGTGTGCTAGAATATAAAAAAAGCACCCTATATTACAGATAGTGCTGGGGCATAGATCAGAATTTCCTAGCATATGATTCTAGAAACCAGGTAATAGTTGAAGTAAGAATCTTTACCTCTTATGTGCCTAAGATGTGCTAGCTCTAACAGGTCAGAACTGTAGTCTGGAGGGTTTAAATGCCCAGAGTATTAGAAATTAGGAGAATTAGAACGCTCAGATATAGCACTATATAGAACCTTGACATACTTAAAGATGTAAACTGGGTACACTGCGTAGAGCTAGGATAGAGAATGCATTTGGATCCTGGAATATGCTAGACGCTAGCTTCTATAAGGATAAGATCTTGTCATTCAAGACAATATTCAGAAGTATCTAGACACTAGTTAGTAAGTTAGCTAGAATCCATATATGCATTAAAATACAAATACAATCAAAGTAATGTTTCCCAGCATTTTCAAAATTCCCAGGAGACAACTGGCACTAGGATTTTTTTGGCCAGTTTAAAGATTTAATGATTTTGGAACGTTCTTATGACGGAATCACCTCGAATCGCCGCCGTATCTCCCTGTAACATATTAGGTATCTAATTTTCCACCGTCCCATCTATCCCATTACCGGCTTAATTACCCATCTGATGCTGCCCTCCGCTCGTTCGTTTCAGAGAGACGAACTGCACCTCTCGGTGTGCCGCTCGCGCGAGACGCTGGTCCGAAGAAAAGGAACATTCAACACCTCAACCATCATCATCAAGGGAATTATATCCATCTCTCGTATATACATCGATGTATCTCTCTTTTTTCTCTAATCTCTTTCTCTCGCTCCTTCGTCCTTTCTTTTGTACTTATAAACGGGCCCAATGAGGAACCTGAAGTGTAGGTCAGGAACGGAGGAGACGATCCGGCATAAATTATCACAATCGAGTAGGTGATAAGAGATAATTAAGTGGTGAATGGGTGCGAGGTACTTTTAAAAGGTTCAAGTGGTAATTAAGAGTTGATCAAAATTTGGTTGAAGAAAGTCGAAATTCGACTGGAAAATTTTGGAATGATTATCCAATTGGGACGAGGAATTGCTACAAAAAAGTATACTACGATCATTTCCATCGATATTAGTGACGAAATTAAAATTATAATTATAATTTTTTCCCGGAAAATTCCCCTTCTGCTCATTTCTCCCCGTTATCGACTAATTACCTAAGGATCATCACCACGATGCCCGTTAAAATATGGTACTGATTGACGTATTGGCATTTTGCGATCATCCCTGTATAAGAGGCGTTCGTTCGACCATAAAATCGACAGTTCGTTAGAAAAGCCTTTCGACGACGAGATTATCGGCCCTTAATGACACCTGATGACGTTTCTCGGAAAAAGGATTTACATAAGCCATTGATACTTAAGGATAACCTCCAGTTAACTCGACGTTTAAGCGACTAAACGTTCAGAACTGCTGTAAAATGCTATTGAATAATAGAAGGGCGTAATATTAATGAAGCTGCTAAATTAAATGAAGGGCAGATATGTCGTTAGTCGTCTGTCAAGTAACTTAAGCAAAGTTTTATGAGATTTCAAAGTTTACAATAAGTAAAGGGCAGCAGAAACTTTTTTTGTTTATAGTAATATGGGTAGTTGGATTATTAATGTAATTATAACTATTCTCTATTATAACTATGTTTCCTTGGATTTGACGTACTGATGGAAGTATCTCAGAATATACTTCAGGAATATACCCAAGAACTTTCGTGCCTTACCAGGAAACTACCCACCCCGTACATACAAATCTAGGAAAAAAGCCTCCCAGGGCAAGAAATCCCCCGGGAAAATCTCTTTAACGTTAAGTTAACGATGAACGTTAAGTTCATCCAGAAAAAATTAGAGCAAAAATGAAAATTGCAATTTTTCCATTTTTTTCTGGGGTTGTTTTATTAAGAAAAATTAGCTTTTTGGCTTCATAAGGCGATATTTCAAAAGAAAATTTGATTCTCTACAAAAAAGCTCGTCATAATTTTTCACTAAAAATGCATAGCTTTCGAGTTATAGCCGAAAAATCAAAAAGTGGGTTTTTCCACCCCTAAATTTGGGTGTGCTCAACGGTTATACCATAAACCAATTGAACATATGAAACTATAACTAACGCCTAAATAAAGATGCTTTTATGAATAAGAGGGTAAGCTTTTACTTCGTGCAAGCCCGCATGCACTTTTACTTCCCTAAATCCCTATGGGGTTTAATCAATTTTTATTTTATTTCTCTAATTTCCCGGCCATCATTATAATTGCGATTCCGCACGCGATCCTCCTATTACCGGATCCCGCGAGTTCTCGTTACGACTTTTAACGGCCGTCTACTGTAACTCGCCGATTTTTAAAAAACCGTGGGACGGTAATTCGCGAATTCAAATTAAGTCACGTACGAAACTAATCCGATACCGGCGCCGGGATAAGCGCTATCTTTGATTGTTTCCTCTGCGATGGCGCGCTTTACAAAAATATAATTCTTCTTCCCGCGACGCTCGACAGAGATCGAAAGCTCCTTTTACTTTTCGATCCGGCGTGCACGTGTTCCTTCCCTCTTTCTCTCCTCTTCCTAATCCCCATTGTAGTCCGAGGAATTTTTAGGTAATTTCACCTCCTATTGGGTTACACCTCCTGTTGTACTCGTTTCCCGTAAAGTTACGTGAACGAATCGATAGAGGGACAGGAGAGTCGAGAAGAAAGGGGAGAGGATATTTTCGAAAGTTGCCCTCGTACTTGTAAAACAATGGAGGGATCAAACGAATGTAAACTTTCTTATTTTCACGTTTGAACGTAAAAATGGCCCGCATGGGCCTTCAAGGCTGCTTCAAAATAGTCCTGAAACAACAGCAGGTGGGAAGTGGTCCTGAAGGACGTCCTAAACTGAGCTATGCGGACCAAATAGGAAAAGACAACGGAACCTTGGAATCACCCAAAAGAGAGCCAGGATATGGGATCGACGCACAAAGGGTTCTCCTGCTATTGATGATGATGATGAATCAAAAAATGATGGTGATATTTGCTGAGTATAACAAGGAGCTATCTAGGCAACAGAAAACTACAGCACCCTTCAATATATGACCCTTCAACCTTATATGTAACCCTTCAATATCGATGAAAAGTTTCTAAGGAACTATCTAAAGGGTGTGCAGAAGGGTTCTTCCTTTTCGGACTGGGCCAAAGAGACACGTTAGAAGAGAAATTGAGGGTATAGCTGAAATGCGCATTTTCTGAGAGAAGAAAGCTTCATGGGACAATTTATTACACCATTTTTAAAGTACTCAAACAGACCTTTAAAATAAGCACCCATAGAAGTCTGTAGGACAAAAATTGAGGGAGGCATGATCAAAATAAGACGACTCACTCAAAAATTGAGCCATATAATTGATTCCATTACCACTAGAATTAAAATTTGCCGTATTATGTGATTAATTCAGTTATTTTTGTGGTAGTAAAATTTTTTTCGCACATTTAATTATTGCTTTGTGTCAAAATGACTCTAAATGTAACGAAAACACATTTATTTTATGTTAATGCCAACATCAAAGCGATTCAAGCCGTTAAAAAACTTTTTACCTTATAATTTCATCGAAAGGGGTGGATTTTAAGGATTGATTATGTCATCAATACCATGAGAAGATACTTATTTTATATAAATGTTACCATAAAACGTTTCAAGCTATTAAAAAGTTTGTTTTATCAATTTAATTACGGGGAGCAGTTTTTAGGGGTAATTTCATTGTAAAATCATATAAACAGAGTTCCACAATATAAAGCAATAAATATTTCACATATTAATACATAATTAAATCGTAAAGAACGTTTAAAGCTATTGCTTTTAAATTTTTTAATACAAGGGGTAGTTTTCACCCCTCTAAAATCCAAAAGCGCCAGTTCCATGTTCAGTAATTGGGTTACTATGCTCGGTCGAATTAAGAAATGACTTACGTGTAGAGGATTTCCAAATCTGGACACCCTTAACTCGATATTTAAGGGGTTCTATCCAAGAAGTTTGGTACACTTAACGAATTTCATCAACAAAGGCAGATTTACCCATGAAATGATCCCAGCACGTGTCATGGCGAACTTGGACTACACCTAAAAGGAAAAGAACACGAATGGATATGAATATCGTGGAAATCAAGACATATCTCTGCATAGGCTGCGCAGGTATACTAGACTATCATATCTTGGGTATTTATGGAAACTGTCCATTTGGGCAGGATCCATACCATAATGCAGAACATCAAGCAAGATAAAGTAGGGCTTGGTCGTCAAATTTAACACTAATGATATTGAAAAATAACTGGAAAACTTATTTACAACATAAAGTTTGTTTAGCTTCGTATCTTTTTGGATAGTTGCCTTCGGGCTAGGGGTAAAATTTTCTTTTGTTTGTAAATGAAAAGATAACACTGTTCCTTTCCTTTGCTTTCCTGCGCAGGTATTCTCTTTTTTAACAAAATAATCCTTTTCGACCAAAAACCTGTTCATCTCCTCTCCTCTGAAAAAAATTTGGAGAAATGAAGAATGGTCAAAGATGGTCCTGTGAGTTATTTCGGGATTTTTACCCTCCTTCAATACCCTCGTGTAATTACAGAAAACTTGACCTTACCCATGGATTTGGTTGGAAACAAAGGGTTTCAAAATAACTCAAAGAAGCTTTTCAGGACAACTCCTGAAAATGTGCATGTGTGCGTTTCCCCCATTTCCCGCCCCACATTCGCAGGAAATCGTTATTGTGCATTCACCTACATCCGTCGCCGACGTCTAACGAGCCCCCCGAAAAAAAGAAGAAAGAGGACCCACCGCCATCGAGTAAAAGAATTTCCATTAGACAATGGCCGGCGCGAGAGAGAAAACGAGAGGGACGAGGAGAATCGAAGGTGCTGGACCTTGAATTCTGCATCATCAACAGAATTGGGCGATCGAGATAGAAAGAAAACGTTAGGAAAAGAGAGCGAGAGAGAGAGAGAGAAGAGAAGAACATCGCCCCGAGGATGCAATTAATGCATGCAGACGGAGTCTGGCCATCGCACACACACGCGCGCGCGCGAAAACAACAAATAATACGAAGAAAAAAAAAATACAACGCGAAACCATACTCAAATAGGTTCATAAGAGTTTATCCGAGCGCCGAAAAGGCGAACTCTCTCACCTTGACTTTGCACGTAATCGCCCGGGTTGAAGAATCGACGTCGAGTTGTTTAGTCTCAACGCGGAGAGGAGGTGTAATTAATAACGTAATTAAACCGGCGAAATTTGTAATACTCGTGACGGTGCAGTTTGAAGCGAGTCGTATCAATTTTAGGCCATAAAACGTGATCACTGGAAAAATATTGCAAAATAAGTAGAATTTTCATTTTATTCCTTAAAACAACAGTACGAGATCTCCGTGCTCTTGAAGATTTTAGGACGTTTATTTTGTTCCATATTCTCCATCTCCTGGGACGCCCTTACTGGTTTTCCCCTAAAACCCTCCCACTCCCTCCCTTTACCACCCCTGGGTAGTGGCTCTCTTATTATTCTATTGAGCTCAAACCTTTCCGTGAGACTTTTCTCTTTGTTCATCTTTAGCTTTCTTCATTTCTCCACTAGTAACTTACTCTTATCGCTAATTCTCTTGTGTGAATTCTCTTTTCTCTGCTGCCTGATTTACCATTTTGATCAATGCTTCTGCTTGTCCATCGAAGTTCATTTTGGTCCTGTTGCTGCTGTTATTGTACGCCTTTAATCCTTTGCCAGGTCTCACCCCCTGCATTCTTGGCACCCCAGCTCTATTTTCACCATCCGAAGAGGGAGACTTGGCCTCAATACATCACATGGGTCAGACATCTTGGTGACGGCTGTAGGAATAGCATGAAGGAAAAGTAGGTCTGGATAGGACTTTGGGAATGGGACAGTGGTTTCCCCCTATGGTCTTAGGAGATGAACCAAGGCTCGCGTGGGCAGGGGCGCCTCCCTGAAGTAGATGTGTCATCTGTTGGGATTACAGATGAGCATCCACCCGCTACCCTTCGATATTGTAGACCTGGAATATTTCAGATTTTTCCAGGACTCTTAAATCTCTAAGAGAATATTGAAATTTTGAAATGATACTGAAAGCCTGTCCCAAGCCAGGCTGGAAAAGGGTGAGAAGGGGGGTAACAACCTAGTTAAAAACCAGGTTTCATGTAGATCACAGCACCCTTTAAGAGTTTCTGCCAGAGTATGGACGTTGGGTCATCAAAGACTAAAGCAAGAAAACCTTGACCAAGAACCACCTGGTTCTCCAAGTATGGGGGTTGGAACGTAGCACCAACAACCCTTCACCTGTAAAACACTTTGAAGGATCTTTTGGAAAAGGAAAAAGCTACGTGGAACGTCCAAGGTTCAGGCAAGAAGAAAACCAAAATGGAAGGCCAAGAGAAAGCGTAAGTAAAATATGTTGGTCAAAAAGTGGAGTCTTAAAACATGGACTTACTGGACTGACTTTGACTTAAAGTCAAAGGAATAGACTTGGTTATAATAGGTGTCAGTGCTCCAGGAAAGGTGAGAACAACCCTTTTTAACCACCTGACCAACATTTTCAATGGAGCAGCACAAAGAAAAGACGTATTTATAATGGGGTCCTTAACAGCAGGAAAGGACCATGCACCCAGAGCAAGTCTATAAGAGGATAAACCAGCCGAACGATAAAAACGAGAAAAGGAGAAGGAAGAAACATTCAAACGACAACCTTGTTTTGCTGTACAAACTGTGTTTGGGTGTGAAGCTCTCCTATGTTGAACATGCTACCATGAGTAAGCAAACTTTGTATTATAGAATAGTGCAATCCATTCATGAGGCTTCAAACTAAAGAAGAAGAAGAAACCATGAGTATTCTTCAAATTTAATGGAACAGCAGGTTGTCTTTGCTGAAGACAGAGAAGACGCCTTGCTTATGAGCCTAAGAATATCCTGTGAAGGATATTCCAAGTGGGCATAGGTGATGGGGCATTAGTCAGACGCTGTACAAAATACACACATTGAGGAGCCCTGATGCCGAAGAAGATTCAAGGATCTCAAGGGTCAAGTCCTCTTTAGAACAAAGTATAAATAAGGTTTTAAGGAAATTAGAAAGTTTCTCAATAGTAAAACGTCCTTTACGATAACGTTAGACGACCATCCACCCTCGATTTTTCTTCATTTTCCCCTCGTCCCGTTCCAGCGGACGCAGGAGAGAAAGAGACGGAGAGAATCTAAAAACCTACGCGAAAGACGCCTCTCGCAAACGAATTATTCAAATCAAAGTAGCATGACGTAAGCCGAAAAATTCAAATCCGAATGCAACGTGCAATTTACGGACTGCAAGGACAAAGGTGCGTTTACCTCCTTCTCTGGCCGGGACGGAATGCACAATTAATACTCGTCCGTCAAACTTCATACCGGCTGTAATTAATATTTTAATCGACCCGATCGATACCACTAAGGCGGTTCGATTTTAGGGGGTGATTTACATTTCGAAACAATATGAGTAATGAAATTTTAGTCTTAATTCTTAGTCTTTAAGTTAAGTCTTTAGACTTAATTTTAGTCCAATATTAAATTTTTCCAGATATACTTATAATTACTATGATTTTTTGTAAACATTTTGACGTTAATTTAACAGCAATTACACAATGCAAGCAACATTTATGAAAGTGCATGATTGCATCTGGATCGCTCGAAGGACCATGCGCAGATATGTGCCTTACTGCCTTTAACATACTTTTACTTATGGTATGTCCGATTGGATGGTAAAACATGGGGGTTTTTGGGCATAATGGGGTTGGTTAAACTTTGCAACATAAAACCTTCCTTGAAAAATTGAAAATTTCAATTGCAAAACAGAAAATTCTTCACATCAAAAGTAAAATGGTTTAAAGGAGAAATCTGCCATTAAATCAAAGCACTCGTATTTATGGTTCAAGAAAGATTAAAAAATAAAATTATGAATTATATAAAGGAACGGTTACATATGGAATAAATTAATTCACATTACCTTTTTTGTTGAGTGGAATAATAATTTTGTTGAAAAAAAGGAGCATTAAAAGAATATTAGTATAAAATCGATATAAAAGGAAAAAATGGCTATTCAATAGTCAATTTTCCACCAAAAAACTTTTACAGCCCCTCCATATTCAACATATTTTATGTAGTTTTTTTCTATACAACAGTGCCTATACCTATCTCTAGACGAAAATCCAAAAACAGATTTTCTGTTTTTGTTTGAACATTTTTCGAAGGAAAAAATTTCCCATTTTTTTTTAAATAAGTTAGCTTGACGGAAAATTTAATTCTCTACAAAAAGTTTCATACAAAGTATATAAAAATTTTGCTTCGTTTTCGAAATGTATTAAAACCACTGAAAGGGGGCGCAATTTCACTCCAATCCCAATTACCACCCTAAAATGTATACAACTCAACGGTTTTTCATCTTAAAAGACCCACAAAACGATTCGTCATAATCGATACACTGTAACTGTTCTTATCTGTATTTGATAATAAATAATTTAAAATTCAAAGCTTAAATTATAACATGCAAATAATTAATTGTTCTTTATAATGAAGTTGGAATATAAAAAAGGTGTCAGATTATTTCGTCAATGTAATAACATGCAAATAATTAATTGTTCTTTATATTGAAGTTGGATTATAACAAGGTATCAGATTATTTCGTCAATTATTTATGCTAATATGTTTTTTAATCAATGCAAATTGTAATTAGTGCTATTGCGAATAATTATTTCTCACAATACTAAAAATAACACAATTATTTGGGTAAATAACTGTTAATAACAAATTATTGAATAATTATTCTAAAAAAAACATTTTCAAGCGGTTTCAATTCGGAATTTGATTTTCAATTTGAACTTTTCTGGTCGATTTCTTTCCAGGCAAAAATTCCTCTTAAGGACGTTTTAAAATCGTTAATCACAATAATAAAATATATTTTTTTGATATTAATTATAGTTAATTTTTAGTTAAAGGGTCGATACACTTAAATACAATGGCTCTATGATAACTTATTTTTAAATTCATGGAAAATTATACGTGGAAACACGAATATCAAAACGCCATTTACAAATATATATTCCTCGCGTAGTTATTTAATTTTTTTGGAAATTTAAATGGTATTTGCAGTAATGAAAATAAGTTATTAATGCATTTTAATTTGACAGGTCTAAAATGAGGCCTTGTTTAAAAATCTGTTGGGAAAAATAAGTGAAAATTTCCACCGCGAGGTACTTTTTGGATTTTTTCACCTGAACTCTGATTTACATTTGAATACATTACACTTTTTTAAATTTAATCGTGCTATAAATAATTCTGAGCTTCAAGCATTCGAATGCTGTAAAATTGCTGAAAGCCTGTTTCATTTCGACGTAAACACCATAAATCGATCGCCATTAAATTCGCAAAAGCGAAACTTTCGCGAAACAAAGGCGCGCACAGGTAAACCACACACGCACCTCGACGTAATTTTATTTTTTCTCGCCGGATCGGTCAGAGGACGAAACCCGCGAGCATCATAATCCCGACGAGCCTTACGTATAGACGTGCGTGCGTGTGCGTGCGTGTATGTGTGTGTGTGTGTGTGCGTTGAAAAATGCAGAATCTTAGCCCCCTACCACCCCGGACGCATTAAGGGGAGGCGCGCCATTGGTCGAGCGCCGAATGGCCGGCCTATGCGAACTCGCAAAACTTAACGCACACCGCACACGCTGCCGAACTTGGACCACCAAATTCGAGAGGAACCAGCGATCAGCCAGTTTCGCTCCGGCCACGACGGGCCCAGTACGATCCGAGACGGACCCGCACACACGCAAACGCGGTGCGTAAAACGCTCTATCGCATCTCTTTTACACACGTAAAAATCCGTACCGGAAAACTCTCCTCTCTCGGGGCCGCCGTTCTGCGCTCTCCTCACGCTCGGCCCCCGCGTGCGTGTCCGCCGATCGACGTTTCAGTGTCTTCGCCTCCCCGGAGGAGGGCAGCGACGGCGACGGCGACGTCGACCATCGGCCGTCGATCCGCGCCCGGTCGAGCGCCGAAGACGCCCCGAACATGGGCTAAACGCACCGGAGCCGGCGGTCTTTTTATTTTTCCGTTTCGTTCAGTTTCGACGCGCTCCTCGGGCCTCCACGGGACGAAAAGTGAGTGATATGCGAGGCGCGGGCTGGGGTCGTCTTTTCACCCGATTAGTTTTCCGGCCGCCAAGAACAAAAACTAACGAATGAGACATGTTATGATATTAAAGCAGTGACCGTTTTATTTTTCGTTTCACGGACAGTTCGTTTCTTTTTTATTTTTTGAAAAAAAAAAAACTTTGCGATGGCCGGCAACGGTAGCGTGCAGCAGCAGCAGCAGCAGCAGCAGCAGCAGTTCCTCCAGCAGGCGACCAGCAGCCCGTTCCACTGCAAGGAGTGCGGCATCTCGCTCAACTCCGCCGAGTCGTTGGAGGTCCACCTGCAGTACCACAAGGAGAACCTGCTCAAGCACTGGGCGATCCAGGCGCAGGCCTCCTCGCACGCCGAGGAGACCAACAACAACAACAGCAGCACCAAGAGCAGCATGAAACGTGAGTTAATCCAAAATAATACCGTAGCAGCGGCCGACAGCTCCGACTCCATGCAGAAGAAGAGCCCGGAGTACAGCAGGGGCACCCCCGACAACATGTTCGGCCACCCGCCGACGCCGCAGAGCTACCAGAGCGCCTCCTCCCCCTATCAAAACAATGACAATTCCGCCTTCTCCCCCAACTTCCAGAACTTCCAAATCAAGACCGAACGCAACTCCCCCACGCCCCTACAACAACAACAACAACAACAACAACAATTCCAACAACAGAACTACCCCGGCAACTACCCGGAGCAGCAGTACTTCCCCATCGACTCCTCCGGCCAGTACCA
The DNA here is from genome assembly GCA_963576515.1 of Cryptocephalus primarius. Classification (NCBI taxonomy): domain Eukaryota; kingdom Metazoa; phylum Arthropoda; class Insecta; order Coleoptera; family Chrysomelidae; genus Cryptocephalus; species Cryptocephalus primarius. Next base: position 12,155,136 of record OY754948.1, on the reverse strand, counting down.
GCAGGAGCCGCCGTTCGTCCACAAGAACTCCCCGGCCTCGTACAACAGGTACCACCCGTACGCGCCGCAGCAGGGCGGAGGCGGCGCGCCCTACGAGCGCCACCCGCAGGGCCAGGTGTCCTCCTCGAGCCCGGCGTACCCGCCGCAGCCGACGCCCTCGCCGAGCCCGAAGGTGTGCGACAAGTGCGGCTACGTCTGCGAGTCGGCCGCCCAGCTCATCGACCACCTCAACGTCACCCACCCTCCTACGCCGTACCAGTCGAACCACCACTTCATGTTCGACCAGCACACGGGGCAGATCAAGCAGGAGGAGACGTCGCAGAGCGAGATCCTCGACCTCGACTCGCACAAGGTCGTCCACAACATCTTCACCGACGAGGAGAAGGCGCCCGGGGACTCGCACAACCCGCACTCCGTCACCGCCATGCTGAACCCGTGGTCGTCCAACCAGCAGCAGCAACAGCAGCAGCAGCAGCAGCAGGAGAAGATGTTCCATCACCAGGAGAGGGGCATGTTCGAGCAGCAGAAGGTGTTCCCGGACAACCTCGCCGAGGGCAAGATCGGCACGTTCGCCGGCGAGCAGAAGCTGTTCCAGCCGCACGGCGGCGGCGGCGATTTCCTCGGCAACGGCGTCACGACGACGACCCAGGAGGCGCCGCAGGCGTACCGGCCGTTCGAGCACATGCACCAGTCGCCGCCGGGCGCGGCGGCCGTCATCTCCAGCACGCAGGTGCCGGCGAACCAGGCGCCGCAGCAGCCGCCCGTCATCCAGAAGAGCTCCAACTGGAAGTCGAACGAGGCGAGGCGCCCGAAGACGTACAACTGCACCGCCTGCAACAAGTGGTTCACGAGTTCCGGCCACCTGAAGCGGCACTACAACACGACGCTGCACAAGAACGCCGTCAAGTCCAGCGGGCAGCCGGACCCGGCCTCGCTGCCGATCAGCGCCCACCACCACCCCGCGAGGGACAACAGCGGGGCCAAGCAAGACGAGAGGCCGCAGTCCGGGTCCTCGGGCGACGAGATCCGCAGCGACGACAACGGCGGCGGCGGCGGCGGCAGCCTCCCGCCTCAGTTCGACAGGCTCGCCGCGATGCCGGGCCTCCTGCAGCAGCCGCCGAACGGCCCGTACGACCGGCAGCCGGCGCCGAACATCCACCACCACCACACGCCGCCGCTGCACTCGCCGATGGCGGCGCCCCAGTTGAACGGGAGTCCCCCAAACGGGGAGGCAGGCCTCTCAACCACCAGCTTAGATTCGAGGGGCCTGCTGTCAATCAGTTCGCCGCCGCTCACTACGCCGGGCAGTACCCACCATGGGTACAACATGGCGCACCACCACCACCAGCACCACCACCACCATCTGATGGCAATGGAGAACAACCAGTTCCAGATGTACCCAAACGAGTTGGCCCCCCACGTTACGCAGGCTATGGCTATCAACAGCCTCAGTACTACTGGTGAATTCCAGTTCAACGGTACTCAGCTATGCCTGGTCCAGGAGAACCACCAGCCGCTGCCGAGCTTCGCCCAGATCCAGGCGCACCGGTTCGGCATGGTCGGCTACGACATCGCTAACGTGGGGGGCGGGGGTACGGCAACGACCCCTTTCACCTTCTACTCGGACTCGCCGCCTCCGCCGCCTCAGCCCGCGCAGGACGAGTACAAACTCACGGTCCTGACGGCGCCAGACCCGAGCGCCGACGAGTACGTCTTCCACGGTTCCGACATGCTCTCGACGAGCTCCGAGTCGGATACCAAGAACCGCACGATGGAGGAGACGAAGATGGAGATCATGGAGGACATCAAGCTGAGGCTCGAGGCGCAGCCCAAGTCGCCCGAGAAGGCGCACACGAAGCGCGACTACGAGGAGACGACCGGCAGCCCGCTGATCACCTCGACGACGGCCAAGCAGGCCGGGCTGCACAAATGCTACGATTGTGATAAGGTGTTCAACAAGGCCTGCTACCTGACGCAGCACAACAAGACCTTCCACAGCGGCGACAAGCCGTTCAAGTGCACGAGGTGCGGCAAGAGGTTCTCCTGCGAGGTCACCTACCAGGAGCACCTCGCGAAGCACGCGGGCGACAAGCCGCACAAGTGCGACCTCTGCCCGAAGCAGTTCAACCACAAGACCGACCTCAGGCGGCACATGTGCCTGCACACCGGCCAGAAGCCGTACGCCTGCGACACCTGCGGCAAGGGCTTCATCAGGAAGGACCACATGATGAAGCACTGCGAGACGCACGTCAGGAAGACGCAGTCCAAAGTCGCCTCGATTCGTTGACGACGACCCAACGACACGGCACACTCTCGGTGTACGTAGAAATTTATTGTTTCGTCACTTGGCACTTTTCTACTTAAACTGTAACTCTTGGTCTGTTCCAGCGGCGGTCCCCGACATGTTCCATACACGACCGCGCGTTCCTAGCTACTGCCTGCCTGGTTCGGCAGCAGTTGCTCCCTGCGATGGGTATTTCCATCGATATTTCTTGCCATGGAAAGTTTGGAATCCACAAACTCCACTTACGACATGTTCCATCAAAATTTTTAAAACATTTTTGCAACAACTTCTGCTTAGAAGTCACTCACATGTTTCATCCAATGGGAGGCATAACGTGCATCTACTCCACCTTCCCTAAGTAAAACAACTGCTGCTAGAAATTCTTGACAAGTTCCATCTAATGGAACACACATTTTTCCTTCAAGTGACTATCGTCCATTATTTTCACTTTCCGTCGATATAACAGATTACATCTAATGGGGATTTTCCTGACCTAAGTTTTTTCTCACGAAGGGATAGAGGGAGGAAATTCTGATTTTGAAAATGGGATCGTTATTTCCCTAAAAACTTTGATTTTGTGTATCAACCGGCAACAATGTGCGTGGAGACGACTATGCTTTCTTAGTACTTAAAACTTCGAGCTCTACCGTCTTTACTTAAGCTATATCACCTTGCACTGTTGCCAATATAGGAAATTACCCAAAAAAACGGCCGGAAAATTCAAAATTTGTAGCGCACTTTTAATCCTTTTACTATAAAGAGCCCGTTATCCTATATCTAATCATGGAAAAAACCTAGTTCAGGAAAATCCGTGCACCTCCATCGATTTTTCCACTAACATGTTCGCGGCTCCTGTTGGAACAGATCTGTTACAAAAAAATCGAGATATGTTCCAGCGAGAGTCATGAGCATCGCACCCATGGAATTTTCTCCATTTTCACCCACCCCTCGAACATGTTTGGAACGTGTTCGGTACGATCGCGGGAACAAACCCCCAACAACATGTTGTACTTGTACAGATTGTTTTATATTTCGTTTAAAAGAGACGTTCAAAGGGAGTAAACGACAGATTACTATACAAACTATTTGCTCAAGTTTAATTTATAGTATCCGATAATAATTATAAATAAATAATGATAATTAATCAATACTCAGAACAGCAATACCTCAGAATCTCAGTTATTATGATAGAATATAAATATTTATATCAGATTTTATTATAAATATCTTGTGGATGTACAAACTTTTAGAATCAGGTTAAAAATTCAATATGTATAAATTAAGATGAAGAAATTAATACTTAGATTATATGAAACTTTATTTTTTCAGTGGTCGATGTCACTCGTGCCAATGGAAAAATAACTGTATAACTACAGGGTGTAATTTTGATCGAACATTCCATTACATTCCTACTTTTTATTATTGTAGTTAGATTTTAAAAACGTTATAGCAAAAACGTTCATCGACCTTCTACCTTTCATTGGCATCTTAATTATTTCACTTTTACTTGCGACCAAAGGCACTTTGGGGAGAAAAAAATACTGATTGTATTATATTTGATTTTTATTAGGACGTGGAATTTTTCTTTCGATGCGTTTTATAGAGTATTATTATTTAATTTAATTTTAATAATATTTTAACTACGTTCAAGAAGCTTGAATTATTTTTTATTTATAAGGTTTTATCCGAACAAGGCGTTAAGAGAAAAGGTAGCGGGGATGTTTTTACCTTCATGGGTTTTTGGGGTGATGTGATTACAATCGAATTTAAAACTCTATGGTCTGTGGCAGACTCCACCTTTTATTTCGAAGGAAAAATTTCTGATCGAGCTCCATCCAAATCGTTTAGTGTATAAAATTCACCCTGTATATAATTTCAAAGTAATAAATATGCAATAATGTTACAACGCAACTTTTGACATTTGTTTTCCGATTTATTTTCCTTTTTTTTCTATAAGATTTAATATTAAAAAAAAAAGAGAAATGTTGTGAGTCTTTGTGTAAATATTTTTACGTTTTAAACTAGGTGATAAATTATAATTATAATACTTTTTCCATGACAAATCTACCTCAGTTTCCACTGAATGAATTTATGTGCCAATATATGTATGTGTAATGTAATTGATTAGTTCGGGCCGAACGTTAATTGATGATGCAAGACACACGGGTAGTAAACATAATTATATTTTAGACAATTCACGTGCCAAATTTTCTAAGCAAAACGTTGCTATATTTTTTATAAAAATATGCCAATTTTTTGCCTGAGGCGTTATCTCGTTAATTCTATTAGTGCAATTTTTGAATTTAAAATAATTCTCCGAGAACTCCTTTTTTTTATATAAGACAAGTTACCAAAATGTTTTTATACAGGGCGGCCCACTTAAGACACGACCAAGTATGACGTTTTCTTTTCTTTCTCGCCACCCCATCGTTTTTAACTGGACCGCTCTGTGGGTTTAAACGATTGTTTTGTTATGTTTTAATGGGTAAATGTGAGTGTGATTGATTCCTGTTTTATTATTATCGAATATGTTTTTATGTTCAGACATGGACAGTTTTTGCTGTGGTTTTTTGTCCCGATATGTCATATTATTTATTTGATATGATGACGGTTAGTTATTCCTGTGTATTATTTGTTCAAGACTGATTGTACGCGTATATAAGTAATAGACGTTCTGTTTATAGTTTTTTTGACGCTTGTATATTTTTCCGGACACGTTACAGCCGTTTTAGTATATAAGTTTAATGTTATGTTAATTTTACCAATGATACAAATAAATATGATTACATATTACATAAAAAATATGGACGCTTCGTTTTATTCCTATCAACTGAACGATAAAAATTTATTTTTTTCTCATTCTTCGTGCTCAAAACTTTGTTTCACCAATTTTGAGCTTTCTTCAAAAAAAAAATATATTGTTTTATTTCTTGCAATTAAAACAATCGAAATAAACATTTACACGTAGTGATTAATCATTAAGAATAGAGAGAAAAAACATTTATCGGCACAAGTCTGGTTGGAAAAGAAATTTGCAGGTAAGTTGCAATTTTTTAGTAAACGATTGATGGCTTAAAGGGACATTTTAAGTAAATATTTTCCATTTCGTTACGAAAATAAATTTGTAACGTGCCAATTTTAATCTCTACGATCTACAAAAAAAAGTATTTCGATTTTTAACGATAACTCGGCGCCCTTTTGATCTTTTTCGTTCACCCGAAAACCGTTTTGTAGGGAATTTTATGAGCTATAAGGTCATGTAAATCTCGATATTGTTAGGCCCTTAGGTTCTGAGAGTTTTGAGGTCAAAAGGACTGAAAAAATGAACCTTTTGGAAAAAGCTTAAATTTTTGTGTGAATTCATTAGTTTTAAGTTATTTTGAAAAAATAATTCATTTTTAGAGATAAAAAAAAAGAAAAAATATTTGAAACTACTTTTTTCAAAATTTACGATTTCTAATTTATCCAAATTTCTGAAACATTTTAATTGGGCATGAATAAAGTTGTTTCTTCATGACTAAATTTTCGAGATATCTACGAAAAGCGTGTTTTCTTTTCGACATTTTCAACCAAAAATAACTCGAAAAGCGCTGGGTTATCCAAAAAATTTTATTCTTCATTTTCTGCTTAAAATACGTTCATTTTTAGATTCCCGAAGTTATTTTTCGCTAAGACTAAGTCTGTATTATTTTACATCTCCTGTCAAAATTTCAAATCAATCGACATAATTTTAAAGATTTCAGAGGGGAAAACGTTCAGTGATCTGACCATTAGCAGCGTTAGACGTTTTTGTAATTGGATATATATCAATGCAATCGGTTTTCAAATGGCGAAGCTTGCCACAACCCTTCCTTCATTAAAAATATTAAAATTGTTCGCATTGTCTCCTTATCGTTCTCGTACTATCGCCAACTGTTGTTGACGTAGTTTTTATCAACCTTGTCGCCTTTAGTAAGCACATTCTAAACAAATTTTTACACGTGTTACACGTTTAAACAAATTTTAGAAGTGCAATGGAGCAGATTTTCCTTCAAATCTGTTGATATGCCAGCTTTGGGTTAATATGTATTAGAATTGGTATTGAATGTTCAAGAAGGTAGCGACAAAAGTCTGTTAAAAGTATATTTCGTTTAGTTTATTTATATTTTAATATTTCCGATCGGTAATTGTAGGTTTGCTGTTCCCCTCAAGACGACCAACAATTAAATTGATGAGTTTGAGGGAAATTTTGCCAATATACGCCAAAAATACTTTCAAAAATTGATCGATCAAATCCCAATTAATTAAAAAATGCCCCTACCTTCGAGTGGTAAAAAATATGGCACTCTCTAATATTTTCTCCACGTTTCTTAAATAAATCACATAGAAACTTAATTAAAAATGTAATTTACTTCGTAAAAAATCATCGATAATTGTATTTATCCCTTTTTCCGATTTTTTTAATAACAATTGTCACTTGCATCCCTCGATTTCTGTCACGACCTCCGCAGGAATCTTCGTGTGAACACCGAGGACTTAACCAACTGTGCATACACACCTGGAGCCAATGAAAGAGCATTGACAGGTCGTCAGGATTTAATGGGCGGATGACGGATTTTAAGCCGAGTTACAAAACTTTTGGTTATTTTCGAAAAATCACAAAAGGATCATTTCGGTTCAAATTACGCGTGGGTGTTAAACGAATGATCTCCGGTCAAAAAATGGTATTAAGACCGCCTCCATGAAGAGCGAGAATTTCCCGGGGCTTTTCTCAGTTAGGAAAAATCACTGATACCATCAATGATCAATCACTGGTATATAATTATCGGTGATGTATCACTTGTAATCAAGGGCGCCGAAAGAGTTTTTGAGAGTTTTCGCTGGTTTTTACCGGCAAGAAATATTTCGGCAATATATCATTTTCAACAATGAAAAGATCGAACGTCGCTGTGGGTTATTTGCATATTGCATGATTTCCGGAAACTCGCTTAATCACGGTTTTTCATAACTCACGGATTTAGTAAAAAGTATTTTTAGCACCATTAAATCCCAGATTGTCGCTTCTAAGTTTTACAGGGTATAATTCCATAACGGCAATATTGACGTTATTGCGCTCAATAAATACTTATTGCCCTTAACGCAACTATGGTACCAATAAAGCCAGAAGGGACAGTCGGGCTTGAAAGGTACCGCCCAGGGTATTTACTTTACTTTCGGTGCCAAATTTGTGCCCGGGAATTTTTCCTGTTTATCGGATATTGTTATTGTAGGAGATTAGAGGGACGAGGCCCTTCGTTTACGACACTGCGGAGAAGTCCGGGCCCGTACCTCCCGGAAAGTAAAAATTACTTATTTCGCATTAGAGCACGGAATAAGTGCCCGGAGTTTTTGCGCTCGTATCGAACCGCAAAACAGGCGTTTCGTTTATTATTTCGTATGGGAAAAAAGGCGAAGTGTTCACATCTGCAGCTGTTGTTTTGGCTCGACTCGTTCGAAATCGCTATCGTTGGAAATACCGCCAAATATCATACAGAGAGGTGTCGGATTTGTGGAGAAAGGCCTAATTCTTAATTTGCAAATTCCAAAAAGGAAGGCAAGTTTATAGGACAGATAATAGGAAATTATGCAACGAATTTTCAAATCACTAAAGAACGTTTCTGCCAAATCAGTAAACAAAAATTACTGCTCCACTCTTACGTGATTTGTACTGAGCATGCGTAATGTGGCATCGTAACACTCTTTTTCTTTTAATAAAAGGAAAAAGAAATAAATATCCCAATGCCGGAAAATTACAATTTTCTTTCCTTTATTCACTGTTTTTCCTGAACATCAGCCTGACAGTTCAAAGTTTCCAAATTTGAATTGACAGATTATTACACAAAATGGTAGGTACTTTTGTTCCATGTTTTGTTCCTTTGTTTTCATGATCATCAAAAGTTTCCAAATTTGAGTCGACAGATTATTACACAAAATGGCAGGTACTTTTGTTCCATGTTTTGTTCCTTTGTTTCCATGATCATTAACCTGACAGTTCAAAGTTTCCAAATTTGTGTTGACAGATTATTACACAAAATGGTAGGTACTTTTATTCCATGTTTTGTTCCTTTGTTTTCATGATCATCAAAAGTTTCCAAATTTGAGTTGACAGATTATTACACAAAATGTCAGGTACTTTTGTTCCATGTTTTGTTCCTTTATTTTCATGATCATCAAAAGTTTCCAAATTTGAGTCGACAGATTATTACACAAAATGGCAGGTACTTTTGTTCCATGTTTTGTTCCTTTGTTTCCATGATCATTAACCTGACAGTTCAAAGTTTCCAAATTTGAGTTGACAGATTTTTACACAAAATGGCAAGTATTTTTGTTCCTTATCGAAACTTCCCGCCACTGGAAAAAGTGTGCCGGAAAAAGAGTGACGTCAAGAGTGTAGCATTTCTTTTATAAACATCAATTTGACAGTTAAATAAAACCCACATTGGAGCCGACAGACTCGGGAAAAAGTTGTCAAAAATATTGACATGTCGAGGCTTTCCTTTTTTGACATTTTCCCTACAAAGGTTTTCCTTGGCCGTGGTCGACGTAGGATTTTCCTTCCTGGCGTTTCTTTTACATCTGTGGTGAGCATCTTCAGACCGCGTCCTGTAAGCGAAAAGTCAAGAAGAAAAGTGCTACTTCGACCATGGCCCAACAGCCCAGAAAACCTGCATTTTAGAACAATTTGACAATTAAATAATATCCAGATTTCAATTGTATGCAAAATTACATATAATTTTCCTCAAAAAAGTGTTTCATTCATTTGAGTTTCTTGAATGAGCTCAAATAGGTTCTAAATACATCCAAAAGGAATATATCGTTTTAAAGAAATTTTCAAAATAGAGTTTTTCTGTAAATATAATTAAACAACGATGAAAATGAGGGGCCGGAGAGAATTTTCCGGTTTTTCCGGGCTTTAATGAACCGATTGAACCGCTCGAGCCCTCAATTGCATTGTTATTTAATTCACTACAACTTTTCTATTTACAAAATCGAAATTGCTCCAGTAGTTTTCGTTTTATAAGCAAAAAAAATTAAAGAAACTATTTCATTGCACTAAACTGTTTATAACAAGTTAATCAATGGGAGTTGAGAGTCGAAAACATATGAGATTTCCTTACTACATATTTACTACCCTTATTTTTATCATGGGGATGCGCCCTTTAGAAGTTACAGGAACTCCCAAGGTAGAATAAGTATTCAAAATTTAGAAAAAGTCTCTTGAATAGGATTTCAAGTAGATTTCAAAAAACAAATGGCAAGGGTAAACTCACCCTTAATCTAGATTGTTCTATTGAGATATCCTGGTAAGCTAGGCTTCTATATTGAAGGATCGAATAGTTTGTAGTTATTAATTTTTGAGAAACACTTTAGACGTAGATAAAAATTTTTTCAAAAAAATATTTTTTGGACTCGTAGGGCAAAAATCAACCACACCCATTTGGGGGCGTTTTTGAGCCTGTTAGAGCGTCTTTTGAAATCAAATTTCTCCCCAGTTTAAGTTACAATAAGTACATAAATAAATAAATAACTGTAACCAAGGTGCTTTTAAAAAATTCTAATATGATAGAAGGAACCCCTGCGCGAATTCCGGCGACGTTAAATGTATTTCTTTTTTGTGGCGCGTCCCCACGGAAAGAAAGTGCGACTGTTTCGACCCCCCCGATCGATTCGACACCGGCACAATCAATGCCGTCTCGAATTTCTAATTGAAAAATAGTCACCCCTAGACCTCGACCGGCAATTTTTAACTTCCGGGGAAATTTCACCCTTTGCGGAAAGGTGTAATTTCCTTGTCGAATCATCGTCAGGGAAAATTACCGACGAGCAGGTCCGCTCAATAGAGGACCGAAACGGGGGAGGGGGACTGAAGAAAACCGTTGAGATCGATTTTGAAAATAAAAAGGTAATAGTTTTGGTGGTTGGTGGCGGTGGTGGGGGCGATGGGCAGGAAGCGCAGGTGTAAATGGGTTCGGTTGGCACATCCGATATGGGTCATTCGGATTATGCACCTGAGGACGTGACCTGCCCCAAAGCTGACCAATTTTTTTATCTTGGGGTTAGGCCGGGCTTTCGGGTTTTTATTGAAGAGAGTGAGAGAGAGAGAGAGGACACGTTTTAACTGTACCTGTGATAAATAATCGGGAGGGGTTTCGAACGGCACTTCGGCGAGCCGTCGAGAGGATATATACATATATTTAGTTCGGGGCCCGTGCCTTTCCACCTTAGCACTCCTCCCAACAAGGAATTTATTCATAACGAGTTTAAAACTCGCTCAAAACGCTCACCCTATGACAAATGACGAAAACATCAAGTGCACAAGTCAAGTTAATACGTACGTCACGACAAGAACGTTACATTTTAATTTTCTCTGCGGAAAATTGATGGCAGTACGTTAAGACGCACTGCTCCAGTGGACAAATCACCAATTTTTGTCCCATTAGAAGTCTTGAAGCATTAAATTTCAATGAAACTCTTCTGAAAATTTCCAATTTTGAAGTAACACATCATCTACATTCACATCCAATACTGAATCGTTTAAGTGCCCTTCAGGGCGATTCTAGAAAAATATTTCAAATAAAAATTGTAGCCATTAAGGGCTTAACTCAAGCTGCAAAGTTTGAGATAAATCGCTAAAGACGTTTTGGAGAAAATTAAGGCAAAGTAAACGTTCTCAAGGGTGAAGTGTCCTTTGGGGCGGTTTAGAAAAAATGTTTCCCATAAAAGTTATAGGTATTAAACAGTTGAGTTGCATTGCGAAGCTCGGAATAAATTCAGAAAGTCCTTTTGGAGAAAGCTAAGAAAAATTTCAAGGGTAAAAATGCCCTTTAGGGCGATTTTAGAAGTCTCGTGTTCGTGACAATATGTTTTAAGTGAAATTTATAATGAAAGTCAAAATACGAAGTTTCCAAAAGTTTTTTGAAGAAGCATGAAAAAAACTGAAAATTTGCCCTTCAGGGCGTTTTCAGTTAAAAAATGTCTCACATAAGTACTAGAATAAGAAAAATCTGAAAATTCTCAAGAACAAAACGCCTTTAGGGCGATTTCATAAGAAATTAAACCAATAGGAATTGTAATCATCTAACGTATTATTTCAGATATGAAATTTTGTACGTATAGGTAACACCGGTTTGGGGAAAATGGAGAAAACTGAAAATTCCCAGGGGCAAAGTGCCCTTCAGAGACAATTAGTCAAGAGGGCCAACATGATATCAACACATTTCTTAATATAATATAAGAGAAGCACATGAGTAGGGATTATTTCCAGGATTACTGGAAAAAGCATCCCTTATTTAATCTCCAGTGCTTTTCCAAGCATAGGAATAAGTATCGTTTCCAGAATTACTGGAAAAACCATCCCTTATTTAATCTCCAATGCTTTTACAAGCATGTAATTAGGGATTGTTACCAGGATTACTGGATGAAGCATCCCTTAAGTATTTTCCAAGCATATGAGTAGGAATCGTTCCCAGGATTACTGGAAAAATCATCCCTCATTTGATGTCCATTGTTTTTCCAATTATATGAATAGGAATCATTACCAGGATTACTGAATAAACCATCCCTTATTTAATCTCCAATGCTTTTACAAGCATGTAATTAGGGATTGTTACCAGGATTACTGGACGAAGCATCCCTTAAGTATTTTCCAAGCATATGAGTAGGAATCGTTGCCAGGATTGCTGGAAAAATCATCCCTCATTTAATGTCCAATGATTTTCCGAGCATATGAGTAAGGATCTACTGGTATTTCGTGCATCTTGCACATTTTCCACAATGCGTATGGCGTTAATTAGTCACGCATCATACAGATTTCCCCCATAATTGTTTAGCAACGTCCGATTTTTGTTTGGAGTATCAATCCCAACCGGCGACGACCGGCAAAGAAAACCCGTCTAATGGCGCATAAATAAACACCGCCTAGTGGTAGAACAAAAGCTCGAGGATCACAAAAGAAAAAGTCGCATATTCCGCAATATTTCAAAGCTCCGAATTGACAGGCACGATGAGGGGCCCTCCTCGAGGTGCAGCTTTGCGACGTCACGCTGCGCCCCTGCGACGGACCACACGGAGCCCTCGACGTCCCTCGGAGCCCTCGGGGCGAGGAGGACTTCGAAGGGCCGCCCGAGGACTGACCGAAATGCCGGAAAGATCAGATTTTTGAGGAATCTCTCGGAATCGTTTCGAGTTCTTAGAGATGGCCAATTATCTACATGGTGTACAAGGAAAACGTGACTTACTCGACTAGCTACACAGGCTGTACTCTACCAGGAAGATATTTTGTCATGACGCGATCGTATGGACGACGAGGAATAGTAAGGGTTGTCCAAGGGGTGCAAAGTCGCAGGTCTTCATTCAGTTAAAATAGCTGAAGGGAAATTTTTAAAAAATATTTAAAAATATTGTGGAAAATTTTATTTCACTCTCAGAGGAGCACAAAACAGTCGACATTCATCCTAAACTGTCTCAAAAGCATTTTCCTTGTAATTTTAAACAAGAGAAAGTCTAAATCATCCCGAAGGAAGCCTTAGAATGTCCTTAAGAAATGTCGAAGACCCAAATTTGTTTCAAATTGAATCTGGAAGGTTTATGGAAATTTAAAACTTCCCAATTATAATTCTAAACGTTGGAAACCTTCAAGAAACCTGAAGGAAATTGCCAGGGATTCTTCTGGAATTTTCAACACGTAAAACTGCTCCCAAAGAAAAATTTGAATGTTAGAAAGGGCCCAGGATGTAAACTGCAGATATTCTTTTGGAACTTCATATGACAGAAAGTATATAGAGAGTATTTATGTCTCCCAAAGACATAAAATAAATTTAGATCACAAATAGAACAGGGGCATTTTGACGTCAGACATTTTTGGAGGTAATACGATTACAAAAAAATTGATGAATGTTCAGAAAACACTGAGGCAAAATTCATTTCCAGGATTACTGGACGAAGCATCCCTTAAATATTCTCTAATGCTTTTTCAGGCATATGAGTAGGGATCGTTTAAGGATTACTAGAAGAAACTTCCCTTATTTAATTTCCAATGATTTTCCAAGCATATGAGTAGCAATCGTTTCTAGGATTACTGAAAAACTCATCCCTCATTAAATCTCAAACGATTTTCTAAGCATAAGAGTAAGTAGCGTTTCCAGGATTACTGGAAGAAGCATCCTTATTTATCCTCATGGAAGACATCCTTATTTAATGTCCAATGATTTTCTAAGCATATGAAGAGGGATCGTCTCCAGGATTGCAGGACGAAGCATCCCGGAAACTCGGTATTTTTCTTGACCACTTTAGAGCCTCTAAGTTATAAGCGTGCCAAGTTGAAAGCTTCTAGCTATTCAAGTACCAGTTAGTGAATTGCTCCCATGTTTTCACCCCTTCGGACAGGAAAATTCGTTGCTGTAATATTTTTGAAAATTCATAGGAATCTATATGGGCGCAAAGTTTTAAGTTTTCCTTCTGAATCTGAAGGAATTCGAACATTTTTTGATTTAATCCTATCGACGTATCGATAACGAAACCGATCCTCCCCCCTTCGGCGATTTAGTTTGTTTAATTAATCGTACGTCGTGGAAAAAAGGGAACGCTCGCCTTCAATTAAAGGAGCGATTCAATCCACCCACCGCGGCCCTTCCCTCCGTGACTTCTCCCGTCCCCCCCGGCCTCGTTCCAATCGCCCACCTTCGCGGATCCCTAACGTGAGTCTGCCTAGGAGGAGGACTCCACGTCCGACCGACTGCGAACCTGCAGTTATAAAAGGCATGGGAACTTTTATAATGTGCGTTCCGTATTCTTATTTGCCGTTGTATGAAAGGACCGGCCTCAATAGGAGAGTGAATCGCACACAGATATGTGTGTGTACCCACCTGGGATCCTCTCCCTTTCTCTCCCTCTCTCTCCTTTCGCTCTTTCTGTCTTTCGCTTCGTATCTCTTTTATTTCGACAATAGTTCTGTAATTCCATATGCGCCTTCTCTCGGATGAGGACCGATCCATTCTTCTCCGCTTCGCTGTTCTTCGCCGGGCGATTGTTATCTCGATGTTTCGTTAAGTTAATTTAAGGAGCCAGAAATTCACTAACCGCCCTAAAAATTTTTTCGAGCCACCGGTCTCCACGTCAGAATGGATCGTGTAAAGTTAATGGAAGAGTTAAAATATTTTCGAAACGTGGCGGTTGCGACGTTTCCTCGTTTCATGGGTAAATTCGTCTTGTGGGTGCCTACCATTGTCACCCATGGGAGGAAAATGGACACTGACCATTTCCTTTTGATTTTTTCTTAAAATCACCATGTTTTTGACACGTTGTTTCCATGTTATGACGTCATCATGTTCTAAAAGGATTTGTTTCCTGTTTTCAATAGAAGCCTTGCCTCTTATATGGCGTCAAAAAATCCTACTGATCCCTTCAGATTTCCCGAATAAATAATGAGAGACGTTACTTAAGAAACGCCGACACTAATACACGGCATTAAATTCGTTACACACCACCCAGCGACTGATTACTGAATTATCGAAAATTGGTGTAGGGGTGTAGAAAAAGGGTTGAAATTTATTTAATGGTGCCTAAATAGCTAGAAACTTTAAACTTTGCACGCTTATAGCTCATTGGCTCCAAGGTAGTTCAGAAAAATAGGGTTAAATTTTATTTAATAGTGCCTAAATAACTAGAAACTTTAAACTTTGCACGCCTCTAGCTCATTGGCTTCAAGGTGATCCAGAAAAATACTATGCCTCCAAATTTCCCTTTTCGATGGGGCGAAAATTGAGCATAGTGGCCCAAAAATATATTAAAAACATAATTTCAATTACTGAGGAGGTACAATTACTTAATAATTACTAAATAACTGGGAACATGGCATCAACTCCAGGATCGTTCAACAAAATCCCATAATCCGTAAAGTTCACTTCCTGAGAGGGTGGCATGACCTGGAAAAATTTTAAAACCCCAGTTAAACTTATGGGAATGTTACTAAATACCTAGAAAGTGGGAACGGTTATAGATTGGGCTAAAGGATGGTGGAGGAAAATCCAGTTAACGAAAATGGAAGGGGTGGAAGAAAAGATAAAGATAAGGCATGTCCTTTCAGGCTTCTGACTGGCCAGGAATAATCTATACTGAGCTAAACTAGAATGCTAGAAACCTTCTCCAACCTTCTCTCATAAAAGGTAGTTGCGGCAGTTTGAAGCAGGTGAATTCCTTTGTGGTACTTACTTAGCAGAATTTAAAGTTAAGGAAGATTTCACTAAGGAATTGGCTATTGTGTATGTAGATAAATCTGCTTTCTCATCGTTGGGTTTTATCCTGCCAGGAAGAAAGATGCAACAAACAAGAGAATTTCTTGTAGGATTCGATCATTCAATGCCAAGCAGATTTATGGTACAAAGCTGCTATTAATCTGGAGAAGTGTCGATCTGCATATTTCTCGTTAATGTTATTTTTTAAGGGTAGTTCATAGTATCAGGTTAAGGAAGAGACCATTATGAACATCATCCCTTACTCCTGTAAGTTTACTTGTATATCACTTGACCAGTTCCATTTGATACCTGATATTAGGCTTGTGAACGCAATCAGGTACTCCTCCCTCGGCGCATCTTCCCTCCTCTCGTCGCCGCGACGATTTTTTCAACAGGAAACGAAATCGTACACCGGTTTCAAGTGCAGCAGAAGCACAAACGCTCCCTTCGCTTCTCGACGATTTTTTTCTCCTCCAGAATGAAAAGCGCCATTTCCTGTCGAAGAGGAAGAAGAGAGAGAGAGAGAACAGGACCAGAACGTCGCGAATAGAAGACAAACAGGTTGGCGGAGAGATCGCAGAACGGTCCGAACCTGTTCTCTCGTCCTTTACAATAGAAGGGAGGCGGCCTCGGCGGGTTCCCCCGGGAGAGCGACCGTCGACCCGAGGACTCTTTCGCCTCTTCTGCGACACGGTTTCTTCGGGAAGTTCGCGCGAGACATTCGATCTACTACTACTCAGATTTTTATTCCAGAAACATGCAACGTGTCATTTTAGCCTATACAGCATGTTCTCAAAAATTTAGATCCCCTGGTACGAAAGTGTATTAATGTATCTACGAAATGGTACCTGAGGACTCTTGGCGGGATCTGAATTCGAATTTAAATTGTGGAAACTGGAGGAATTGACTTACGTAGAAAAGGTATTACAGCACCTCGTGGTGTTAGTAGTTTAAGAACCTACAGAAGATCGATTACCGAACGACGAAGAGAAGGAAGGCAAAAGCATCATGAATTCGAGCTGGAAACATAAATTGTCTATTTTTTTAAATACCACACACCATAAATAACCAGATAGATCGCAATATACCTGTCAGAAAGATAAGGTAAGAAAGAAATGATTTCTGGGACAAATTACCCTCATAACGTATCATTATGAAGACAGATTAACGAGAAATCTACTGCCCACTTTGTCATGGGGTTATAACGTAATAACTCCTGGCTATCTGTTATTACAATAAATTACAGTTAGATTTTTCTGTGGGTGAAATAGTAAGGGAAATCATGAAGTTGAGTAATAATAGAAGAATATGATCTGCTACGATTTAACTACGTCCTGTGGCAGTCCGAAGAAACGTCACGCGCTTCGATTTCGACCCGATGAAGCTCGCATGACGTTTCACTTTCCACAGAAACCCCGTGGGCCTGATCGCGATTTTCGGAGAAAAAATCCAAACCGAAATTCCCATGTCCCTTTCCAGAAAAATCAATCAAACCGCGCACAATAGAAAAGTGTTGTCGTGTTCCACTGCACCCGAGAAATCTCTCTCTCCTCTCCTCTCTCTCGCCCAGAAAAAAAGGTTCGAGAGACAACAAAAGGGACGCGGAAGAGTAGAGCAGATAGTTGCGGAAGGATTCCGGTAAAAGTGGGGCGGCTCGCAGAAAAATATTTCCAAGGGTTGATCGTGGGAAAGCAAAGGGTAGCAACCACCAGACGATCAGATGCGTGCGTAAACACGCCGGCAGCTGCGTCTTCCTTGTGATGGCGACGAGGAGGAGAGAGAGAGAAAGATACGAGGACGAGAGGAAGAGGAGGGAACAATGGAGGAGCATCGAAGGTACGGCGAGAAGGTGATGATGGTACGGAAGTAGATACCGGATTTAATTAGGAGATCGAAAGGGAATGCCTCGATGGACCGGTCTGATTGAAATGATCGATATTACAATACCTCGACTGGGCTAAAAGAAGAAGAGGAAGAAGAAGAAGGCCTTGAGCTTCACCACCCACAAAGGAACACTAAATTGCTTCATATTTCTGCGCCCCTTACTTAGCCTCGTACTTACAATTTTCAAGAAAATGCCCTTTTCTTCATAAGTGCAATACACCCCTCCCCTACAGTGATTACAGTGATGGCGTTCCATTAAAAACACCGTGGGCTACTCTCGATTTAATCATCGGAGGTAATTAATCGCCGACTTCGATTATTAAAAAAGACAATTGGACGCGAAAAAGGTCCGCGTGAGGGTTGCGATGCGCCTGATACGCCGCCCCGACTGATTTATAACAGGAAGCGTTGTAATGAAGGTGGAACAGGTGGTGCGCGAGGACTGCACCCGTCGCGATCCGGAGTGCAACGTGAAGGATGTGTGAGAACGGTGATTTTCCCCATGGGGACATCGATAACGATGAGGATCCCTGGGAGTACACCTACAGTTGTATTGATTCTATCAGGAACGTTTTAAATGAGGTGGTCGTACTCCCTGCTCGAGCTGTCCCCTCCAGGAATTCGTAATTTTGAGCCTCCTTTCCTTTCCTCATTTGAATTCGGCCTGTTTCAATTAATCCAATGTACTTCCTAATGAAAGGCATATGAATAATGGAGAAAAACAGTATTTTCTTCACAAAAACGATTTAAGGAAGTTAGGGGTGTCAGGGCAAAAAAGGTTTCTCCTGAGTATCCTCCTGTTGGAGTCGAGGTTGTTCCCGAGCATCTATTCGTTGGACCTGAGATTGCTCCTCAGTATCTTCCTAGAGCTAAGATTTTTACTTAGTATCTTCCTGTTAGAGCTGAAATTTTTCCTGAATGCCTTCCTGTTGGAGCTGAAATTGTTCCTGAACACCCATCCGTTGGAGCTCAATTTACTCCCGAGTATCTTCCTGTTAGAGCTAAGATTGTTAGTGAGTATCTTCTTGTTGGAGCTGAGAATTTTCCTGAGTGCCTTTTTGTTGGAGCTGAGATTGTTCCTGAGCACATATCCATTAGAGCTCAGTCCCCTCCTGAGTATCTTCCGGTTGGGCCCAAGATTGCTCCCTAGCATCTTCCTGTTGAAGCTGAGATTGTCACAGAGTATCTTCCTGTTGGAGCTGAAATTTTTCCTGAATGCCTTCCTGTTGGAGCTGAAATTGTTCCTGAGCGCCCATCCGTTGGAGCTCAATTTACTCCCGAGTATCTTCCTGTTGGAGCTGAGATTTTTCCTGAGCACATATCCATTGGAGCTCAGTTCACTCCTGAGTATCTTCCGGTTGGACCCAAGATTACTCCCGAGTACCTTGCTGTTGAATATCTTCCTGTTGGAGCTGAAATTTTTCCAGAGTATTTTCTTGTTTGAGCTGACATTGCTCCCGAGCACCTATCCCTTGGAGCTGAGTTTGCTCCTGAGTGTCTTCCTGTAAGAGCAGGGATTGTTACTGAGTATCTTTCTGTTTAATGGTACAAGCCCTATCAAAATCCAAGCAATAGGGGCAAAAGGTCTTGTACATTAATACAGTGTGGTATAAAAGCATTGAAAGCAATTGATTTTCGGAGATGAAAGAGAAAAATGAGAAATATTTTAACTAATTTCAGTAAATTGATGTAAGAGCTAACAGAGGACAGAATTATGTAAAAGTCCATCTTTAGAGGTTAACGTAACTTCCCTTAGTGCTTCACGAGCTTTATTATCAAGAGTATTTCCGACCAATCAAAAGCTTAAGATGTTACATGCTGTATTCAACTAGTTTAGATGACTGGAGATGAGCACGAGTTGCTCGAAACATGTTTCTCTAAATGAATACCAAGATTAGATCACAGGTTTTTGTGTAAAGTATCAAAATGTCTAGGGATTTTGCAAGAGTCATGTCAAAAGTATGGACCAGGGGCTAGAAAATCCCTCGGGATGCACCTAATGCTGAAACTTCAATGGAGATCAAGGCTCCAGTTCAGATTAGAAGGTTATTAAACATTTTGAAGGAAAGAGCGACTGACTTCTTTGCACGAGTAACTACTTTTGTCGAATCGTAGTCGAGATATTTTATTTTTGAGAGTCTACCACATGAAAAACTTCTCTAAGGAGTTTATTAATGGTCATTCCCTCGCCATGCCGGACGAAAGTGAAATTAAGTGTCGGACTATCATCATCACCATCATCATCATCAGCGGGAGCAGCAGCGGCAGCGGCAGCAGAAGCAGCCATCTCCCGTCTCGCTCTCTTACCAGTTTCTTTGTTTAAGAAACTGGTAATGTATTTCTTGAAGGTCACTTTTGGCCCACAGCCCGAGGCTACCACCACACACGTACGCTCTTTTACGCGCAGCCGTGGTCTCCTCTCGATCTTTCTTTCTTCTTTCTTTCTTCCTTTCTTGATGATGATGGTGATGGTGATGATGATGCAGTGATTCACCCTGCATACCAAACCTGATCAATGGAATCCTGTTCTCGCTCTCGCGTCGCTCTCGTTCGAATAACGACGCACAGACATAAAGAATATCGAGTTGGGAATGATCAAGAACGTCGTCAGCTGACCACGTTTTGTACGGCGATAAGTAGAGCAAAATGTAAAGCAGGCGAGGAAATGTGGTGAATATTGCAAAATGGTTCGACAAACTCGACAAAAGATTTAATCAATTTTGAGGCAATTTCAAATGTGTAACAAAATTAATGCTGTCCTGCCCTAAAGTCATTAAGTGTTTGTGAATATCCAATTTGATTTTTAATACTACTTTACCTTAAAACAGGTTTATCAACAGAAGTATTCAATTCGAGTAAAATAGACCCAAAATTCGCCTTAGAGATCTTCAAAATATTTTTTAAAAATTTTATGACCCTCCTCAGCATTGCAGTTGTAGATAGGGTTAAAAATTAATAAAAAAACGTTAAAACAAACAGTTAATCAAATTATTTCAATCGATGAAATATACTAGATTTCCTCTCCCTGTTTGAGCACCCCTGATGTTCCTCTGGGGCGTCGCAGCGGGTTGCTCGCGCCTAAAATCCGACAGTTGGCACCAAATACAACTGAAAGTTGACTCCTTTTGACTCTTTGTGTTTCGTGTTTAGGCGCCAAATGTCAAATTTTAGGCGCGAACTTGACGCTGCCACGTTCCGGCTGAGCGAAAGTGAGGTTATGTCGAGAATTCGATCGCAGGCTCAGCTCAGAACGTCTACTTGTTTCTATCGAAAAGGAAATCGGGATATTTTCTCCAAATATCTTAGACTAAAGGTTAGTTTTGTGTTATTTATGAAAAATAGAGATTTTGAGGATTTCAGGGCGAAAACAGATCATTTTTATATTTTTCAGGAAAGTAGGAGGTCCTTCATGAATATTTGGGAAATTTCAGAATAGAAAATTTTCCCGTTTTTGACTATGTAATAAATTCCAGGATTGTTCAGGACTATTTCGAAAAATTTCAGGATAAGAGACGCTCATTTTTAGATTTTTCATAAAAATATGAAACATTTAGGAGAGTTTCAGGAAATTTTCGTTTTGTATTATCTAAGAAAATCCATGTTTAAACCAACGAAAAGCATTGACGCCATGACTCGCAACCAAAACATCTCTGCGGAAATTACCACCTGTGGATCCGTTCAAATAACGACCGCATATTCATACGAGAGCTAAAGTATTTCGACTACCGGCACCCCCCCTTCCCCCCGTCTCCCCCAGAGCCTCATCCATATCTCCTGAGAGACATTGCAAGTCACGCCTTGGGCAGATGTTCCCCCTTTCTTCCTATGTTGACTTGAGACAACTGCAACCCTTAACTCTGATGATCCCGTCTTTTCTTTCATCCCGTCGAGGACCCTCCAAAGTTTCGCCTATTTAGATTAATCACGTTTCACCCTTTCACGTTAGATAATAAAAAACATTATTTTTTTCCCCAACAGGAAGTAACGGTAAAGATTCCGAAACGGGTGGAGGATGGAAACGTCACGGGGGTTTAATGAGTGGAAACGTAATTTATTTCAGGCGGTGCGGTGGTGGTATCGGGTGTTAATTAAATGAAATAGTAGTAGTGGGTGGTTTCAAACCTTCATTGGATAACTGACGAACCTTTACAACGAAATCATTAAAAGCTTAAAGGCTAAGGAGGTTTTTTAGATGTCAAAATGATTTTTTAATGACTGTTTCGTTGGTTAGTTGTAAATTTAATTGTAGTAAATTTAAAAATGTTCCAGCCCTTATTGACCACTATAGACAAATATACGTAAACTATTGTGCAGATTTTTAAAATATTATCTTCAAGTTATCAAAGGGGGTAAATCGTGGTGTAATAGAAGAACAACTTGACTGATTGAATTATCCACACTCACATGTAATATTACAAATAATAATAATATTACATTAGCACAAGGAGGTCCTTTATGGGACATAAAAGGCAAACTGTTATTACTCTACTTACAAATACAAATTTCACTAGGTGATCAATTTTTGGTGATTTTTTAAAGTTTGACCCCTAGTAATAGTAATGAAATATATTTTTTTTTCAAAACGACCCTTTGACCTTTGTTGTCAGTTCCAGACCATTTTTTGCAATAAATAGTTCTGATCCTAATTTTTGTTGCAAACATCCTCAGCCTTGTCGCCTCATTTGTTTCCTCTGGATATTTTTGACCGGATTTTCAATTTTTTTTCTAAAAAAATTGTAATTTTTGATTGCATATGTACAATAGACACATGGTTGTAACAATCGGATCCCTTTCCATCCCCTTTAACTACCACTGGCGGTTAGCATATACCCTCAGGTAATGGTAGGCAACGAATCCCTGTTCTTTGACACATTTCTTACAATTAAAGCCCTACATCTCGATTAATTTAATTTTTGGATGTTACAATAAAATGTGTCATTAAAATTCATTTAGAATTCCTCAATTTAATAATCATTTAATTACTGTTTAATTATAGGTTTGAAGGATGCACCCCCAGAACAATTGATAGGGTGGAACTCTGTAAGGTTGAAAACACCTGTTATAAGAAAATTAAAAAAGACTCAAAGACCGAATAGGGGGCAGTTACTAGAAAAGAGGAAATAATACTGGATCTCCAAATCGAAGGAACAAGGGAAGATCTCGCCTAAAAAGAAAAACAAGTGGAATTGTTATTAATTGAACACATATGGGAGGAAAAGATGGTTTTCTGAATTTATTTCTACAAAAAAAAATTAATTTTCTGAAGTACTATTACGATAGGAAATTTAATTTGTTGCAAAAAAGTTGCTTACAAATTTTAACCAAAATGCATAGTTGTTGAGTTATAGCCGAGAAAACCAAAAAGTGACCCTGTTTTCAATAACGCACCCCTAAATTTAATTGCAATCCTAGGTTTTACCTCCCTTGTAGTCCAATTGAACATATGAAATGATAAAATTGCTTGAACGTCCTAGGTCCTTATTGGATGACATAGTCAATAGCCTAGAATACTGATTGAAGAAGGGATAAGGCATCAGATCTCCCAGGGAAACAAATGCTACTACGCGCTACAGGCACTGTTCAAGTCCAAACAACTTTTCAAGCAAAAGTCAAGCAAAATCAGACCACATAAAACCATAATAAGACCCACAGTGACCAGCGAAATATAAACCAAGACCGTAAACGATGAGATTTAAAGAGAAAATCCTTCGGAAAATGTATGGAAAACTGCAATGGGACAATATGGAATAAAGATTTATTAACTCATAAGTTAGCTCGACTCTACTATTCTCCAAGTATTGTGTAGGAATCAATAAAAGGCCAGGCAGGACATGTACCAAGAAGCCAAAACACCAGAGTTACAAAAGTGGCTTGGGAAGAGAAGAGAGGAAAGTGACCACTAAGAAGGATGGCTTAGAACAGTAGGGAATGATGGAAAGTGATGCAGGTAGCAAACAACCTCTTCTGGTTGTAAGGCTAAGAATGGTTGGAAGTTGAAGGCTAGAGGAATGGGAGCATTTTCTAGTTGAAAACTTGAAAAGAATTGTTTTGGAAAACTATCATAGGACTATCCATGAAAACTTAGAAGGGCGAAGGTGATTCAAATTTGAGTTGGTGGCAAAGGAAGTATTGTTTTCTCGAGTACATGCAGCATCGTTATTCCTTTATTAGTTTTAGTGGCATAAGCCGATATGCTAGCGTAAATAATCGCTCGACAAAAATATCAATTTTTTTCAAGGGACTATAAACCTTCCCAGTGCCGAAACCTCTTACACCTTTACACCTTTTAAACCCGCTGGACCCGCGGGACGCGCGAGATCCCCGCGATCCGCCGTTCCCGCTCCGGGCGCCAGATCGGGCGGAAATCCTCCCCCGATGGCGGGCGCGTCCCGTACCGGGGCGGACAAAATAAAAACAAAACAATAACTCGGGACGCGGTGCCGTCGCGGCGCCCCGCGTCGCTTCGCAACCTGTTGATTCCTGGGGGTGGCGGGGTGAGGCGTCGCGGCGCGGGAAAAAATTAGAATCGCGTCGAATTTTTCCGTACCCTCTCTCGCGCCCCCCCTTTTTCCCCGACGCGTCGGATCCTACGTACGTGCGGCTTTTCGGCCCCGGGAGATGCAACCGCGAACCCTTTTTACACACACTTTTAATATGTGATTTAGGTGTTATTACATCGAGGGGGGGCGGATCGGACAAAAGGGCGCGATGGGACGGGACGCGAGCCGACCGGGTTAACACGCGGGCGCCCCCCTCCGGGGGACGATTAGGCGCTAATTAAAGATGGGAAAAATTGCTTGATTGATGACGTTAATTAATCAGGTCGTTGGGTTAATTGGTGACGGGGGTCCGATCGAAGGTGGCGCTGCGATAGCCGCCACCTCGAAACATCCCTCGAGGTTGAAAAAATCCAAGTTGTAATTAATTAATCTGGGTGGAAACGATGCGGATTTTCCAAAGATATTCCGTTAACAAAAGATTGAATTCTTAGTGACGTAACTGTCGAGGCTGCAGACGGACTTCATGGAAAAACGGGGATCCCATAAAGGAACCACCAGACTGTACGGAAATATTTAATTATTTGGAAGAGATAAGAATCGGGGCGACCGACTCATGCATATTCAGGAGCCGCGTTTTCGCGACTCGCGGACACACATCCATCACATTTATTGGCAATTAAACAAATATCTCATAAAACACGGTGTAAGATCAAAGATTAACAAGCCGATTAAAATTGACAGCGGCCGGCGTGGAAGTCGTCGCGATGCAAATGTTGAAATAATTCACGTTTCAAACGCCGGGAAAAATATTTCCCTTACCTGACTCCCCTTGAAACGCATTTGTCACTTCGCCGTCCCCCGTGTCGTCCGATTGTGCGTTTCATCCCCGATTTCAGGGATCGAATTACATTACATCTCCACGGTTATTGATAATAACTCACGTCCACTTGTCGGTTTTCTCACGCTTTTTTAATACGCAAAAAATTTCGATTTTAACGGTCCACCTTGAGGAAAAAACACGAGCTGCGTTTCTATTTACATTCCTCGATATTTAATAATGGGGTTCGGCTATTGAGAGAGTGTCCTAATGTGTGCGGATTTATAAGTTAACAGTCACTTTGTGGGTCTTTTTGTAGGGCACGCTTAGGGGGAAGATTTTGCTTCCGCGGCGGTTGGTCACTTTGCGACAGCTGCGACTGCTTATCTGAAGATCGCGCGTGGTGGTTAGGGGGATGTTATTTTTTTAATATTTTTGGTACCCTCGCCGTGCCTCAAGTGAAGAAAACTTGGGAAATATTCACAATTTAGCTTAAATAGATATTAACGTCCCTATTCCATCTGAAACGTAGGAAGAATAGTATAATTTTCTTCTGAAAAAGTGCCCCATTTTCCAATACAATTTTGCCAAGCAGCACCGATTTTCATAAAAATTTGGATATAGGATCTACATATCCTCTACCTCAAGGCTGGCTATGTGCCTGGGGTTGCTTTTTCTCTGGGGGTGGATACCACCCCTTCTCGTGGGGGTGCAAAATAAATCCGGGAATGGATAAATTGACTGATTCTAAGCAACTTTTGCGCTATAAAGTTTTTTCTGGAAGTCGATACTTTTCGACTTATTCGCGAGTGAATGTGTCAATTATTGAACCAAAGAAAAAAACACGTTTTCATGAGATTTTTCGCGAATAACTCAAAAAGTATGTATTTCATGAAAAAGTCATTCACATCACAAATGAAGCTTATAAAAAAACAAAGAGAATGATAGGCTTATGAAGTCTATAGACTAATACAAGTTGAAAATTTGTTCTTATTTTTCAAAAGACAGAATTGAAAGTTTGAATGTGAAATAACCAAAAAACAATGCATTTTCCTGGGAAAACTCAAAGCACCTGGTTTAAAGTGCTTCTAAACCCTTTATTTAAGTTTTTGCACAAAAGTCTCTAGCATCAAAACTAAGCGAGTTATGACATAAATAAAGTTGGTTTTCATCACCCCCTCATTTTCACCCCAGTTGAAACCAATTGTTAACACTGTATCTGACAAAGTTGCCAGCAAAACAAACAAAAAATTGCCTTATTTTCAAATGAACTCATGGGCGATTTTCGTAAGAGTAGCGTTTTGAATATAAGAATTGTGTCAATCTTGGCCATAATGGCAGGATTTCATACTAATGATCATATGCATCATATGCAAATAGCGATTTTAAAACATTTTTCTCTCTTCATCTTTTCTCTAAATTGATAAATAAAAAAATTATAAACAAGGAAAAATGAAGAAAACCGTGTTTTTTGAACAATTAGCACACCTTTTCAGCTTGCAGGTTAGTTAAGGTACTATTTTATGAAATTTTTTGAAGGGATCCCTCTAATAAACGAAATGCTGACTCTCGCATCCGACCAAAAATTGCTTCGCCCTGATTTATGAAGACAAATCGAATTTCTGGTAAAAATAAGAGATTTTATAAAATATTTCAAGTTTGAACCGAATATTTCTTCCTTTTTTAAAATATTTAGCTTGAAAATCATAAGAAAATTCTATAAAAATATTTCCACACTTGAAAATTACACAATGAAATTTCTTCACAAAGTCAAAGCATAAAGCAATTTTCTGACAAAATCAGAATTTCACTTCTTGGAATTTCTATGTGTTCTCGTTAAAATGTGTTGTGCCACTTCCATACAAATGCCATACAAATGCACTCAGTGGAGTAAATCGCTTTAGATCCTTGCCGACAAACGTTTCCACAGGCGCCCATGTCAAAATCCGATAAATTACTTTTTGGAATCCACAATAGGCCAGTAGAAAACCGAATTTGACCAGGGGTATGGAAAATACCAATCGGCCATGGATGTGTCATTATATATTCTGCCTAATGATCTTCCAATTTATTTAATTAAATTTAAATCAGTATAATGTTAGTTCAAAACTAATACGCAAAGGGTAGTTCTTAATGAACCGCCACTGTCGAAGGGGTAGTAATGTAATTAACCACTTAAATCTACTCTGCCCTGATGAGACACAGGTGTGGTCCAAGTGTACTTAAAATGTCATTCAGTCCACTAGAGCTTAATTCAGGCTTTATAAAGTTTTAAATTATAAGGAGGAAGCTTCTAGAAGCTTCTAACTGAAACCATTTGAATGAAATTTAGACTTATCTTTGGTTCTCTCAAAGTGATTCATATTGATTCGATTTTAAGGCACTTTTGGCAATTCTAGGGAGAAATTCTGGAATCTCTATTGTATTATTACAAGAATATTCATAAGGAGTAAGGTGTTAACGACTGTAACAGGGATCCTAAACCGAAACTCTCGGTATAACTCATAGGAGTAGTTACTTGGGGTAGGTCCATATTTATAATTTGGGTCTGTTCTATATTCGTTCTAACGTTTCTAACGTCACAAAGTGAAATGAAGTTGTTTGGGGTTTCCCTCTTCCCTTTTAATTTTTCCTTTGGTAATTTCGGGTCTCCGCCTAAATTTTTGCGAAGCACCAAAGACACAAAATATGGAAAGTACAAAGCAAAGTCCAGAACCCCCAGAACAATTCCAGACGAGCGCAAATATGACTCGACTTCGATCCTAAATCTAAAAGTTTGGATATTTCTGACGGTTCGTTCCCCGCGCCTTTCCTAGAACACCTTAAATCCGCACATGATTCATTACTAATAGGCCTAAGGATCGGAAATCGTCGAGATCAAATCAGTTCTTCCAAGAATCTCCCGATTGAACTCTCCCTATCTCGCTCTCCCGCTTCTCCTCTAAGTGTGGATGGCTAGTAATTAAACGTTGGCCGCCATTTAAAGAGGCAAAAAAGGCCTTGCGAGGCGAGAAGGCGATCGGCAGGCGGGCGAAGGACGGAAATTTTGTTTCGAAATTAAATCATTAGTGGGATTGATTAGTCAAACAAATTCCATTAATCGTAATCAGGCATTTAATTGACGGTAGGATGTTGGAAACGTGTTGCCTGAATCTGTGTAATAAACACTGTGTGTGATATTTGTTAAACATTAAAATAACCTAACAATAAACTCCTGAAATTGTTAAGTCAAGTAAATTAAGACAGTAACTTAGGGAATTTACCAAAGTTTCATAACAGTTGAAGCTTCAGAAGGATTTTCACCAGCGGTTAAGTTAAGTAAGTCATGAACGATATAAGTACGTATGGCGCGTCTCGCGGCGACCGTCGATATTTGACATGATATTGAAAAATATCGTGGCGAGCAGTATTAAGTAAGTGTAAACGTACAATTTCCATCTAGTAGAAACTTTCTTCATGAAGGTTCGGTAAAATTGTAATGGCGATAAAAAGCGCGTGGGTATCTGACTGGCTTCGCCGACCGTAGTAGTTTTATTATATTTTTTTAACGGGTTATAACAAGTAATTTTTGATTCTCGAAAACGTCTTGATTAATTTTTATACGTGTATTGACCTTTGAGTGTGATTTCAAAGGAGAGGCGCCGCCGCCGCCGCCGCCACCGCCGCCGCAGTCAATTTCGTGTGTGTGTGTGTGTGTGTTTTCTCCCGAAAATCCGCCCCTGGCCGCGCGTCATGTTTGATGTTGATTATGAATGAAATGAGCGCCATATAATTAGATTTTGCGGCTTTTCTCGGAAACTTTGTACCACTGACCGCTTTAACCTTCTCCGCCTGCCGCCGCCGCCGCCGCAGAGTCTTTTTCCTCTCTTTTCGACGTTTCGGTATTGTTTTGTTACTCCTTTATCGCTGCTTCGACTCGCGTTTTTATTATTTCCATCGCGATTATGTTCCACCTATCTCAAAAGGTTAACGTCTCAAATGCCACAATTGTACCCTGGAACCTCAAAAAAGCGTTAACCCTGAACCCGTATTCGGGTCAAATTTGAGGGTCACTTGGAGAGAACCACTTTTTGACCAGTTTTTGAATTGTAGAAACCTAAACCACCTTGTCTAACTTTTCATCTAAAGCCTCGACAAATAAGTTCCAATTAACCCTTAATAAACTACAACTCACACTTGAACCCTTCTTCGCCTTCAAGAACAAATAAATCAACCGTTTCAATTCCAATCTACAGCTTTTTAACGTGAAACTTCTCACGGATGGCAGTAATTTTCCTAAAGACATTTATTATTAGCAGCGAATAAATGCTTAAAAACTGGTCGTCGAAACGAATTTATCATCAAATTGCTTTAGATATTAAGTTGTGATATACTCGCATTAATACCTAACAAAAGTCACGTTCTACAGATTGTTTTTCTTGATATAACGCGGGCGAGTACACACACACTCATCCTAGGCGGTTTATTTGTTGAATCATGTTTGGGTTTTTTAAACAAAAGGCAGATTTTGGTCAGGAGTAATTAGATACTGAAATGTAAATTTATATTACATCTTCTCGTGTAGTTCTAGTAATTGTTTATCGATCATACATTTCAAATAATTTATAAAAAGAGTGTCTTAACTTTAATTTAAGTGAAACTCCTCACAATACCTTACCGGAACGCACACTAGAAATATAAAAGTCTCAGTGGTCTAACTGAAGCAGTTATGAGCATTTCTATCAGTTTTCATCCATCACACACTTCCAACAGTATGTAAAAGAGGTACCTTTATGTTGATTTGATTGAAAAAAAATTATATTAATTAAATTCAACCTTCTAACTAGAATAAATTGAGAGTTGTGTCTCATTACGTGGCAAACTGTCGCATTTATTGCGATTTCCGATATACTTATTTTTCAAAAATTTCCTAAAAAACGGTTAAAACTCCTATTTGGTTGAAAGTCGACACGATGTTAAACGATACTCTACTTTAGGAATTCAGAAAGTTTCAGCTCTCTAACTCAACGAGTTTGAGAGTTGTGACCGACTGTACGGCAACCTGTGCACTTTTGCCATTTTCAGCCACCGCACAATTTCAATAATTCATAAAAGAGTTACTCTTGCTTTAATTTCATTAAAATTTTACAAAACAAAGCATTGTAGTATACTTTAAGACTTAAGAAAGTTTCTACTTTCAAACTGAAAGAAATTGAGAGTTGCGGCTAATTAGGTGACAAACTGACATATTTAGTGGGATTTCCAAAACTCTTATTTTTAGAAAATTCCCTAAAAAAAAGGTTACAAGTCCTATTTTGTTGAAACGTGGCACGATGTTTAAGGGAACTGTACTCTATGAGTTTAGAAAGTTTCAGCCCTTAAACTTGTCGCTTGATTTATTGCTCAGGTCGGGGACTACTTCTCAAAGCTGGTATCATGTCTAGCAATACTCAGCTCAGTTGGTTGAGCTGCATTGCTCAGAACAGAGGTTGCTTTACAGGAGCTACTTTGCAACAGAGATAGAATGTCTAGCAATACTCAGCTCAGTTGGTTGAGCTGCATTGCTCAGAACAGAGGTTGCTTTGCAACAGTGATAGCAAGTCTAGCAATATTCAGCTCAGTTGACTGAGCTGCATTGCTCAGACCAGAGGTTGCTTTACAACAGTGGTAGCAAGTCTAGCAATACTGAGCTCAGTTGATTGAGCTGAATTGCTCAGAACAGGAGCTACTTTGCAACAGTGATAGCATGTCTAAGAATACTTAGCTCAGTCGCTTGATCAGCAGTGCTCAGAACAGGAGCTACTTTGCAACAGAGATAGAATGTCTAGCGATACTCAGCTTAGTTGATTGAGCTGAATTGCTCAGATCAGGAGCTACTTTGCAACAGTGCACAGTACTTTGCAAACATATTCAACTAGAACAAAGCACGTTTTCCGTTTCAACTAGGATAAAACGTATCTACCACGTCTGTTAGATTTAATCTGAATAGTATCAGCTTTTATTTGCCGCGTGGGCGACTTCTGTAACTCAAAACTCGCGTCCTCGTGCGACCTGTCGCCATTAAACGGCTCAAAGTGCCAAATTTGCAGTTTAAAAATATAATCCAACAATGTCATCACGAACCGTACGTGCTCGGATAATCCTCAAACGAAACTCCCTGCCCTGCTTCACTTAAACGACAGATCACCCGTCCAGATAATTTTCTCGGTACCCACCTCCACCTCTTATTTATTAGTTTCATTGAAAACGGGGGAACAATTAATTTAGAGGGATGCGGCGGCGGGTCGGAAGGGCGGCAATGCATTTTCAAGTTAAGAAAGAGAGAGCTTCCGAGGGATGATGGGGATTCACCGGGAGCGGTGCCCAGGAAGTCTGGGAACAACCTGTTGGGCCCTCATCGGCATTAATCGTTTCAGATTGATACACAATTAATAGCCCGCTCCCGTCGATCGCCCCCGGTATTTTTGATCCAGCCAGGGAAAGACTCTAAAAACTCTGAAACGACGGGGGAAAACGACACGAATTCATTTTAGTTAATGGGAATTTTAAGCGAGGTATTTTCCTCCCGGTTTCTTCACCTTAAGTTAATAGCACTTGATGTATTACTATAGGTATATCTATAGGAATTTGATGGGGTCCACCGCCATTACTAAGCATCGTTACTTGTTAGTGTAAGACATTTTGAAAAATATTTAAAGCCTATGCTAATACAGTCGGGGGTTCAGTGTATTGTTGAGCGCAATCGCTTATAAGGGCAGGACTAAAAAATTGCAAGGCTAAGGCGTTGGGGGTTTCGTCTAAACAATCGACGGTTCCTTTATGAAATATTAATTTAATTTATTGGGGGTGTTAAGGGGATGACAACAATAAAGTCGTTATGGTGTATTTGTGAATTTACCATACGTTATTAATTTAAAAACGGTGAAATTCCTGGTCGCTATTAAGAGGTTTGCTTATTATTAATTATATTATTACTGATATTACGGAGTGACTTTTGATTCGGCCGTCTTAATTCGGATTAATTCGAGGGATCGAATTCTGGCAGGGGGTCGGCGGTAATTCCGTCGCACGTTTAACACGAGCAAAATAAGGCCGTGAGGGCCGCTGGTGCGTACACACGCGCCTATATGTATAGTGACCGCGGTCTAAAAGGGCTCTCCTGAGGTTTTACAGATAATTATTAGTAGGTGTAAACGAGGTTATACCCTTCGAGACACCTTTTCCTAATTATACCCAGACGATTAATAAAATGTTTTCGGCCCTTACCGACCGAAAACTACGGAACTATGATATATCTCGTGAAAATGTCAATTGAGTGGCCTGATTCGTTAACTTTTAACGTAAATCCGAATTAGCCGTAATGAGGGATAAACGCGCGGAATTAATACAAATATTCCGCTGGGGGTAGGGGGACCTTTTCCGAATCCGGAAAAATCATGAAATATAGGGGATCTTACAGCATTTATCACAGCAGTTAAGCAAAAATTATCTAATTATTAATATAGGCAAATATCCGCAAGGAAAATATGTATGCTACGTAAAACACCGAAATACATTAGTATCACACCTAGAAGTTTCTCATGGGAGAATCATAATGGAATACGTGACCAGTGAAAGCGGGAAGCCTAATAATCTGGGAAATATTACTATACAAACTGGCAGGGAGAAAATTGCTGCGCTCGTAGTTCGCGGAGTTGAATGAGCTAAAAATACCCGAGTAGCCAAAATTTCACACCCCTAGACCGCTGGGGACCACCTACAGATTGTTTTCAAGCTCCTGGAAGTGATGGACAGCTTGTTCAGTTCGAAAAATTTTCTGAAAAACGTAAAATAACTTCATTTAATTTTTTTTGTTTTTAATCGAAGAGCCCTAACAGTTACAGATTGAAAAACACTTTATTTTTGGTGAAATGTGCTTAAGTTATTAAAGAAAATCTGCAACAGTCGAAGAGGCACCTCATGACTTGTATTACCAACTGTTTTACTTACACTGTGTCACTAACTTCAATAAATCAAGAGTTCTATGGTAACTACGAAACTAAAATCGATTACCATTATAGTTTAGGTATTCACAAGTCCATAGAGCTTTAAAAAACCCCAAAATTTCACCTGGGTACCGAAATATGGGCGGAGAAAGAGGAACCATTGCAATTGTAGACAGACATTTTAGCAGATAAGAAATTTTTCCCTAATAGAAAAGAGGCCCAGGAAGTTTTTTTGGTATTTGATTGCACCTCTCTATAAATTACCCAACAATTAAAAATGCCTGCTTTCAGTAGTAACTTCACACCTTTTTGTAATATAATTTATTGAAAAAATACCTTGAGGAGCCTTTTTTGTTATATTTTCTCAATGCCTACAACTTTCAATACCAATTGTTTATAAACATGGAGCAACTATTGTTAACAAATATCATATCCACCCTTCCCACCCCTAAATCGCCTGTTACGTACTTTTCTTCTCCTATGAATTTCCTGGAATACATTGTCCTGATCCTTTGCCTGTCCTGATATCGTATCGTATACTGTATTATAAATTAATATTATTTCAAAATTTTGGGATATTTGAAATCCTTCTAATTTCCTCTCTAAGAGCAAGATCACCCAGCTAAAATTAAAAATTATCCCCATGTCGTATAGAGAGAATATACTTCGTTTTTCATGGTTTTCTCTACATGGTTGAATGACTTGTCGAAATTCTAATTTTCCTAGAAGTGCAGATTCGTCAGGTGATTAGCCCCTGTGCGATAAGGGTTGTTTTGTGTGCTTATGCCAGGTAAAAGTCAGACGGGGCCTTGTGGAGGATTAAGCAGTCGCGCGCAATTCAAGATCCTCTTAACAATCCAATAATTTCACTACAAATTTTAAGATGAGCTTTACGACCCCATTGGTGTTGAATTCTTGGAAATATTTCCAAATAATTCCCATTTCCGCGCCTCGACGGCA